>CAKAOJ020000358.1:0-564005 GCA_916701645.2 Sebastolobus alascanus
GTTTTTTTAAAATTTCAATTTAATGATTTTTTTAAAAAAACGAAAATTTTGTTTTTTTTTAAAAAATAAATTTTTAAAAATTTTTTAAAAAATTTTTGAAAAATTTTATAAAATTTTCAAATTTCGAAAAAAAAAAAAAGTAAAAAAAATTTAAAAAAAAAAAATTTTTTAAATTTTTGAAAAAAAGAAAAAAATTTTTAAATTTTTTTAAAAAAAAATTTAAAATGAAATTTTTTTTAAAAAAACAAAATTTTTGAAATTTTTTAAAAAAAAATAATTTTTTTTTAAAAAAACATATAATTTTTTAAAAAAAAAAAAAAAATTTTAAAATTTTTTTTAAAAAAAACATATATGAAAAAAATTTAATAAAAAGAATTTTTTGATTTTTTAAAAAAAGAAAAAATTTCCTTTTTTAAAAATTTTAATTTAATTTTGAAAATTTTTAAAAAAAATTTTTTAAAAATTTTAAAAAAAATTTTTTTAAATTTTTTTTAAAAAAGACATTTTTAGAATAAATTTTAAAAATTTTTGAAAAAAGTTTCACAAATTATGAAAAATATACTATGTGTATAAATTTTAATTAAATACGAATTTTTTACGATTATTTTGAAAAAATCATTAAAATATGTCAATTTCTAAAAATTCATAGTATGATATCGAAAATTTTAATTAAAGGATTTTATATCTGTCAAATATTCGGGAAAAAAGCTAGTTTAAATTAAAATTTTTTGAAAAATTATACTATAGTATGTCTTTTCATATTTTGAAAAATTTAAACTAGTTATTTCAAAATTGAAAAAAGTCTATATGAAGTATATTTTAATAAAATTCATATAGACTTTTTTCATTTTTCAAAATCATAAAATCATGCTTTATTGAAAAAAATATATGTTTTATCGAAAATTTAAAATTAAAATGTATGTCCCAAATATTCGGAAAAAAAATCGTTTAAATTAAATTTTTGAAAAATATACTATAGTTGTCTTCATAATTGAAAAATTTAAATAAATTTCAAATTGAAAAAAGTCTATACTAGATGTTTTCATTAAAATTGACGAAATCTATACTAGCTTTTTTCATTTTCAAAATCATAAAATTCTTTTAAAAATTTAAAAAATGTCTTTATAGAAATTGAAAATTTTAATAAAAAGGATGTATGTCCCAAATATTCGGAAAAAAAATCAGTTTAAATTAAAATTTTGAAAAAGTCATACTATAGTATGACTTTTCATGAAAATTGACGAAAATTTAAACTGAGTTTTTTTTCCACCAAATGAATCGACAGACTATACTATGCCTGTTTTCATTAAAATTTCGACATTCTATACTATGACATTTTTTTACGAATTTTTCGAAAATTTTCATGAAAAAAGTCATGTCAAAAATATTCGTAAAAAAATGTCATAGTATAGAAAGTCGAAAATTTTAATGAAAAAAGGCATAGTATAGTCTGTCGATTCATTTGGTGGAAAAAAAACTCAGTTTAAAATTTCGACTTTTTTTGAAAAAGTCATACTATAGTATGACTTTTCATGAAAATTGACGAAAATTTAAACTGAGTTTTTTTTCCACCAAATGAATCGACAGACTATACTATGCCTGTTTTCATTAAAATTTTCGACATTCTATAATACGACATTTTTTTACGAATATTTTCGAAAATTTTCATGAAAAAAGTCATGTCAAAAATATTCGTAAAAAAATGTCATAGTATAGAAAGTCGAAAATTTTAATGAAAAAAGGCATAGTATAGTCTGTCGATTCATTTGGTGGAAAAAAAAATCAGTTTAAAATTTCGACTTTTTTTGAAAAAGTCATACTATAGTATGACTTTTCATGAAAATTGACGAAAATTTAAACTGAGTTTTTTTTCCACCAAATGAATCGACAGACTATACTATGCCTGTTTTCATTAAAATTTTCGACATTCTAATACGAAAATTTTACGAATTTTTCCAAAATTTAAAGAAAAAATCATGCCTTTTTTTTAAAAAATTCATATATAAATCGAAATTTTTGAAAAAACATAAAAAGTCTGTCAATTTGTGAAAAAAATTTAGTTTAAAATTTGAAATTTTTTAAAAAAAACATAGTATATTTTCATGAAATTGGGAAAAAAAACTAGTTTTTTCCACCTTTTTGAAAAATATACTATGTTTTTTTCATTAAAATTTTCGAAATTTAAACTGAATTTTTTTACCAAATTTTCGAAATTTTTAAAAAGCCTGTCAAAAATTTTCGAATTTTTAAAAAAATCGAATTTTTTAGGAATTAATTTCGAAAATTTTTGGAAAAAATCAGTTTAAAATTTCGATTTTTTAAAAGTATAATAGTAAAATTTTAAAGAAAAAAGGCAAAATTTTAAAATGGTTTTTTAAAAAAAACCAGTTTTTAAAAAATTTTCTTTTTTTAAAAATTTTGACTTTTATAAAATGACAAATTTTTTTAAAAATTTTTTTTTCCCCCAAAAAAATCAGCAATATTCTAAAAATGTTTTATTAAAATTTTGAAAAATTTTTAAAGAAAAATTTTTGAAAATTTTCGAAAATTTTGGAAAAAAAAACAGTTAAAATTTCGATGAAAAATATAAAAGTAAAATTTTAAAGAAAAAAGGAATTTAAACTGGTTTTTTTTAAAAAACCAGTTTTTAAAAAATTTTCCTTTTTCATAAAATTTTGACTTTTATAAGACAAATTTTTTAAAAATTTTTTTTCAAAAAAAGCAGCAAAAATTTCTTAAAAAAAATTTTAATTTAAATCGAAAATTTATTTTAAAAGATATATAGTTTATGAAAAAAGTCATGTCAAAAATATTCGTAAAAAATGTCATAGTATAGAAAGTCAAAATTTTATGAAAAAAGGCATAGTATAGTCTGTCGATTCATTTGGTGAAAAAAACTCAGTTTATAATTTCGACTTTTTTTGAAAAAGTCATACTATAGTATGACTTTTCATGAAAATTGACGAAAATTTAAACTGAGTTTTTTTTCCACCAAATGAATCGACAGACTATACTATGCCTTTTTTCATTAAAATTTTCGACATTTTAATATGACATTTTTTTACGAATATTTTGAAATTTTCATTGTAAAAAATCATGTCAAAATATTCGTAAAAAAATGTCATAGTATAGAAGTCGAAATTTTAAAAAAAGGCATAGTATAGTCTGTCGATTCATTTGGTGGAAAAAAAACTCAGTTTAAAATTTCGACTTTTTATAAAAGTCATACTATAGTATGACTTTTCATGAAAATTGACGAAAATTTAAACTGAGTTTTTTTTCCACCAAATGAATCGACAGACTATACTATGCCTGTTTTCATGAAAATTTTCGACATTCTATACTAGACATTTTTTTACGAATATTTTCGAAAATTTTCAAAAAAATCAGTGTCAAAATATTCGTAAAAAAATGTCATAGTATAGAAAGTCGAAAATTTTAATGAAAAAGGCATAGTATAGTCTGTCGATTCATTTGGTGGAAAAAAAACCATTTAAAATTCGACTTTTTTGAAAAAGTCATACTATAGTATGACTTTTCATGAAAATTGACGAAAATTTAAACTGAGTTTTTTTTCCACCAAATGAATCGACAGACTATACTATGCCTGTTTTCATTAAAATTTTCGACATTCTATACTACGACATTTTTTTACGAATATTTTCGAAAATTTTCATGAAAAAAGTCATGTCAAAAATATTCGTAAAAAATGTCATAGTATAGAAGTCGAAAATTTTAATGAAAAAAGGCATAGTATAGTCTGTCGATTCATTTGGTGGAAAAAAAACTCAGTTTAAAATTTCGACTTTTTTTGAAAAAGTCATACTATAGTATGACTTTTCATGAAAATTGACGAAAATTTAAACTGAGTTTTTTTTCCACCAAATGAATCGACAGACTATACTATGCCTGTTTTCATGAAAATTTTCGACATTCTATACTAGACATTTTTTTACGAATATTTTCGAAAATTTTTATGAAAAAAGTCATGTCCAAAAAATTCGTAAAAAAAAGTCATAGTATAGAAAGTCGAAAATTTTAATGAAAAAAGGCATTATAGTATGATTCATTTGGGGAAAAAAACTGTTTAAAATTTCACAATTTGAAAGATATATATATGTTTTATGAAAATTAGACATTTATACTAGTTTTTTTTCACCAAATAATCGAAAATTTCATTGTTTTTTAAAAATTTTAATACTTCTAGAAATATTACGAAAATTTTGAAAATTTTCATAAAAAAGTCAGTGATAAATATTCTAAAAAAATTCAGTTTAAATCGAAATTTTTAAGAAAAAGCATAGTATGACTTTATTCATTTGGGGAAAAAAAACTGTTTAAAATTTCGACAATTTGAAAAAGTATACTAGTAATTTTCATGAAAATTACGAAATTAAACTCGATTTTTTTCACCAAAATTCGAAAATTTAAAAAAGTTTTTCAAAAATTTCGAAATAATGCATTTTATGAAATTCGAAAATTTTATAATAAGAAAGAATGTCTGTCATAATATTGTAAAAAATATCACAGTTAAAATCGAAATTTTTTGAAAAAGCATATGTATATTTCATAATTGAGAAAATTTAAACTAGTTTATTTCCACAAATGAATGACAGACTATAGTATGCCATTTTCATTAAAATTTCGAATTCTATACTAGTTTTTTTACAATATTTTCGAAAATTTTCATGAAAAAAGTTTTCAAAAATATTCGATATATATGCATTTTATGAAATCGAAAATTTTAATAAAAAAGGCAAGATAGTCTACATTATTTCGTGAAAAAAAATCATTTAAAATTCGACTTTTTTTGAAAAAGTCATATATAGTCGATTTCATAAAATGAAAAATTTAAATATTTTTTTTCCACAAAAATGTCATACTATATATGACTTTTTCATGAAAATTTCGAATTTATACTCGTTATTTTTTCACAAATTTTCGAAAATTTTCATGAAAAAAGTCATTAAAAATTTCTAAAAAAATGAATTTAGAAAGTCGAAAATTTTATGAAAAAAGAAGTATAGTCTACATCATTTGGTGAAAAAAATCATTTAAAATTTCGACTTTTTTGAAAAAGCATATATAGTTGACATTCATGAAAAAAAAATATTTATTTTCAAAAAATTATATATAGCATTATAATTTAAATTCATTTAATGACAAATTTTTAAATTTAAATTTTTAAAAATCATATAAATTATTTAAGAAAATTAAAAAATATAAAATTTTATGAAATAAGAAAGTTAATATTTGTGAAAAAAAATCATTTAATATCGAATTTTTTTAAAAAAATTTAAATTTATTTTTAAAAATAAAATTTAAAATTGTTATAAGAAAAATTTTAATAATATATAAATTGACTTTAATAAATTTTTTGAAAAAATATTTAAAATTATTTTATAAAATTAAATATTAAAATTTTATTAAAATTCGAATAAAATTTTTAAAAAAAGAAATTCAATAATTTAAAAAAATCATTTAAAAATTTCATTTTATGAAAAAATAATATTAAAATTTTAATAATTAAAAATTTAAAAAAGTTTTTTTAAAAAAAATTATTAAAATATAAATTTTCGAATATTAAATTTTTAAAAAAATATTTAAAATTTTTAAAAATAATTTAAAAAAAATTTTTAAAATAAAATTTAAAATTATTTAGAAAAAAGCATCAAATTATATTGTGTAAAAAATTCATTATAAAGACTTTTTAAAAAGTTAATTTTTTGAAAAAAATTAAAATTTAAAATTTAAAAAATTAATTTTTAAAAATTTAATTTATCATTTTTAAAAAATTTAAATTTCATTTTTAAAAATTTAAAATTTTATAAAATTAAATATATCAAATTTTATGAAAAAAATTAAAAATATTTAAAATATTTTCATAAAATAAATTTTATAAAATTTTAGAAAATTTTCGAATTTTGAAAAATATAAAATTTGAAAATTTTAAAAAATATGAAAATTTTAAAAATAAATTTAAATTTTATGAAAAAATCATAATTTATTTTTAAAAATCATATATGAATTTTAAAAATTTAATATGATTTTTAAAAAAATATACAGTATTTACAATTATAAATTAATTTTATAAAATTTGAATTTTGAATATTTTTGAAAATTTCAAAATTTAAAAATTAAAAAATGAAATTTTCAAAAATAGAAATTAAAATTTTTGAAAAAAGCATGTAATTTCGTTATTTAAAAAAATTTAAAATTTTATGAAAATATAAATTACTTTTATGAAAAAAATTAAAATTTTTTCCAATAAAAAACTATATATGCTTTTTCAAAAATTAAAATTTATCTATTTCAAAATATTTTAAAATTTTATTTTTAAAAAGTCATTAAATATATTTTAAAAATTACGAATTAAATAATTTTTTAAAACAAATTCTGTCAGATATTTGTGTAAAAAAAACATTTAAATTCTTTTATGAAAAATTACAATATTAATTTTAAAAAAAGCATTAAAATTTTTTTAAAAAATCAAATAATATTTTATAAATAAAATTTTAAATCTTATGATTTTTTAAAAATTTCAAAATTTCATAAAATAGTCAATTAATGATTTTATAAAATTAATTAAACGATTTTTATGAAAAAGATAATATTATCATTTGTAAAAAATTTTAATTCATTTTAAAATAAATATTAATTTTATGAAAAAAGAATAAAAATTTTTCAAAATGATATTAAAGAATTTTAAAATTGTTTTTAAAATTTTCGACATTTTAAAAAAATTTTTTTAAAATTTCGAAAATTTTAAATATATAAGTATAAATTTTAAAAAAATGAATATTTAAATATTTTAAAAAAAAAATATGTCAATATTTCTGTAAAAAATCATTTAAATTCTTTTAGAAAATTAATATTTCGAAAATTTTCATGAAAAAAGAAATGTCAAAATATTTTAAAAAAATGTCATTATAGAATCAATTTTATGAAAAAGTTAGATATCTTATAATTTTTTAAAAAATGTAATTTCGAATATTTAAAAAGTATATTAAATATATTTTAGAAATTAAAATTTAAATATTTTTTTTCACCAAAGAAGTCAGTATATTGCAAAACATTAAAATTTTACATTTATAAAAACATTTTATAGAATATTTTCAAATTTTATGAAAATAAACTATTTAAAAATTATGAAGAATGAAATTTTATAAAATGAATATATGACGATTTTTTGAAAATAAAATTTTAATATTTTTGAAAAATATTCTATAAATTTTATAAAATTAAAATTTTAATGAAAAAATTTTTTTTCACCAAATGATTCAGTAAAAAAACTGTTTTATAAATTTACATTTTATAAAAATTTTTTTAGATTTTTAAATTTTAGAAAAAATCAGTTTAAATATTCTAAAAATGTCATATATAGTAGCAATTTTCATGAAAAGACATTTATATTGACGATTTTTGGTGAAAAAATCATAAAATTGACTTTTTTCAAAAAGTATACAAGTATATTAAATTACGAAAATTTAAAGATTTTTTTTTCAAATCAATATAAAAAAACTGTTTTATAAAATTTTCGAATTTAATAACATTTGATTTTTGAAAATTTTGATGAAAAAAACTGTAAAAATTTCGAAAAAAATGAAGTATACAAAATTTTATAAAATGCAATATATCTGATTCTTTGGAAAAAAAACAGTTTAAAATTGACTTTTTTTAAAAATATCTAAATGCTTTTATGAAAATTGAAAATTTAAAAAGTTTTTTTTCACAAATATGAAAAAACTGTTTTAAAATTTTCGAATTTAAAATTTTTTTTGAATATTTTCGAAATTAGAAAAATCATCAAAATTTCTAAAATTGTAAAATAAATAATTTTAATGAAAAAAGGCATAGTATAGTCTGTCGATTCATTTGGTGGAAAAAAAACTCAGTTTAAAATTTCGACTTTTTTTGAAAAAGTCATACTATAGTATGACTTTTCATGAAAATTGACGAAAATTTAAACTGAGTTTTTTTTCCACCAAATGAATCGACAGACTATACTATGCCTGTTTTCATTAAAATTTTCGACATTCTATACTATGACATTTTTTTACGAATATTTTCGAAAATTTTCATGAAAAAAGTCGTCAAAAATATTCGTAAAAAAATGTCATAGTATAGAAAGTCGAAAATTTTAATGAAAAAAGGCATAGTATAGTCTGTCGATTCATTTGGTGGAAAAAAAACTCAGTTTAAAATTTCAACTTTTTTTGAAAAAGTCATACTATAGTATGAGTTTTCATGAAAATTGACGAAAATTTAAACTGAGTTTTTTTTCCACCAAATGAATCGACAGACTATACTATGCCTGTTTTCATTAAAATTTTCGACATTCTATACTACGACATTTTTTTACGAATATTTTTCGAAAATTTTCATGAAAAAAGTCATGTCAAAAATATTCGTAAAAAAATGTCGTAGTATAGAAAGTCGAAAATTTTAATGAAAAAAGGCATAGTGTAGTCTGTCGATTCATTTGGTGGAAAAAAAACTCAGTTTAAAATTTCGACTTTTTTTGAAAAAGTCATACTATAGCATGACTTTTTTCATGAAAATTTTCGACATTCTATACTATGACATTTTTTTACGAATATTTTCAAAACATTTCATGAAAAAAGTCAATTTTCAAAAAAGTCATACTATAGCATGACTTTTTTCATGAAAATTGACGAAATTTTAAACTGAGTTTTTTTTCCACCAAATTAATCGACAGACTATACTATGCCTTTTTTCATGAACATTTTCGACATTCTATACTATGACATTTTTTTACGAATATTTTCAAAACATTTCATGAAAAAAGTCATACTATAGCATGTCGAAAATATTCGTGAAAAAATGTCATAGTATAGAATGTCGAAAATTTTCATGAAAAAAGGCATAGTATAGTCTGTCGATTAATTTGGTGGAAAAAAAACTCAGTTTAAAATTTCGTCAATTTTCATGAAAAAAGTCATGCTATAGTATGACTTTTTTCATGAAAATTTCGAAATTTTAAACTGAGTTTTTTTTCCACCAAATTAATCGACAGACTATACTATGCCTTTTTTCATGAAAATTTTCGACATTCTATACTATGACATTTTTTTACGAATATTTTCGAAAATGTTCATGAAAAAAGTCATACTATAGCATGTGGAAAATATTCGTAAAAAAATGTCATGGTATAGAATGTCGAAAATTTTCATGAAAAAAGGCATAGTATAGTCTGTCGATTAATTTCGTGGAAAAAAAACTCAGTTTAATATTTTGAACATTTTCATGAAAAGTCATACTATAGTATGACTTTTTTGTAAAAAAAAATGTGATAGTATAGTGTGTCGAAAATTTTCGTAAAAAAATGTCATAGTATCGAATGTCGAAAATTTTCATGAAAAAAGGCATAGTATAGTCTGTCGATTAATTTGGAGGAAAAAAAACTCCGTTTAAAATTTTGAACATTTTCATGAAAAAAGTCATACTATAGTATGACTTTTTCGTAAAAAAATGTCATAGTATAGTTTGTCGAAAATTTTCGTAAAAAAATGTCTTAGTATCGAATGTCGAAAATTTTCATGAAAAAAGGCATAGTATAGTCTGTCGATTAATTTGGAGGGAAAAAAAACTCAGTTTTAAATTTCGAACATTTTCATGAAAAAAGTCAAACTATAGTATGTCGAAAATTTTCGTAAAAAAATGTCAAAGTATAGAATGCCGAAAATTTTCATGAAAAAAGGCATACTATAGTAACACAATTTTTCCACTTACTATACTATGACTTTTTTTTACAAAAAATTTTGACATACTATACTATGACTTTTTTCGACATACTATACCATGACTTTTGTTCGACATACTATATATGACTTTTTTTCAAGATACTATACCATGACTTTTGTTCGACATACTATACTATGACTTTTTTTCGACATACTATAATATGACTTTTTTTTGACATACTATACTCTGACTTTTTTTACAAAGTTTTTCGACATACTATACTATGACCTTTTTTCAACATACTAAACTTTCACGTTTTTTTTTATTTTTGCAACACTGTATTAACTGGATTCAAGTCCACAAATTGTAATTTTTGTTTTTTATTGAAAAAGTGGCTGACATGAAAGGCCCCTTCTGACCATCTGAGTACATTCATACAGTAGATGAAGATGAAGTGAGTGAAGAAACTTGGTCATCCTCAGTTTTGGTTCAGAAACTCTGCACTTTCCTCTGAGGAGAAAATAAGAGAAGGAAGACATGAGAATTTGCGTCACATTAATACTACTGCAACTACAACTTTAACAGCCACTACAATAACTACTACAACAGGCTTTCTCAAACTTTTGGTGACTGAGTGCTAATTTAGGGAGCCAGCATATGATTGAGGGTCTCAAAAGAAAAGTGTAGTATGACATTTTTTTATGAAATACTATACTGACATTTTTACGACATATGACTTTTTTTTAGAACTCCAACAATTATTCAACGTATCGATTAGTCAATCAACGGAAAAATAATCGGCAGAAAATGTGTTTCAAGCCTCTAAAATGTGGGGATTTCCTGCTTTTATCTGTTTTATGTCATATTAAACTGAATATCTTTGGATTTTGGACTGACAAAATAGGACATTTCAAGAAATAAAATTCATGACATACAAGACTTTTTTCGACATACACTATACTATGACTTTTTTTATTTTTTCGATACACTATACGATGACTTTTTTAAAAAAAATTCGAAATAATATGTCGGAAAGAATTCACAGTATATTAACTACATTATGACTTTTTGACACACTATACTGTGGCTTTTTTATTTTCTCGGTATACTATACTGTGAATTTTTTTATTTTTTCGATACACTATACTATGACTTTTTTTTTTAAATTTTCGTCAAACTATACTATAACTTTTTTTATTATTTCGACATACTATAGTATGACTTTTTTTTATTTTTTCTACTTACTATAGTATGACTTTTTTAAGTTTTTCTACATACTATACTATGACTTTTTTTTTTTCAACATACTATACTATGACTTTTAGTTTTTCGACATACCATAACTTTTATTTTTTTCGACATACTATACTATGGTTTTTTTTATTTTTTCGAAATACTATACAATGACTTTTTTTATTTTTTCGACCTACTATACTATGACTTTTTTTTCAATAAACTATAATATGACATTTTAAAAAACATTAACTATACGATAACTTTTCTATTTTTTCGACATAATATACCTTCTTTTTTTAACATACTATACTATGACTGTTATTTTTATTTTTTAGACAAACTATACTATGATTTTTTTTTATTTTTTCAACATACTTTGACTTATATTTTCGACATACCATACTATGACTTTTAATTTTTTCGACATATACAAATTTTTTTTTCGACTTACTATACTATCACTTTTTTTCGACGTACTATACTATCACTTTTTTTAGACGTATTATGCTATGTCTTTTTTTCGACATACTATGCTAGGACTTTTTAAAAACAATTTCGACCTACTACACTATGACTTTTTTTATTTTTTCGACATACTTTACTATGATTTTTTTTTATTTTTTCGACTTACTTTACTATGACTTTATTTTTCGACATATTATACCATGACTTTTTTTATTTTCTTCAACCTACTATATATGACTTTTTTTCAACATACTATACTATGACTTTTAGTTTTTCGACATACTATAACTTTTTTATTTTTTTGACATATTATACTATGATTTTTTTTTTTTTTTTTTTTTCGACATACTAAACTATAACTTTTTTTCATTTTTTCGACATACTATACTATGACTTTTTTTCGACATACTATACTATGGTTTTTTTTATTTTTTTCGACATAATATACTATAATTTTTTTAATTTTTTCAATATACTATGACTATTTTTTTCGACAAACTATACTATGACATTTTAAAAAACATTAACTATATGATAACTTTTTTATTTTTTCGACATACTATACTGTCTTTTTTTTTACATACTATACTATGATTTTTTTTTATTTTTTCAACATACCATACTATGAGTTTTTATTTTTCGACATATACTAATTTCTTTTTTTCGACCTACTATACTATCACTTTTTTTTCGACGTACTATGCTATGCCTTTTTTTCGACATACTATGCTATGACTTTTTAAAAACAATTTCGACCTACTACACTATGACTATTTTTTTTCTTTCATACTATACTATGACTTTTTTATTTTTTCGACATACTATGACTTTTATTTTTTTGACGTACCATACTATGACTTTTTATTTTTTCGACATATTGTACTAATTTTTTTTTTCGACTTACTATACTATCACTTTTTTTCGACATACTACACTATCACTTTTTTTTCGACGTACTATGCTATGCCTTTTTTCGACATACTATGCTATGACTTTTTAAAAACAATTTCGACCTACTATACTGACTATTTTTTTTTCTTTCATACTATATTATGACTTTTTATTTTTTCGACATACTATACTATGATTTTTTTTAATTTTTTCGACTTACTTTACTATGACTTTTAAAAAAAATGTCAACATACTATACTATGACTTTATTTTTTCGACTTACCATACTATGCCTTTCTTTATTATTTCGACATACTGTACTATAACTTTTTCAACATACCATACTATGACTTTTTTTATTTTTTCGACATACTATACTATGCCTTTTTCGACATACTATACTATGACTTTTTTATTATTTTGATATACTATACTATGACTTTTTTTTATTTTTTTGACATACTACACTATGACGTTTTAAAAATAATTTCAACATTCAGATTCAGACAACTTTATTGATCCCAAGAAGGGCAATTCACTTCACAGCTTACCCCATCACAAACATACATATAGACATACTATAACTTTTTTTTTCGACGTACTATACTATGACTTTTAGTTTTTCGACATATTATACTATGACTTTTTTTTATTTTTTTCGACATACTATACTATAACTTTTTCTTATTTTTTCGACATACTATGACTTTTTTTCGACATACTATACTATGGCTTTTTTTTATTTCTTTCGACATAATATACTATGATTTTTTTATTTTTTCGACATACTATACAATGACTTTTTTAAACATGCCATACTATGACTTTTTATTTTTTCAACATACTATGATTTTTTTCGACATACTATACTAACTTTTTTTCGACAACATAACTGACATTTTAAAAAATATTAACTATACAATAACTTTTTTATTTTTTCAACATACTATGACTTATTTTTTCGTCTTACTATACTAGCACTTTTTTTTCGACGTACTATGCTATGCCTTTTTTTCGACCTACTACACTGACTATTTTTTTTCTTTCATTCTATACTATCACTTTTTATATTTTTTCGACTTACTTTACTATGACTTTTAAAAAAAATGTCAACATACTATAGTATGACTTTATTTTTTCGACATATTATACCATGACTTTTTTAATTTTTTCTACATACTATACTAAGACTTTATTTTTTCGACATACTACACTATAACTTTTTATTTTATTTTCTCGACATACTATACTATGACTTTTGAAAAAAAAATTCGACATACTATACTATAACTTTTTTTTTCGAACTACTATACGATGACTTTTTTTCAATATACTATACTATGACTTTTTTCGACAGATTATAGTATGACATTTAAAAAAAGATTTCAACATACTATACTATGACTTTTAGTTTTTCGACATACTATAACTTTTATTTTTTCGACAAATTATACTATGACTTTTTTTTATTTTTTTCGGCATACTATACTATAACTTTTTTTATTTTTTCGACATATACTATGACTTTATAATTTTTTCGACATACTATACTATGGCTTTTTTAATTTTTTTTCGACATATTATATTATGACTTTATTTTATCAATACATTATACTATGACTTTTTTAATTTTTTCGACATACTATACTGTGATTTTTTTATTTTTTCGACATACTCTACCATATGTCTGTTTTTTTTATTATATTGACATACTACAACTTCTTTATTTTTTCGACATACAATACTATGACTATTTATTATTTCTACATACTATAACTTTTTTTATTTTTGCGACATACTATAACTTAATTTTTTCGACATACTATACTGTGATTTTTTTATTTTTTCGACATACTATACTATGACTTTTTTTTCGACATATACTATGACTTTTTTTCGACATATTATACTATGACTTTTTTTCGACATATTATATTATGACTTTATTTTTTCGATATATTATACTATGACTTTTATTTTTTTGACATACTATATGACTTATTTTTTATTTTTCGACATACCATACTATGACTTTTTTAAATTTTCGACTTATTATATTATGACTTTATTTATTATTTCTATATACTATACTATGACTTTTTTTATTTTTTCGGCATACTTTACTATGACTTTTTTATTTTTTCGACATATTATATTATGACTTTATTTTTTCGATATATTATACTATGACTTTTTTTCGACATATTATATTATGACTTTATTTTTTCGATATATTATACTATGACTTTTTTATTTTTTTGACATACTATACTATGACTTATTTTTTATTTTTCGACATACCATACTATGACTTTTTTAAATTTTGACATGCTATACTATGACTTTTTTGTGATTTTCGACATAATGTATTATAGTATGTAGAAAAAGCCATAAAAAAGCCATAGTATAATATGTCTGAAAGAATTCACAGTATATTAACTATATTTTTGACACACTATACTTTGGCTTTTTTTTTTTTTTTTTTCAACAATCTATAATATGGCTTTTTTATTTTTTCGACATACTACACTATGAATTTTTTAATTTTTCCGACATACTACACTGTGACTTTTTTGCGACATACTATACTGACTTATTTTTTCGACATACTATACTATGACTTTTTATTTTTCTGACATACTATGACTTATTTTCATTACAATTTCGACATACTATACTTTGACCTTTTTCGACATACGAAACTATGACTTTAACTTTTGTTTCGACATGCTATACTTTTTTGTGACTTTCGACATAATGTAGTATAGTAGTCATAAGTCATAAAAAAGACATAAAAAAAATTCACAATATATTAACTATACTATGACTTTTTTTTTTACTTACTATACTATGACTTTGACACACTATACTTACTTTTCTTTCCATATGATTGCTTTTTATGACCTTTTTCGATATATTCCACTGTGGCTTTTTTTATACGTTTTTTCGACATACTATACCATGACTTTTTATGACATACTATGACTTTTTCATAACATATCTTATGATATACTATATTATGAAATTGTTATGGCATACTATACTTAATGAAACATTAATCAAAGTATCAGGATATTTTGCTTTACTGGTGTTTTTCTTACTCTGAGTTCATCCAGCATCCTCTGTTTGTCTTAGATCTCGTCTCGGAGGCGGCTGAGCTGCTTCTGATGAGCCTTCCTGTGGTCATCCAGCTTCTCCTCCAGCGTTTTCTGGAGGACAGAGACACAAAAAAACACACATTACAGACACAGTCATTCAAATATAAAAATCATATAATTTGACTGTTGCCGTTTCCAGCTGTGTACATACTTCAGTGTTTTTCAGGTCCACCTCTCCTCACATTGAAGTCTTCGTCTCCATCCAGTCTGCTGCTCCTCACCCAACACCTCATATCTTTTCTCTGAGAACCAACAAAGAAGACAAATGAGCTCCTTAAATGGGCTGTAATATCAGCTTCATGTATTCTGAAGTTCTGGACATCAGAGACAATGATATTCTCAGGAAGTGTAAATGACACTGAATGATGTCTGAATGTCCATGTCTATTACAGACCATATCCTATAATGTTATGAATTTTCAAGAAGTTCATTATGAAGCTAAAGAGGCCACTGAATTTAAAATATACTGTATGCTTTCAATATTCAACAACATTTAACACAACGCAGCTGATAATGAGAAAAAATATCCTACCTCAGAGCTTCAGCACAGAGAAGATGTTGTCTTAGTTGGTCTGTATAACATTCCTCCTCTTTCCAGATGTCATCCATTGAGGCTGCGTATCTAAAAGTGTGTGACAAATAAAAGCACCTATCTTAACATGCAACACAACTGACAGTTAAAGTAAAAAAACATACAACAATATTACACTTTTATAGACTTTATAGTTATATACTTAGCATTAACACTGGAAAACGGAGAATTGCATAATGTTCATGAATAAAATGTCAAAGACTTTTTACGTTTTGGTGTAATTTATTACAGCACCCATTCTGCGTCGGGGCTGAGCTCCTCCAACTAGTAACTACACACACTCTACACTTTCCTTCCACCAGTCATGTGAATGAGGCGAGGGCTGGGAGGCGGCGTTCAAGGAAACGCTAGTGCGCTTGCTTTATGAACCCAATGAATGCAGAAGATCCGGGTATTTTTATACTCGAAAATCAAGCTTTTTTTGCTTCATGTGCCACTGAGCAACTTTTCATAGGTATCTTGATACATCCATGATGCAAACGCTGGCCCCTACAGCGGCATAAATATCCCACAATGCAATGTGGTAGTGACGACAAGTTCTTAACGGACGTTGACGGACAGCTCTGTAACGTCAGTAACGCAACATTTCACTTTGCTAGGCATAATACATTTTTTAAATTAGTTTAGACTGTATGATTCTCACAAATCATTGTTTGGTCACATGAGGTTGGCACGGGTTACCATGGTTAGGCGTATCCAACCAGCAAGGAGGCTCTCGGGAAATCACAACGTAAATTACTGCTCAGTGCGTCCGAAAAGATACATACTACTGTTTATTCACACAAAAGTACGTTGAACAATAGTACACATATTGGGTATACACTGATCAGCCATAACATTATGACCACTGACAGGTGAAGTGAATAACATTGACTATTTTGTTACAATGGCACCTGGCAGTCGATGGGATATATTAGGTCGGTATACAGTGTATGTATGTGTAGTATGCGATTCCGGACGCAGCCGCAGTTTATTTCCTTTTGCAGTGTATAGCTTCTTCCAAAATCACAAACTATGCACTACATACCCAATGTGTGTACTATCGTTCAACATACTTTTGGGTGGATAAACTATAGTATGTATCTTTTCGGATGCACTGAGCAGTAATTTACGTCGTCACTTCCCGAGAGCCTCCTTGCCGGTTGGAGACATGTAACCATAGTAACCCGTGCCAACCTCATGTGACCAAAACAACTGTTTGTGAGAATCAAAGTCTGAACCAATTTAAAAACTATATTACGCCTAGCAAAGAGGAATCTTATACTTACACTTAAATTGAAGCGTTATTGACGTTACAGAGCTGTCTGTCAATGTCTGTTATGAACGTTGTCGTCACTATCGCATTGTATTGTGGGATATTTATGCCATTGTACCGTCCAGTGTTGCATACTGTAATATTTCACCGGAAATAGTATGCAATTCATGTACTATTGGTTTCATACTAAGGTTTCGGACATATTAGACTTACACGTACTAAATAGCATGTTCGGACCGACCTAAGTGTCCACATTTTTATGGCATACTATACTTTGACATTTTTATGACATTTTCATGGCATAATATGACTTTTTTTACGACATTTTTTATGACATACTATATCATGACATTAATGTATCAGGACAATATTTTGCTTTACTGGCGTTTCCTTACCCTGAGTTTGTCCAGCATCGATCTCATCTCAGAGGCGGCTGAGCTGCTTCTGATGAGTCTCCCTGTGGTCATCCAGCTTCTCCTCCAGCATTTTCTTGAGGACAGAGATGCAAAAAATACATTACAAACACGCAATCACTCAAATATCAAAAATCATATCATATCTGTTGCTGTGTACAGACGGTAGTGTTTTTCAGGTCCACCTCTCCTCACCTTGATATCCTCGTCTCCATCCAGTCTGCTGCTCCTCCCCCAACTCCTTGTGTCTTTTCTCTGAGAACCAACAAAGAAGACAAATGAGCTCCTTAAATGGGCTGCAATTTCATCTTCATGTATTCTGAAGTTCTGGACATCAGTGACAATGATATTCTTGGGAAGTGTAAATGACACTGAATGATGTTTGAATGTTGATGAACATTTGTTATTGCATACTATACAATGAGATTTTTATTACTTTTATTGCATACTATACTACAAGATTGTTATGATATTTGTATGGCATACTTTACTACGACTTATTTTTTTAATCACACTGAATGATATCTGCATGTCCATGTTTATTACAGACCATATCCTTTAATTTCATGAAAGTTCATCACAGAGCTAAAGAGGCTGCTGAATTTAAAATATTTTGTACACTTTCAATATTCAACAACATTAAGCACAATGCAGATGGTAATGAGAAAAAATATACCTTAGAGCTCCAGCAGAGAATGTGTTGTCTCAGTTGGTCTGTAAAACATTCCTCTTCTTCCCAGATGTTCCATTGAGGCTGCATATCTAAAAGTGTGACAAATAAAAGCACCTATCTTAATATGCAACACAACTGACAGTTAAAGTAAAAAACAACACACTTTTATAGAATGTATAGTTATATAATTAGAATTAACAATGGAAAGTGGAGAATTGCATAATGTCCATGAATAAAATGACAAAGATTCGCAGGATTTGGACAACAGTCCACTTGTAACCGTCTATAAGATGAAACACAAATAAATAAAGTCATTGGAATTTTGAGTTGCATTAATTTCAAGTTGAACCATGTTGCACAGGAACAGGATTTTCAGTATCAGGATTTCACTCCATTTCTACCAGGAAAACTTACAGTAACCATTACAGTTACTCACCATGGCGTCGTAGCCTGTGTAGGATATGGCGGCCACGATGGCGTTTGTGCTGCTGGGGTAGTTGTCCAAGTTGTAGTGGTCGTACATGTAGGACCTGACCAGTGGGCTCTGGAACCGGTACAGCTTGTTATCGGAGCGGACCCATCGTCTGTTTACCTGAAAATAGAATGAGTTTAATCTCTGATGGACACAGTGCTTCACAGCAGCTCAAAATAGTAATGAAAGGATTGAAATATTTGACTCTCATCGGCTTGTGCACCTGTGTAGGTGTTTGGGGCCTCTAACGGTGGTCTCAGACTTACCCATCTGACACTGGTACATGTTCCTAGGACTGTGGTTGTGGTCTGAGTAGGGGATGAAGCTCGCCACCACGCTGAGTATACTGTGAGGGAAGAGCTCCTGGTGTGTGGTCACTCCTGGCTCGATCTCATCCTCCAAGATGCCGACATTGATGTAAAGCTGTGTGCAAGATAGAAAAACATGATAAGACAATTCACATATCTTGAAGTCAGAGGTCAAGGGACCCATGTGAAAATGGCCATGCCAGTTTTTCCTCGCCAAAATTTAGCCTAACTTTGGAGCATTATTTAGCCTAGATTTTCGAGTTTCATATGATACTAGTACCTTCACTCTAGCTCTAAAACTGAGCCTGTTACAGCCTCTGAATGACAGTAAAGTCGGCGGGTCTCAGAGGGTTAATAAATATGGATGCATGCATAAATCACATCACAAAAAAATTCAAACTTGACAGGTTACCCAAAGCAACAAACTGAGTGTTAAAAACAATAAATGGCTGTATATGTGTGTATTCGTATGTACAGTGTATGTATATTTATATATATATATATATATATATATTTTTTTTTTTTTTTTTTTTTTTTTATAATATCTAAGGTGAAAGCTTCCCATGTTCAATGTTCTAGTGTAAATAATTCTTTATTAAGAAAACCTCTGGAGGAGCCAGGCTGTAAAACGGCTTTCAACTGTACTGCATAATGTTTTGTTTTAAATGTACACAATGTTATGTGAATCAGTTGGCAGTAATACTGATTCTGTAATGTGAAATGAATGCTTTTCCAAAATAAAAATTAAATTAAAAAAAAAGAAAAACAATAAATGTACACAGATGTCACTGAAACAGACAATGAAAGGGGCTGTTTTGGGGGGGGGAAGCTACCTGGTGCTAGCTTTCACAGAGTATTGATGCTAGCAAGCTAAATTACAGCTCACTGGTTTTCAGATATTAAAAAGCCTAGTCGAGATAAAAAAGTTCGGGATTTTGAGAACTATCAGTACAATGTGTCTAAATTGTTATTATGCCTCAGCTTCTCAAACAGAAATCACAAATACACATAATGTACTCGAAGCAAAATGTTAGCAAACACTAAATAGTTTAAATGTTCAACTGACAAGGCAATAATATGTTATGTGGTTTTAAAAGTTTGCTCAGAGAAAGTTAAAGTGACCTGCACGACGCGTCTGAGCCCGTCAGTCACAGCCTGGTCAAACGACTCGATGTGAGCTCTCGTTAAGTCCTGAACAGCTTCATGTTGAGACTCCTTCAGGACGCCAAATCCTCCTTCTGTCAGGTTCTTTAGACTCGGAGCTTTCTGCAAATTATTCCACTTTGCTGAAGAGTCCATGCTTGCACTCCTAGGGATACAAATGTTTGTTTATCACATGTTCACGGCGACACAGGAAGTAGATCCCTCCGGCACAGGAAGTCTTCTTCTTCTTCTTCCTCACTGATATTTTGCAGCCTCCAGGAACAGCGCCAGGCTTTGATGGAAATGTTCGTAGTGGCCAAATGGCGGTACTACAACTTACTACAACTACTACACAAAATACAGTATTCTGCATACTCTACTACAGTTTACAATTATTGCAGGCTACTATGCAGGTTATATTTAGTTTGTTTTCCCATGGTTTATTTCTTTCATCTGTTTTTTTGTGGAGCTGGCTAGGAAAGGTTTGTAACACCACCTTTACATTCTGAAGGAAGCGCACACAAAAAACTGCAGGTATCCAATTAAATATGTTAATATATAGAGTATGTTGCAATACAAACTTATGACAATATGCACGGTGGAGCTGAAAACTGATTACAATATGAACTAAATCTGATCAGCTATGACTCACAAAATATCCACATTTTGTTTGCATGCATTAAATGTCGTCCAAGAACTGAAAATACTCTGTAATATCATAGTTTTCCTCTACTCCAGAAATCTATAATTAATTTGTAAGAAGATTAAATTGTGTTTTGTGGCCAACTGAGGTGTTTGCTCCAACCAAATTCAGACATTTGCTCTTTAGCATTTAAATACATTCTTATCTAGACTTTTTTTTTACTCTTCAGTTTCATTTTATGTAGACGTAAATCTGCTTTTTAAAGAAATAGGTGTTTTATTTCAGAGATTCTATTATTTACATGCTGTACTGTGTCGTCAAACTGTAAACCACGGCTTGTGCTACTGAACCATGAGCTGTCTGTATTGTTTCACCCCTACTGTTCATTTACAGTATTAGACTGATATAAGACTCAATAACAACAACAACAACAACCTTACAACAAGATGGAAAAAGACTGTTAAATGTTTGTGATCCTGGTGTTTATACCTTGTAGAATTATTGTGGACATATTTTCTTTATTCTGAACAGAAAAACAGACAGGTTTGGGACTGCTTTCCTCTTCATGAAGTAGACTCTCGGTGGTGTGACTGATGGTCATTGCTCCTCTCCTCCAGGAGGAGGTGGTGTTGGACACACAAACACACTGCTTTATGAAGGTTTTCATGGGAACAAAGAAATGAAAATGAAGCTGTTGTAACATATAAGGAGCGTGTGTGTTGTCGCAGCTGTTTGTTGAACAGTAGAAAGAGTGTAAAAAAGACTAGGTTCCGCTGTATTACTCAGGCTGCACTACAGCGTCTATTCACAGGCGCGATCCCACTACTGAGCGGCACGGGGGCTTTGGCCTGCTCCGTGTCCGACCTGGGCCGGTGCACCCCTCCTTAGACGACCTGGTGGTCCCGGGCTCCCCCAGGAGCACCATATCGATACCGAACTTAGCGCGGACACCCGATCGGCATAGTCCGCTGCAGCTCAGAACTCCTGAGCTCAAACGCTCCGCCAGCCTCAGCCTCCCAGTGACTGGGATTACAGGCGCGCGCCACCGCACCCGGCGAGGATCTGCTATAGTTATCGGGCTTTTAACTTGTACAGATGTGACGTCATCAAAAATGTCAGCGACCGGCGACATCTAGCGGCAAAACACATGAACTGCGTAGTTGTTTTTTTTTTTAACAATATTTTTATTGTTTTTCAACATATGGATACAGACAAAACGGAAAAAGCCCCCCCCCCTAAAAAAAAAAAAAAAAAACAGCACATTCTTCATCCCTTATATTTATATTTACTTATATTTAGTTATATTTATTTACCATACACCATATTTCCTTTATTATTATACTGTACATTATTGTAAATACACTATTATTTTATTTTTACTTTATTTTATTATGTTATTCTTTGCTACTTAACTTACTGTTTCTTTCTTAATGGAGCTTCCCAGCAAAACGTATTTCACACGATTGTACCTGTATAACCGGCGTGACAATAAACATCTTGAATCTTGAAAGATCTTGAATCTTGAATAATAGCAGCCACATTCATACTTTAGCTTGGTGCAATGCCGTTTCTCATTCAAAGGTAGACGGATGAAAACACAGGTAGAAAAAAAACAAATGGCAAATAAACACAGCAAAATGGTTTACGTCAGACACACATTAGTCTTTACCACGAAGAAATTTCAGGAAAGGGTCCCAGATCTTATCAAACACATGTCCTCTGTCTTCATTATAAAATAACTGCGTAGTATTTTAACAGTTTTCTAAAGTTCATTTACTGAGGCAACATTTTCTTCAGTGACTGCTACAAGCACAGTGTGTATTCCTATGTTAATGTGAACTCTGTAGATCTGTGGTGCTTTAGGATTTGACATAAATTATATGATATAAAATATAGATATAATACACTATACCAAACATGTAGTTAGAATTGTCTCTGCCTAATGAGTATGCTTTCCTTTGATACTTTAAGGACATTTTTCTGGTCATACTTATGTACTGTAGGCTACTTTAACTGAAGTAATATTTTGGCTGCAGGGCTTTTAATGCAGGTACTGCTGTGTAATTCATTAAACAGCTGAGTTATTTTAACCCTCAAATGTAGATAAGGTGAGAAAACACATATTAGTTGTCCTGGATCAATATCCAGATCTAATCTACTTTTTTATCAATATATCTTGTTCGACATATTTTCTTGTATTTGCCCTCAGTCCTTAACTTATCTTAACCTATCTCATTCATTCTCTATGGATGACTAAAGATAAGACTGAGTAACATTTAAAGTATGGAGCATTTAAGACCATTTACATTACAGCTTTGACTTGATATTTTGAATTACTTCTTATAAAAGCCCCTCCCGCTTAAGAAAATGGCGTTGAAGACATTAAATAATACACATAAGCAAAATAATGTACACGAGATGCTTCAGTTTTATGTTACAACATTATGAACTTGACAGCAACACATTACAACATTCAAGGTACAGTAAGTATAATCCATGATCATATCTTCATTTGTGTGTTTGTGAACATAATTAACACATGAGCAAAACTAACAAAATAAATTATTCACATAATCTCATATGCTGATTTTGTTTGTATTTGACACTTGCAACAGACACATTTAGAGCTCACAATTTCCAGTTTATGAAAAAGTTTGGTGAGTTACAGCCAGACCATATTCACAAAATTGACACCACAATCAACAGGGTCCCAACTGAATAAGGACAACGACGACAAGACACAGAACACAAACATTTAAACAAAATTAAACTGTTGACATATTCATATTTCATAATTTCTAAACTTCTGCAGCAGACTAGATGGGGAGTCAGCGGCCCAACGGAAACGTCGATGACAGTAATCACCTAAGCAATGATGAGAAAAGTCAGTTAGTTTTATAGGATTTAATACTGTGAGAACAATACATTCCCCTGGTTGGCACATAGTAATAATGAATGGGATAGAAACAGCTTAGACCTGCTGAGGGATACACAGTAATACATTATATAATAATTGTTTTATTTCATAAAGAAGAGATGTATCATTTAACCGATGTTGTAATAGCAATAACAATATACTAGTGAAAAACATTATCCTACTTGTCACCAAGGTTGCAACTGAATTCTAACTTTGCAAATTTGCCTACAGGCAACATTATAGTGCATTTTGTTGATGACCAGCTAAACATATGTCAAGGGAGGAATGTAAAAAATAGCAGTCATAGTGAGCTGGTTAGATGCAGAGTTACTATGGAAATGCAGCATTATATAATTGTTATTTTTTGCACGTGGTTTCTGTTTTGTGGTTCCTCCTAGCCATCCATCAAGGACTGATTTGTCTGTTGGCATCACAGGCAAACAGAGTAAACTACAACAGAAAAGCAGCAGGTACACCTGTGGCCCTCTGATGCTGAAAACTAGATGACATGAATGAAAATTAACAAACCAGTTTGGAAAAAGCTGCTCATACTTTTCTGGATTTTTGGTCCAATTCTCAAACTTAAGTCCATTCAAGTGGTTGCCTTTAATGCAAAACAC
The DNA here is from genome assembly GCA_916701645.2 of Sebastolobus alascanus. Taxonomy (NCBI): domain Eukaryota; kingdom Metazoa; phylum Chordata; class Actinopteri; order Perciformes; family Sebastidae; genus Sebastolobus; species Sebastolobus alascanus. Next base: position 24,492 of record CAKAOJ020000358.1, read on the forward strand.
AACACTTCACAAAAAAGGGGGGGTTGGAACGCATCGCTTTTTAATATGAGTGTCAAAGGGCCCCCTTTTTTAATATTCAATAGCCCTATCTCACAGCAGAGGGGCACTCAAGTTTTTCTTCTAGTCACCCAGAGTGTTACTCTGAGTATAATGTGCCTTTATGGTGTGACCTTAGGGAAAAAGTGTATCCTAATTAAATGAATGGAAGAGGTATCAGTTATGCATAGCCAGTGTGAACTCTGCTACAAAAGCTACCAAAAGGACCAGGATTTCTATGCCCTTATTGGCCACTTCCATGCTTGTATGCATTTTGAAATTTAGAAGCAACATACATGAAAATAAATTGGGTCTCCATACTTTCCATTACTTTGAGAACATTTCGTAATTCACTCACTTGCGGATGACATGGCATCATATGAAGAGATCCTCGATGCTTCTTGTTCAGAATGAAGGTCCTCCGCTTGGGAAGTGACAGGCATTTCTGCATTTGAGGCCTCCAACATTGGTTCCTTCTTATTTCTCACAGCCCAGTGCATTGACTGCAAACAGATGACCAAATACATCACCAGGTGTTCTAAGTAATATTTTTTTTAAAATCTATACCAAAGTCAAAACATTACATACAGTTTTAACAGAGTCATTCAAGGCTTGCCAGTCATGAAATGGAATAGTAACTCCACTTCTTCTCCAAAGGTCATAATTTTTTCTTTTGGTTTCATTGCATAAAACCTCTTTGGCTTCCTGCAGCTTTTGGAAATCTGCCACTGTCAGAAAGAAAGAAAATATCAGGGTCTAAAATGGAACATTATGCTTACCAAATTAGGAGAAATAAAAAAAACCTTTTTTTGCATGCAGTTGTAAGCTTACATTAACATAATTTGCTTTGAAGTCAAGACATCAGAAAGAGCTGTTGCTGTGAATAAAAAGTTGGGTTCACCTTGACTTCATTTTGCACTTCTGGATGTATATAATGATAAGGGATCACAGCAATGGTTCACATATTTACCTGCTCTTGGATTGTCTAGGTGTTTGTCTGGATGACATGCCAAGGCTTGGATCTTGTATTCGTTGAGAATCTGTTCAGTCTGAAAAAAGTTAAATAAACACATTGTACTTTTGCCAAGCTAAATATTTGAAACACAGTAATCAGTCACTTATTTTATTTTTAAAGGACATTACTCACCCACTGTAGTAAAACACATAAAATGTACAAACATTTCTGTGAGGCCACAAAACAAATTAAATATCATGAATATGTAAGGGAAATACACACAATTGTTTTCTGAACCTGGTCTATTTTATGTTATTATATTGATCCGTTTATTTTGAGGCCTTCAAATACATTAGCTTATTGCTCGTGTGAGACAAGTATTGTTCTTAGTGTTGCTACATTTATAATGTAAACTGATATTGTCATTATAATTTCTTAACTGGTCATTTTGATGTTCCCATGTTGAAGAATGAATTATTAAGTACAAATACTATGACACAACCTTTACCGACACTGGATGACGCACGACTCCTCTGACATCTTTTGCTGATCATCAACAGGTCTCTGTTGGATCAGACTAACCCCTGGAGCATACATAAATCATTAATCTTTTGGTTGAACAACTTACAAGTGTCTGGTCGTTGGCGTACATCCAGCATTTTACGTTATCTTTCACTTCTGAACTCTTAAAAAACAGCATGTTTTGGTTTGTAGATCCGAACAACCCTTATTTCAGCCAGCAAATAGGCTGATCCTTAAACCCACTGCTTAGAACTTACCGACGACAATTCATCACATCCTAATAACCCGTAGTAATCCTCCAAGTCCTCTGGTTTGCAGTTCAAAATAGCCTCCATTAAAATCTGTTGAAATGTGTATGGTTTCTTGTCACGGAGCAGCTTGAATATCTGCTATCCTGGATCACAGATGTTCGTTTCAATGGTTGCTGATGGGCTCCCCCTTGCTGCTGCTGTGGGTCACTCACTGACAAATTTTATGTTGTTATTATTTTATCAGCTTTAGTAATTTAATGGAGAAACTGCCTAATGGTAAAATGATCCATGGAGGTGTCTCCTGAGTTATGGGGGAAATTCAGCGTCCCTTTTCACCATATGACGTATGCTGCATTCGAGTGTCTAAACTAGTGATGTTACGTGCTGTGCCGACGCTTCGGAGCGTGTGTCGAGTAATCCAGGAAGTTTTCCGCGATGCGCGTATCGAGGCTTGTATCGTTTTAGACAAATGACGTCATTGATGACGTCCGAAGCCTCGCTGCCCGGCCATACCGCGTGACTGGTTCAAGAAGTGGTTCAGATCTTGGCACACATAAGATGCATTACTCACAAAACAATTACAGTTTATTATACATGTATGTTATTTACTTCCTAGAAAATATATATATACTATATATTATATAGATATAAATGGATTACATGGTAATAGATTTTTTTTCATTGTTTATAGTCATTCCAACAGCCTTTACTGGCGCAAAATACAGATCACATGGTTAAGATCATATCTGCCTGTTTTACACTCTTTGGCCACCAGGTGGTTGCGTGTGCACATGAAGCCTCGAGTAATGAACCCTTTTTCGAACCAATTTGCTGGAAAGCTTCAATGCTTCATGAAGCTTCATCTCACCATCACTAGTCTAAACTAAAGCTCCACACTCAGCTCGTAATTTCGACCATTCATTGGGTCATGGAAAAAAAGGCAAAGGTAGCCTTCATTAATTAGAAAACATAATATATTACTCTGTGATAAAATCATGTTTTTGATGACTAGGCTACATATCATGTGATATAATGAAAAGGAAAAAGTTTGCAGGAGGCATTAAGGTTATAATTAGAATATCAACGTGTTCATGTACTGTAATACAAAAGTTATAAAAGATTTTATTGACATGGCTCACATGTTATTTACGGTTGACGTCTGCGTTTTACTCACAACTTTGCGTGGTCATGAGTGCTTACTTTTGATTTAAAGGTCCCATATCATGCCCATTTTCAGGTTCATACTTGTATTTTGTGTTTCTAATAGAACATGTTCACATGCCGTAATGTTAAAAAAAAACTTTATTTTCCTCATACTGTCTGTCTGAATATACCTGTATTCACCCTCTGTCTGAAACGCTCCGTTTTAGTGCATTTCAACAGAATTGCAACAAAATTGCAACGGAATTGTGTTGCTAGGCAACAGTTTGGGTCCATGTTTACTTTCTGTCAGCTGATGTTATTTACATACACTGCAACAGGAAATAAACTGGGACACATTTAGAATGTTTACGTTTAAAACCGTGTAATGGTCTAAATATTGTAGATTTGTGACATCACAAATGGACAGAAATCCAAACGGCTTGTTTCAAAAGCACAATTTCTGAATACGGGCTGTGTGTATTTCTCCTTATATTGAGCATTTTGATAGTTTAACAGTATTTATAAACGTGTTTTATAATATAAAAGACATGAAAATCTCACTTTTTACAATATGGGACCTTTAAAACAATATTTCTGAATGTCTTTGAAGGCAGCAATATTTTGTTATGGTTTTACGTCATCGACGTAAAAAGGGGGACGTTCCAGCCGTGTCTATTGGTGGAGAATAAGACACGTGCGCTATGCAAATGAGCCAGCTGTCCGAGAGGAAGGATCTGCTCAGCGGCTCTGCGGGTTTGAAGATGGCGGACGAGGAGACGAGTCTCGGAGCGGCCTTTTCAGGCGCCTCCGATATGGAAGAACCTGCCAAGAAAAGGTCGAAAATCAGTCCGGTGACTAACCACGGATTCAAAGTCGCTAAGGACGATCAATTCTCGTGCGTCTCTGGGGCTAAAGAGAGCCGGGAGGCGGCGGTGGATTGTACGCAGCCAGAGGACAAGGAAGCAAAGCCGGCGATGGCGGTGGAGCAGCAGCAGGCCGCAGCAGCGCCGGGCGGAGACAACAATGGACTGGGAGAGCTGCTCTCCGAGCCGCACAAACCAGCAGTGAAACTAGACGACAGCGCTGTACCGGGGACAACTGAGGAGGAGGATGGTATGTAAAGAGACGGACATTAACAAAGCGACTTATTGTGAGGGCAGTGCTTGTTTTACCAACTTAACCGGCGAGTTTGAAGGAGAATATAAGTTAAGATAGCTAATGTTAAACACAGGGAAGATGTGTTGGTGTTGAACTTGAGAGATGTGTAAGTTAACGTTAGCGAACGTAACTTCTCAAGACGGCAACTTTCACTTTTCTTTAATGCTAAAAAATTGAAAGAGAAAACTGTCTGTGACTGTGACGCATCTTGTGGGAATTTCGCGACACTGACTCATTCCTTCACGGCACTAAACTTTGATTAGCCACTTTGCATTTTCCCCACTCTTTCCCCACTAACGTTCACCTGAGGTTAACCTTACCCACAATGGGGTTATTGCCATGGATATTGGTTGTAAATGATCATCGTGGTTATTAGAAGAAGAAGAAGAAGAAGAAGAAGAAGAAGAAGAAGAAAGGCACATTATTAATCCCCGAGGGTAAATTCAATTTTTCACTATTATATTTACAGATACATAGTAAACACAGGCCCGAATCCACACACATGCACAAACAGGACCTATATACATGCATTTAATGGAGAGATGTCAGAGCGAGGGGGCTGCCCCTTGACAGGCGCCCCGAGCAGTTGGGGGTTTGGTGCCTTGCTCAAGGGCACCTCGGCAGTGCCCAAGAGGCAAACTGGCATCTCTTCAGCTACCAGTTCACACTCAGTACTTGGTCCATGCGGGGACTTGAACCAGAGACCTTCCGGTTCACAAGCCAAGTCCCTATGGACTGAGCTACTGCCACCCCTCTATTATAGATAGACGCCACGTATCTCTAGTTTTATTTGTTAATTCTAGAAAACTTGTCTGTGCTCAGATTTCCTTGGACATGACGATCTCCCCTCCAACGGTCTGGCTGTCACGCCGGACCACATCAACGAGGACGACGACAGATCCTCACATGCAAGCTCCAGCGACTGGACACCTCAACCGCAAATAGGTAACTTAGTTAGGTGAATTTGAGTAGCATTTGGCAAAAATAGTATGCTGAAAGGAAGAAGAAAACAGTTAAAACTACCTACCGTATAATTGCAGGAAGTGGCACATCATATACATTGTAGAATACAAGTCCATACTGAGATGTTGTGTTCTCGGTCAGGTTCCTACAGTTTCATCCAGCAACACATCAGAGAGACCGATCCGAGGACCATTCTTGCAGACTTGCTGCCTGAGACTGTACTCCCACCAGATTTAGACGACATGACATTGTGGCAGATCATCATCAACATCTCAGAACCTCCAAAAAGAAAGAAGCGGAAAGATATTAACACCTTAGAAGATGTGGTCAGACTACTCCATGAAAGTAGAAGGATCCTTGTGCTGACTGGTGCTGGGGTATGCATTTACAGTAATATTATAAAGTGGTACTGTTTGAATTACCATCCGAGTGAATACATACAGTAGTACCAATATTCGTGATATTAAGTCAGAATGCCTGTGTGCGGGTTTTTTTTTCTGCAGGTGTCCGTTTCATGTGGAATACCAGACTTTCGCTCCAGAGATGGAATTTATGCACGGCTTGCTGTAGATTTTCCTGACCTTCCAGACCCTCAAGCTATGTTTGACATTGAATACTTCAGACGGGACCCAAGACCCTTTTTCAAGTTTGCTAAGGTTTGTTCATTGCGTCCACTTGCTTTTGTGCAAATCAAAGTTGATAACAATGCATAAAAAATATTTGATCACCCCCCCAAACATCCTCACGTAAAACTCTGCAAGGTGATACAGAGATGATATTATGCATAAATACAGAAGTCACAGTCAAAGAAGAAGTCACCTGCAGTCATGAGGTTGAACTTTTCCGTAGGCTACTGGGCTACATTTATATTCATTTGACGTTAAAAGATCCAATTAATGTTCCAAGACTAAGCTTATCTGGGTGATATTCATGATTATTGCAAGCTTGGGAGTTAGTCCAAGTGTTGAATGCATCCTCTTTGTTACAGGAGATCTACCCTGGTCAGTTCCAGCCTTCACCCTGTCACAAATTCATATCTATGATGGATAAGCAGAAGAAGCTGCTGCGCAATTACACACAAAACATTGATACATTAGAACAAGTGGCTGGAGTTCAGCGGATTATCCAGTGTCATGGTAAGTGATAGAGCTAATAGATTGATCTTGCTTATTTTTTAATAGTTCTGTCCATGGTGATAGTGAAAGTCATCATTAACTTTTATTTCAGGGTCGTTTGCAACTGCTTCCTGTCTCGTCTGTAAACACAAAGTGGATTGTGAAGCTATAAGGGAAGACATCTTTAACCAGGTATTTATAGTAGTCGATAGTCAATTCTGCAATGACAACTATAGAGCTATAAAAAAAACAACCTGATGCTAGCCCGGCTGGCAAGATTTAGGTTAACATTTTTTTTGACTGCATTAAAGCTACAGTTGGTAACTATAATAAAAATCCCTTTTTGTCATTTTTACTCAAACTGTCACAATATCCTGACAGTAGTACGAGTACATGTTTTAAAATGTGATGTTGTTTTCAGCTTCAACACAAACTGACCAACTGACTGTAGTGATACCCACAAGTAGAGATAATAAAATTAAATGTACATTAGATAAACATCTCTCCCCAAAGACTTTGCACCATGCATCAATGTATAACTGTCAGTTGATTGTGGAATTAAATCAGAGTGGTACAGCGGTCTACTTTGAGGACACTGGCTGGCTGGTAATGTGGATATTATAGACCTGTATCTAAATAAAGATGCAACTTAGCATGGCACTCCTTTAAAAATATCTTGTTATAATGCTGATAACATAAATTCATCCTGTAGGTTGTCCCTCGTTGTCCACGGTGTCCAGATATTCCCCTGGCCATCATGAAACCTGACATCGTCTTCTTTGGAGAGAATCTTCCAGAAATGTTCCACAGAGCTATGAAGCAGGATAAAGATGAGGTGGACCTCTTGATTGTCATTGGCTCTTCACTCAAAGTCCGACCAGTTGCCCTCATCCCAAGTATGTTTTGTTCAGATGAATGGATTTCTGTTTTCTTTAAGATGTACACAATAACCAATATGTTTTTATCGTGCCTGCCTGCAACATACAAAACGTAACCGTTTTCTCTTCTCTTCATCCCATCCAGACTCCATTCCTCATGAAGTGCCTCAGGTCCTGATCAATAGGGAGCAGCTGCCTCACCTCAACTTTGACGTGGAGCTACTTGGGGACTGCGATGTCATTGTCAACGAGCTCTGTCATCGGTTGAGTGGGGACTTTGAGCAGCTCTGCTTCAACACTGTAAGACTCACTGAGACCACAGAGAAACCCCCTCGGCTACCAGAACAGCCACCAAGTGAGGCCTTGCCTGCTTCCAGCGACGCAGCTCAGGAGGAGCAGAAGCAGCACAGTACAGACTCAGTAACTAAGCCTTCAGAGGAGACAGAAAGTCCGAATGTCACAGACACTGCTGGTAATGATGTTCCACCTCCAGAGCCTTGTCCAAATGCTCAGTGTCCCAGTGAAGAGACGGCTGAGCCTTCAGAGTTACCAGCAGAGGACGCACCAAAAGAGGAGGCCGCTGAAGTAAAGAGCCAAACCTCCAACCTTGAATTTCGTAGACGATGCTGGATGAGTCGAATCAACAGAAGTCCAATCAGCAAACGCCTTGAGAGTAAGCTTTAGATTATGGTAGACCGAACAACACTGTTTACTATAATTAACAAGTTTTTTTTTTTTTTTTATCATTATAAATATATTTTATATTTTGATGTATTTGAAAGTGAGGCATCATGTGTTTAAACACACGTGCTAACCAATTCATCCTACTAATTAGAGATTTCCTCAACAATAGATTATTTTTTCCTCGTGGAGCAAGAAAATACATGTTAATCCCAATAATTATAAATTCTTTAAAATCTTCTTCAGATATTGATTTCAGCACTGTAAATTGTTTGTATTGTTTCCCGCAGCAGGCCAGTACCTGTTTCAAGCACCAAATCACTATATCTTCCATGGGGCTGAGGTTTACTCCGACTCTGAAGATGAGACGTCGAGCTCCTGCGGGAGTGACAGTGACGAGTCTGAATGCAGTGCAGATGGGGTGGAAGACGACAGCGAGCCGGAGGCAGCCGACACACTAGCAGCAGATGGAGAGACATGCCTCAGAGACACAATACAACACACTTTAGCCAATGAGGCCACGTCAAGTGTGCAGACAGACAATACTTCTGAAAAGACTCAGAGCACCACACCTCTTTAAATGTAAAGTACCCTGTCGACAAAGCACTAATTGTCTTTTTTATATATATATATGTTTCGTATATTTTTGACTCATCAACCTTACTATTATTTTTCATAAAGTTGAAATTGCGTGACAACTGTGTGTGAATATGCAGCAATTTTTTATTTTTTTTCTGTGCCCAGTTTGGTCACATGCATTGTGTCTGAAACATACTGTATACTACTTACTAAATAGAATGCAGTAGTTTGTTTTTTTTAGTTTTTTGGGGGGATTTCTTTCCATGTGCTCATCTAATTTTAATTCACATTTTGAGAAATTATTCTTCTGAGACATCCACTGCAGCGTACTGTGAATGCAACACTAGATTAAGCTTTAATTCCTAAATTTCTGTAATTATACAAGCAAAGACTTCATATGTCTCAGTCCATAGTGTGAAGTCAGCTGTGGTCTTTGATGTGTTTTACAGTTGGTTCATGTTACCATTGGGAAACATGTAAATATATAAGCCTACTGCCTGCTAAATAGTGGGTACTATGAGTTTCAGACACATACATAAATCTTCAGATGGTTTACTTGAACACATTGTCTAACTTGCAATATAAATGTTCAGCTCAGCCCTTTCATGAGGGTAAATGCTAGAAAAAAAGAACAGTACTCTTTAATTTTAGACCAAAGAACACTTTATCAACACGCTCCTATGTTGTCATAAGCTTTGTATGTTTAACCTGTCATTTAAATCTTGGAAAAAATATAACTATTGAAAAGGTGTTCCTTCCGACATGTGGCAGCTACTTTTTATGGTCAAGCCTCTTATTTTTATACTCTGATTTGAGACATACTCATCAAAGAGTAGATGATAGTTATGTCTGTACGAAGTTATACTAAGTTGTAATATTAAGCCTTAGGAATATATTCAATGAGTTCACATTGAAAAATGGCACTTTTTTTCCTTCTTATGAAAGCGGTTTTGTTGCCCATGTCACTTTTCATAGAATACAGTTAAGACATTCATTATACAGAGGAGTCTACTGCCTGTAAAGATTAAGTGTTGGTAGATAGACATATTTGAGCCAATGTGTTGGATAAAGCAGGTATACTCTACTTCAACATAATTCACATACCATTTTCAAGGTAATGTTTTGTTTACGGTTTAAGGAAATACGATTTTTTTACATCCTTATAGTTGTTATCTATTCTGGGGTTCTCAGTAAAGAAAATAATGAAAAAACACTGACAATTCATTTCTGTTATTTCATACTCACTCAAGCCAGGTGTTGACATCAACATCTTCAACATGGTGGTGTGAATAGTGCGCCACCTAGCGCCTCTGAGCTCACCCTGGCTGTTCCTCATTCCTCTTCATGGGGCTTGAGAGGGTTTTCTACCAGAGACAACGACTGAGTTACATTTCAACATTGTTATATTCTGAGAAAAAGTGTCTTTATAACAGCAATACAGCGCAATATGTAAGGATTTAACTCTAGCAGAGTGTTTGTGGAATACCATTGCTTGACGTTCCTAGTTTGCGCATGCGCGGTATGTATCATTTAGCTGTAATATCAAACTAGTTAATCTGTTAACGTTCGGTTCTTTCATATTTAGAATTTAAATACTTGTAAACGTTCCACTTGACTGACGTTACCATGACTACGGCTTAGGAACTCTATTTATTTAGCTGGAAGTCTTTGGAACTACATTTCCCTTGTTTTCTTTTTCTCAACTGTCCGGTAATACGGCATGTCGTAAAAATTCAGTTAACAGCTAAACCGAGATGGACACCACCAAAGACGCCTGACAGTTTTTTTTTGTCTTTATCCTTAATCTTTATCTGAAATGTTTATGTAGTGACGCCGGGCTTCAGCACACAGGACCGGTTGTGAACATGGAGGCCATGGAAGATGACAGTTTGGACATAAAAGACGACCATAACCACAACTATTGTGCGAGCAGCAGCAGCAACAAAGTCCGCACGTATCTGAGCAGCCAGCTGTCGGATGTAACGACGGTCCCGCAGCCCGCCTGTCCGCCGGTACCGGGAGGAGAACCGGGGACTCGACTTCGAGGGAAGCTGTGGTCCAGCAGCACCGCGGGGTCAAAGTTCATGGACTCGGATTCAGGCAGCGAGAGCAGCGAAGTCAGCGAGACTGACTGCACGGCACCGCCAGCCGCTGTTGAGGGAAAATTCACCCTCGATTCTACTTCCAAGTTCCGTAAGTACACATGAAGCAGACACTGTCACAGCAGGGCCTGATATCCTGATATCCTGCAGTCACTCAGCAGATCGGCCTGCTGCAATATCACTAATATGTGTAGACTGATGCTCCTGGAAAGCAGAGAGTTGGTCTGTTAGGCCTGATGGGTTTTGACCACAATCATGTGCTGATATAAACCTGAGCAGTTCTCCTCTTTTCACTCAGTTCTGAATGCCATGGCTGTAGAAGACTACCGGAAAAACCACTGGCCAAACCTGGAGAAGGCAATTGACCGTCTGCTGATTCAGAATCCAACAGACCACATCTCTGTTTCTTACGCACAGATATACAGGTAAGACGACGTAGGTATAGGTAAACACACACCTGAGCTGGGCCAGATTTTTTCTCACAGTATGTGATTTATGTTGCCTCAAGGAGCCCCCATAAATTTGCCATGTGCATCACTGGTCATTTCCGTTAAACTGAAATGTTGTTTTTTCTTTGCTTTGTTGTCCTAGTTACGTCTACAAGTGTGTTTGTCAGCAGCACTCTGAGCTGCTCTACAATGATTTGACATTAAAAATAACAAATCATCTGCAGCAGGTTTCTACCCATCTACAAGTAAGCAAATCCAAATACAAGGGAATTATTATATAAAGCACATAAATAAACTATGACTGACACTTTTATTCTTGTTTTCCAGGCCAGCCCACCTGAGGACTTCATTGAGAACTTTAATGTTGCGCTGACGCAATACACAGCTTCTCTTCAATGTATAGTTCCTGTATTTATGTACTTGGTAGGCATCTTTTTTCTGTCAAATATCTGTTTGTTGTAAAGACAACAGAACTTAAACTATTAAGTGGAATTTCTTACGCATTCAGTGCAACCAAGTATAGCCTTGTGCTACGGCGTAACTCTTCTTCTCAATCATTTTTCATGTTTTCAGAACAAGTTCTACATCGAGTCAAAGCTGAACAGAGACCTCAGAGAGGATCTGATGAAGCTGTTTGCTGATCACGTCGCAGAAATACATGTGAACACACTGATGCGTGAGTGCATTGCTTCATTTGAAGCCCTGATGGCTATCATGACATTTGAAAATTGTTCCTCTGCTTGTAATTGTGAACAAAACGTATCATCTATACTTTGCTGAATCAAGGGCAGATGTTTGTCTCAGCCCATTGTGCTGTTGTCTCTTATCCTGGAAAGCACACGATTTTTGATTCAGGACGTAGGAACTGCACCTACAGAAGATTCCTTGCTAACACATATTACTTCTGAAATATTTGTTTTTTAATTTATTCTTTTCTTGTTCAGCTCTTCTCATCAAAGCTCATTCCATGCCGTTTCAAGTGCAGCCATCTACAATGGCCAGCGTGGTTAAAGGCCTCTACAGCCTCCGACCAGGTGAGCTATGTTCACTATTATTGAGGACTGTATTGTCTGCTTTAGTGTCATTTATAGGGATTCACCGATACCGGATCGGTACCCAAAGCCCAGTTATCGCTATTGGGACTGAAAAAGTCGGATCGGTGCATCCCTAGTCATTTAATCGCGTCTCTGCTGAAAGCTAATGTAACTTTTTGCCTCCACTACAGCAAACAAAACGGACATATTGGTTTATTTCCTCCACCTTCAGAATAAGACTAAGCACTACACATGTTCCTCTGTTTCAGACTGGGCCCAGTTAGCCCCGGCTCTCTTCTCTGGGTTTATTCCCCAAATCAACCCTCCGGCTGTGGAGTCGCTGCTGCCTGACTACGCCGCTCACGACCAGAAGTTACAGCTGGAGCTCTCCATGAACGGATTTCCGCGGTCTGTTTTCTGACGTATCAGTCTCAGATAGTCACAGTCTGAACATGGACACAACTTTTGGGTATGCACACTTTAATTTAAATCACTGATGTGATGTGTTTTTGTTTTCCAGAGGTGACCAGTCTCGCAAACGGGCCAGCGATGACTCCTGATAGCAGAGCCGCCGTCGCCATATTTGTTGCAGAACTATTACTGTGCCTCCTACATCTTTATCACAAGTTGGCTCACTGCACTTGGTACAATGTTGACAATGTGTCAGTTTCATCTCCCTCGACTCAAGGTCACAAAACACTGTGAACAACAAAGAGAACATGATGTTGGGTTGTTGAGCAGAAGCTTAATCTTACTGCACTAAAAAAAAGCACACAGACTTCCATTATGGTGCTTCCCTCTGTGATTATGATGCATCCAGCTTCAGTATTTGTGGGATGCTGCTGTGTGCGCTGAGATTGGTTTCGTCATGTTTCCTCATTTGAAGAGTGCCTTCATGGTGCCTTCTGATCGGATATCCTAACGAGGGATAGGCTGATGATGGGTATTTCATTCCTAACCTTTAACATGGAAGTGTCTTTTTGATAGACTGGGCTAATCAACACTTTCTATTGCTGCTAATAAAACTGTCCATGTGATAATACTACAACTCCCTCAGTTTCACCTAGTGTCTGTAACCCAGTGGCTTCACTCAACACAAACGAGCGTGGAAAGAAATGAGAACAAGGGGAACTAAGTCATTGACTCAACTATGATTCTCTTCTTCATGTTGCCTTTACTGTGTTGGTAAACCGGATTGTATTTTCCCGTTACGCCAAAGAGGATTTTTTTTTCTTTTTATATATATAATGCATTGGATTTAAGCTGACATTGTTAATGTTGTGTACTGTCTGAGTCACTGAGCCATTAAATGTTTTTATACTAGCAAGTTTTGAGCTTTGGTTGACCTGTTTGTTTGTTTGTTAGGCTTGAGTCAAATTTAACTTTAAATATCACTTGTCTGTTTTAGCCTTGCATGTAGGATTGGTAGGGATTGCCATGTAGGACATTACACTGTTTGCCAGACAGCTCAAACAACCACAGAAATAGTGTTTGACAATATCCTAATTTTACTAGTTTGTTTGACAACTTGCCTAAATTGTCCCTGAACTGTAAATACATCAAACCTGTTGCATGGATGGCCCGAGTCTGGAGTACTTGTGCATTAAATGTTCCTAACATGTATAGCCTGTTCATGATGTAAATAGTTTTTGGTCTTTGCATAGTGAGTCAGTGTACACTAGCTTTTGTCACAAATGCATTTTTGTTAAATGATTCAGATGAATAGAAGTATTTGATACAAGGTCTTACACTGTTTTAAGTGTAAATAGATGCTCAGGCTTGCTTTTCGTTTCTGTGAGTCTTGAAAATGGTTCTCATTGACTTTCAAATAAACTAATTTCATTAATCTTGGGGCACAGAGGTGGCTTTGTTTTTCACTATTCAACATTTTAAATCTGGGTCTTGACAAATGTCTTTCTCTTCAACAAGTAGGCATTATGATAAACCTGAAGAAGTCGAAAAAACGTCAGACTTATTGCAGATGCCAAACACTGGATGTACTGAGTTACTTGCTGAGATATCACTTTCTCTCTAACATGCTGCAAAAATATCTATGTTGAAACAACTGAACAACTGTGAATAAACTTCCACTTGGCTCAAATGCTGTTCCAGAAATATGTTGTAAATAAATATTTTTTCTAAAACCAATAAAATCCTTGAATCCAGTCGCACACTACTGCCAGATGTTTTACCACCTTTTTTTACAACACACTAGGGCTGTGTAAAAGAATCTGGCGATTCGATACGCATCATGATACAGCGGTTACGATTCAATATATTGCAATACTGTAAGCCGGGGGTTCTCAAACTTTTAGGGGCCAGGGACCCCATATAGGGGAGACAATTTTCCAAGGACCCCCTCTTAATCGTAACATTTGTACTCTTAGATGCCATGGGAACTATTTGCATTCTAAAATTTTTCAACCTAAAATATTTCGGACCTGTTTCAGTGTGAGAAACAGAAGCACATTTCAATTTGAATTATGTTAAGATGAGATGAGATAATCCTTTATTAGTCCCACAGCGGTGAAATTTGACTGCCATGCTCTGATTTGGTATCAAAAACTTTTGACATTTTGAGATTTCTGCAAGAATTGAAGCTAGCAGTGATACCAGTGGATTCTTTGGGTCTTCTAGTTTCATATGATATCTGTACCTTCACTTTAGCTCTAAAACTGAACCTGCTACAGCCTCTGAAAGACACTAAAAACCGTCGGGATCGCGGGTCTCAGAGGGTTAACAGCTTTCAGAAAATGATCAGTAGCAAGACTGGCATAGTCCTAATAAATTCAGATATTTAAACTTACTTATTTAAAGCTGACTTTCAGTAAGTGCTTCAACTTAAAAATAATGAACTTATTGCTGTGTCTCACAATCATCACTCAGAGTTTCTATTGGCCCAAAGCTAACAAGGGAGGTAGTAATTGACACAATATACTCCCCATATGCACTTTTTAATGATAGCACAATTTTATGATTGTGCTATCATAACACACACACTTTGAGACTCACTGCTGTAAGCAAGGCGATGAACTGCGATCTAATTTTAGGAAAACTGTCATATAAAGAACACATCACCATATGCATAAAATCTAAAAATGTTACTTTTTTATGTAATCAGAACAGTGGGATCTGTATTTGCATTTATCACAGTCCCTGTAACATCTAACATCATTGCACTACTTTGAAAGGGCACATACACTGGAAGGGCGGATCTCTTTGCCAATGAAAAAGAGTTACTCTTTGCATGTAAACTATTAATTAAAAATCTGTAGAGTGTTTTTGAGAATCGTTACAGTATCATAAAACATATCGCGATATTCAATATTTTCTTACACCCCTAGAACACACCACATTAGTGCTTTGAAAATTGATTATTGTTGTTAATCTGCGGTGTTAACATTAGTGTCTGGGAGGCTCAACAAGGGGCTTCTAATTCTGTAGGGTTGGACGTCTCTGACGGACCACTGGAGGAGGAATCCCTTTACAGCCGGTCCCCCCCCTGGCCAATGGGCTGGGACGCCACCCAGACACATGGGCCAGGCCTCCCTAAAATAACCTGCGACTACTGCACTGACAAATGTTGCTACTTGTACTGGTGACATGTTTCCCTAGCTACTCGGCTCCATATTTTCCTGTAAACTCCAAGGTGAACTCTGTGCGTTAAAAACGGGAAGGCTGGGCAGCTGCTTGTGTCCAAGATTTCCCCAGGTGGCAGCCGCCGGAAGAACGGAATCTCCCTCTTTGAGCACAGGTGCACTCTGAGGATTTACCAGTCCTTCACAGGGGCCAGCTGGGTTTATTCTGAAGGTAAAACACACCACCCCCTAATTTAATTGTTGTTCACAGTGTACTGTCGACTGTCTTCTGGCATCAGCCTCATATGCTGTGTATAGACTCTGAAAATCTCTGACATTGAGCCTCAGACAGGCTCAAGTCTATTTATGTTTGAATGTTAAATTGAATTATCTTAACCTGCCTGCTGTGTTTAGCCAGGGGGCCGTTCGTCTGTGTGGGCTGTGACTGTGCGTAATCTCACTCAGCAGTGTGACATTTATGATAATTATAGTTCTGTTTGTGTCACTTGCTTAATGATTGTTGTGGCTAATCAAAATCATGGTAACAAGGGGGCACAGGATGAGGGGGACTGCTTTTTTTGTGTTGATTTTCTTCATGTAAACTGACCCCTTCGCTATTATTAGATATGACTCGATGGGCTTGGAGCCTGTTTGCAAAGGATTAATGTACACAACAGCTGCAGCTTCAGGTCCGTTAGAAGGGCATTGCTGCCTCTCTTAATTGCGCTGATTTGAGTGTCAGTAGCATATGTGTACCCTATCTCATGTCTGTACTCAATAACTTGCTCATGCCTAGTGACAAAAAGTTGTGCAAAGACTTAACGTTACTTTAGCGTTGGTCTGTGGTGGAAGCCTGCCTGTGTCCCATCAGCTCTGGTTTCAGGGCATAAACCAGATACCCTGTCGAGGCCAGAGGAAGGCTGAAATTAGGCTAAAATAAAAAAACTATTTTTACCACATAACCTGCTTTTAACTGCAGTCTCTGCACTTATGTTCTATCTTTTCTCCAAATATTTTTATTTAAGTGTAATATTAATGTGGATTATATCTAAGGTACACATCAGTATATGTTTTATTATCTCTTTACTGTATGTATTAGATATATCTAATAAATACGTGAAGGAATCAAAACATTTAATTGGCTTCTGACCATTATTCATTCTTCCTTTAGTTACTGTAGTTATTTAAAGGTCTGTTAGACATCGTATTTACTGCAAGTTGCATATACTTTACATTAGGGCTGCAACTAATGATTAGCAATACATCTTATTGCGATTAGTTTCTCAATTCATTGATAAAGCATTTTTTCAATAAAATATCAGAAAATAGTGAAAAACGCCTGTCACAATTTCCCAGAGCCCAAGAGGACGTCTTGCTTGTTTGCTTGCCGGTCTGAAAAACAGTCCAAACCCCGAAGATATTTAGTTTCAAAGAAGATAAAGAAAAGCAGCAAATCTTCACATTTAAGAATGTGGAATCTGTGCATTTTTGCTTTTCTGTTGATCGACTAATCGATTAACTGACTAATCGTTCCAGTTCTACAGCTTGTCATACTGAATGCTTTTAGATTGATGTCCAGACAGCCACTGGTTTCAGTCATTTTCAGTGCAGTATGAAAATTAACTTGTAGAGATCCATCCATCACAGTGAACATTTTTTGTCAATTTGCATCATAATGCAGTGAATATGGACTGTTGTGGGAAATCATTCTATGGTATGTGTTGGAAAGCAAGTATAGAGTATTTTTCCACACAAATACTTGAATAATGTGTGGAATGTAATTGAATATCTTGTGATTATTTCCACAGCATGCAGGAGAACAACATTGACCAGCAACCATCACTCGCTCAGCTCTTAAGAGAGAGCTACCTGGCAGAGGCCAGAGCCCAGCAGCGCCACAGCGAGATGAGCCGCTCGGACGCTTCTTCCTCGCGCCTTCAGATCTACGGGTCACTTAAAGGCAAGGCTGAGGACTCTGTGGGCCACAATGATCCCCAATTCCCAGACCTCTCAGCCTTCCTCAGCCAAGAGGAGCTGGATAAGAGTGTGAACCTGGCCTGCCAGGCCATCGGACATGAGTCTCGAGAGGAGAGGGCAGAGGTCAAGGCCTCTGTCACACCATTAACCCCCTCCAACATCTCCTCAGTCTGTTCCTCTGAACCCCCATCTGTTCCCTTTGCTAACCCCTCTCCAGCTCCTTTTGCCGCCCCCTCCACTGTTCCCCTCACCCAGCCAGCCCCTGAACTCAGAGAACTGCCAGCAACACACACAACATTCACATCAGACAGAAAGATGCACAAAGCGTCCGCACGGCAGGAAAACATGATCAGAAACACAAGGGACTCCGGTGAGGGATTCAACGACTTTGACATGTCGGCGAGGAACGCCCCATTTGGTGTGGAGACCCAGTCCAAGAAGGAGTTCCTCAACAAGGCAGCGGACTTCATTGAGGAGCTTTCCTCTCTCTTCAAGGCTAACAGCTCAAAACGGGTACGACCGAGAGCGTGCAAATCCCACAGGAGTAGGAATCAGAACAAGAGCCAGAACGATGGGACGGTTTATCCCCTCGGCTCAGACAACAGGGAGCGGTCTGCCATGCCCGTGGAGGTGGAGATGGAGAGACCCAGCCCTGCTGTTAGCCACCAACCAGAGTCCCAGTTGGACTCTGGGATTGGGCATGTGGAGTTTCAGGACAGCAGGATTACTGAGGAGCAGCAGTACGACTCCGTTTCCCAGGAGGTGGAGGAGGAGGAGGCTGAAAGCTGTGCCCTGACAGAAACTCCATACCCAGCGGAGCCTGCGTGTGAGCCCCCTTGTTTCATCCAGAAACTGAAAAGCAGGGAAGTTTCAGAGGGCAGCAAGGTCCAATTGGACTGCATTGTAAGAGGACTCCCTGTGCCTGAAGTCCGGTAAGGCAATCAAGTTCTGATTTTAGTTTATTATTTAGTTTGCTGGAGTTACAGTAAGACTTTCTGCTTCCATGCTCTTTTAAAATGAGTCTACATTACTTGAAAAAGCAGAAAGGCCAGTGTGCTGTGAGGTAGTGTCAGTGGAGATTTTGCAGCGTACTGAGGGATCTGGATCCATTTGGATTACCTTTTTGTTTGGGGAAGATCTTATGAGAACAAGAGTTTAGGGTAAGATGTCATGATATTAGTTTTACTCAGTGATGGAATTCACTAAAGTACTGTATTTCAGTACAAATTTGGGGTATTTGTGCTTCACTAATACTAAAGCATTTCCATTTTATGCTACTTTGTACTTCTACTCTACATTTCAGAGAGAGAAATATTGTACTTTTTACTCCACTACATTTATTTGACAGCTCTAGTTACCAGATACTTTACAGATTTTTACATACAAAACATATTATGATCTTATAATATATAATATATAGATATAACCGGCCAACAGTATATAAAAAGTCTACTAACTAGACAACTAACTTTAACAGTAAAACAAAAAACACATTAATGCATCAGTAATAGTAATCCAAACATTTAAAATCTAAAAAAAAAATGTGTATGTGTGTCTTATGCATTTATGTTAAAAATATATATATTGGCAAATTAACTGTTATCAGTTTTTTTAACTCTCAAATATTAATATGGGTATCAGCCACAAAAAGCCAGTGTCAGTCAGACTCTAGTGAACACATTGTGTTAAAGATGGATCCATGTCTGAGCCTCAGACAATACTGAATCATTATTACAAAGTGTTTTGAGAAGTGTGAGTTAAGAGGAATGGTGTTTCTTTCTTTGGAGATCCAGACAGAAGTGACATGTGATGATAGCCAACAGCTGATTCTGAATGGTGCGAGTGTGTGTTTGTGTTTGTGTGTGTTCGTTGGTGGTCAGGGTTATGTCTGGGACAAATGAGAATCACATTTGGCTTTCTGTCGTTCTTAAGAATACCATCAGATTCTAATCCGGGCGCCATTCTAATTAATGACCATTTACAGTTAAAATGTGCTGAAAGAGGACAGGGATTTACACTTCTAATTATAATCAGGTAACTGCCTTCGGTGTCAGAGTAAAAAAGAATACAGGACTAACATGACGGTACTTACTAATTTACACTCTTGTTAATGCTTGTCTTGAGATTTTTTATGGCAGTTTTGTCAGATATGTTTTAAAACCCTGGCTGGACTTTTACTCCCAGGACAACAAAGCATTGAATTGAAGTGAAGTGGAGGTTTCAGACTATAGAGAGTATGGGTTTGTTAGTCCTACTGAACATTGTTGAGCCACCAACATAAACGTGTCCAGGGAGAATGTAGCTCTCTGCCATTTTTAGACTGAACTGGCACTGCAAGCTGTAGTCTGATAATGGAACCTACTGAGCTCTTGACAGAAGCATGAAGAGTTTGGTAAGATGATTCATACAGTTATTGCTCAACCATATCTTGGTTTGTTTTTGGTCTCAGTGTCTTACAAAAGTCTGAAGAGCTGAGTTCTGTTTCAGTGGTTTCTACTTAAATAAATGTTACTTCTTTAACATTGTGTTCAAGCTTGGCTCTTATTTGGCTGTTAACATAAAGCTTTTTTCATTGACTTTAGTGTGATGTGTGTTTCTCCTGACCCTGCAGCTACTGGGTTAGTAACTATGACTTATAGGAATCAAAATAGAGTTGTCAGGTTCATATTTCCCATCAGTTTGCAGCGGTGTACCGTCTGTGGTGCGTCAGTGTATAGCATTGTGTGTATTTGGAGTCTATGTTTAGCATTGTGCGTATGTGATTGGGTCAGCCAGTCAGAGCTCCCAGGCTCCAGAGGGAATCTCCTCTCTGGTTCTGAAGTCCAGAGGGAAAATAGCCCTGACAGGTGCAGCGAGCAGCAAGCCGGGTCTTTGCCTCCTCTACTACTCATGCTTTCAATTTAGACCCTTACTCATTAGAATTGACATAGCCTCTCCTCAGGCAGAACACTGACAGCATATTCCAGCGTGTCTAGTCTAATAGTGTAATTGCCTGCATATTTATTTGAAATAGTGTTTCATATATGTGATTCATGAGCCGGGTGAAAGCACTGGATATGATTTATGACTGTATGATGACGTCTTGCCAGAGAGTAACACATCACCTCATTCCTGTATGTTTATTGGTTGGATTTTTATAAAGCATCAAGACCTCATCTGCTCAAAATAGATGTGCTTTGACGTAGAGGCCGCTGCATTATGTTGCTGGTCAGGACAGGGAAATTATAGGTTTGCTATTATAGTTTTACAATGAATAATTAGACTGTTGCCAACTGCAACTCCAATGTATCCAAGGTATGTGTAGCATCTCCTGGATACTACTTACTGTAGAAGGACTAATGCCTGGTACGTAATGTTAGCCAGGTAGGACGTTTTTCTCGTCATTTATCACGTTTTAATATGATTTCTGCCCATTTATTCATAATTTGACATCATAAAATTCTAGATTACAATATTCATTATTGGCAATTAGGACGCTGATCTGATATAACCTGGTTTGAGTCCAGCCTTTGGCGACAAAAAACAACAACTCGATTTGATAATAAATCACTTAACACATTACTCTAGGTGCCTTTAGATCAATTGTTTTGTGCTCCTCATCTTCATAACATCAACAGTGCATAGAAGCGGTCTCTAAACTGGCACCCTGGCGTTGCTTCTTGTTTTACAGGGAAAGGGATAGGGCTTGCTCATCAAAACATTTTTCTCTTGGCCTGCATAACTCTGCTGAATGGCACCAAGCCAGAGGCACTATTAGGGAACTGGGAAAGACACCACATGATACCAGCCTCATAGAAATGGTGTCAGAAGGTTAATAGAAGGAAAAAGAGAACTGTGTAAAGATGGGGTTTAAAATAATAAAGCAAGGGTAGGAGAGTCTTAGAATATCCTACTGAATTAATAGTTAAGTCACGTAACAGTACTATCACTTAAGTGGAAATAGAAGTAGAGTACTTGCTGAAAACTCAAGTAAAGTTACAGACAGGCAACAAATTAAAGGAAAGGGGTCATTGAGGGTTTGAATGATAGGGGTGGGATACACCAGAGGCCCCACGATACGATATTATCACGGTAATCAAGTCACGATACGATCCTAGTGCAATTTTAAACATTTTGCGAAATGGTGAGTATTGTGATAAGATATATTGCGATTTATTACCTTTTTTTTAATTTTATATTAATGAGTTTGTCAATATCTTTTTAATCTACATTTTTCACTCTGTTCATCTCAGAGGTTTCATTCACATATCTTGAGGTCAGAGGTCAAGGGACTCCGGAGCATTATTTAGCGTTCTTCCTGACAAGCTAACATAACATAGTTGGTACCAATTGATTTCTTAGGTTTTCTAGTTTCATATGATATCAGTATATTCACTCTAAGCTTTTGAGCCCGCTACAACCTCTGAAAGACAGAATAGCGTTGGATTGTTAAAAGGTTATTAGTTCATATAATAAAAGTTCGATACTCCGATACTGACGTTCGTTTATCCATACAATATTGCCAATGCCAATGTGGCATCCTGAATGTAACCATTTCATACAAATACACACTACCCACCAATTCATGTCCAGTTGCACTGAAGCTCACTACGATTGTCCCGTATTCATACTCATCTATCTTTGACCAACATGTATGGAGTGGTTCTAATATCTATTTGATGCACCAGAAGGCCTTTGAAAAAGAAGTAAATGACTTCCTTCAGCAGGTTTTATTTTGAAATTTCTCTACGCTGTTGAGCAAATTAATTAAACCACATTAAAGATGCCCTGTGGGGTTTATGTTTACATTAAATGTTTCTCATCAAAACCATGAGGTCTGACAAACATAATAAATACATTTCCTTCCTCATAAAACATTTGCAAAGCTGACTTTTTAAATATTTAAAACTGGTGGCTGATCTGTGAGACAAAGACCCCGCTCGCTGCACCTGTCAGGGCATTGTTTACATCCATGTTTACCTAGCAGTCTTCTTCTTCACTGCTTGTGCGTATGTTTGTGCGCCCCCGTACGCGTACACGATACAACCTAAAGAGAGACTCACTCATAAAAACATCACTTCATAGCGCTACTAAAGGTCAAAAACTTCATAGAATACCTTTAAAGCTAATGGCACAGTCGGTACACGATTTACACGAAGGTGATTTCCTCCAACATATTTGCATATCGAACATGCATAAAATCACTGAAAATATAATTTTATAAATTACAAGCACTGAAAGAAACTAACGATGTTAAGTTGTACTGAGCAATTTGCTGTATATTTTTAATTACAGGTGGTTTTGTGAGGGCAAGGAGCTGGAGAACAGCCCTGATATTCAGATCATCACCAACGGCGA
Organism: Sebastolobus alascanus; assembly: GCA_916701645.2. Classification (NCBI taxonomy): domain Eukaryota; kingdom Metazoa; phylum Chordata; class Actinopteri; order Perciformes; family Sebastidae; genus Sebastolobus; species Sebastolobus alascanus. The sequence goes on from CAKAOJ020000358.1 coordinate 47,250, forward strand.
GCTGCACACTCTGATCATCGCAGAGGCCTTTGAGGAAGATACTGGACGCTACTCTTGCTTCGCATCTAATTTCTATGGCACTGACTCCACGTCAGCTGAGATCTTTGTCGAAGGTGATTCTCGTGTTTCTTTGTTACTGACACTTTTACAGTTCAGTATAACACTGTTAGTGATGGTTGTTTGTTCAAACCGACAGGTGCCTCCTCTTCGGATTCTGAGGGGGAACAGCACATTGACAATGTAGCCCAGTGAGTTTTTACCGTATTTTTATTTAGACCCACATCAAAACTAATTTATGTGGACTTTTATCTACCTTATTGCAACACTAAATAAGACCTTTCCTTTCTCCCTGTGATTTTCAAAGGCTGCAGACGGAATCTTCCCCTCCATCATCGAGCCAAACTCTCTCTGCAGAAGAGGAAGACTATCCGTCATCCCAACCTGCAGCAGCCACTGAGGAGCCAGCAGAGCAGCTCTCCTCTCCACCAACTAACCAAATAATCCCAGAACCATTTCTACCGGTCCGGACATCCGCCATCATACTTCCAGTCCCAGAGCCCTCTAAAACATCTGTGGCATCCACAACACACCCTGCTCAGGAGGAGGCAACAGTGTCACCTGTGCAGGTGTTTCCTACTTTGTCATCTGGTGATACAGAACTTTCAGAAGTTCAAGAGGTGTCAACATCTGTCACATCCACACCACTGCCAGTGCAGACAGCTGCAACGATCGCTACATCACTGCCTTTGAACTCAGTTGTCTCGTCTGTGCTGTCAGCTCCAACACAAACACCCCAACCTGAGGTAGAAGAGCTGAAACACATGTCCTTCCTTTATAATTGATGTTCAATGATTACTTTTGTATATTTTAATTAACATCTACCCTGTGTGTTTTTTTTTTTTTTATCTTCAGAGTCAAACCTCCAACCACAACTACTCACAAGGGTTTAACGGTCAACCTATCATGGCAGCCCCTGTATTCACAAAGGTAAAGCCATTCTCAAAAGGATGTATACTGCTACGGTCTATTATATGTTTATTAGTGTAACATACACACTGTCTTGTCCCACCAGAGCCTGCAGGACCTCTTTGCGTCAGAAGGCCAGCTGGTGGTGCTAGAGTGCCGTGTGAAAGGGGTGCCCTCACCTCGAGTGGAGTGGTACCGGGAGGGAAAAATCATAGAGGACTCTCCTGATTTCAGGATCCTGCAGAAAAGTAAGCTCTGCTGCTGCCCCACTACTGTGGTATTACTGAAAGTGCAAATGTGCTTTATGTATTTTTGAAAGCGCTGTTTCTTCGTAACGTATGCTGCAGCCCGATTTGACATGCCTTGTTTTAAAAAGAATAGGAGTTTTTGGAAAGATTAATTAATTAAGATTTAAAAAATTAATTGCATCTTAAATAAGTAATTTTAATTCATCCATCCATCCATTATCTGTAACCAGCTGACATTGGGCGAATGCAGGGTACACCCTGGACAGGTCACCAGACTATCAATTTAATTCATTTTAATTCAAATATATTTCTGTAATCTCACGATTTAGTGTTTCTTAAAAACCTTGGCGTGCAGACAAAAAAATAAATAAAAACAAATGATGCTACAATAAAAACGTTAGTATTGTCTTCAAAATGCCTGATTTAGTGTCAGAAATTACTTTCAGTGCAAATGAAACCCAAATAATTAGTTTTTAAGATTTATACTTTGCTTTAAAAGGCTGTTAGTGTACTGTTTGTCCATTGAGACATTGTCCTGAGACATAAAAACATAAAGTCATTTATCTAAAAAAAAAATCGTATTTATACCAAATCCTGTCCAATTGGGGGGATATTATTAATGAGCCGAAAAAGATGAAAAATGAGAGATTGAGAGATGAGAGAAAGATTTTCAGGTTACAGATGTGTTTACATGCATAAATGTGGTTTAAATACTGTAAATGGTATCATCTTCCAAAACAGAGTGTTATTTATACTAAATATATTTCTCATAGAAAATTTAAAAAAATTACAAATAAAGGTCATATTGCTGCAACTGATTGTAGTATGTTATCAGTGCTAATTATTCTTAAACCATAACATTTATTGTAGTTTCATAATTTTGGTACTTTTTTCCATTTCAGAGCCCCGATCTCCAGCGGAATCAGGTACAAATTAAATCCTCATCAGTCTAAAACATAAGTGTTGACTGCACCAAAGCAGTTGCCTGTCTGTATATGATGCTGCAGTGTGTACATATTAATCTGTTGAAGTGTTTACAGCCCTGGCGAAGGCTTCTGCTCTTCTTCTGTACATAAGCCAGGGCTGCTTTTCCCTGACTCTGGACCATATAAGGTAGTCTCTCATCCTGTGTCAAACCACCATGGCAGATCACTTCAACCTGCTTTAGCTGCAGATAGACTCTCAGCCACAGTGACACAGAGAAACCTCACTGCTGGGCAGCTGAAACACAAGTCATGTATCTTTTCTCAGTGTATTAAGACTCACTAGTTGAGAAGTTAATATGATGCAGTCAAACCAAACCAACTTGATTATGTGAGTATCACTATTCTTGTTTACCCCTAGAGGGAATATGCACTCTGGTCATTGCTGAGGTCTTTCCTGAAGATTCGGGGATGTTTACTTGTACAGCAAGCAACAAGTATGGAACCGTGTCCAGCGCTGCTGCACTAAGGGTCAAAGGTAACACATCTGTTTCACTTTCAGCTATCATGTATTCTTATAAAAGGATGGAAAATATTCATATCTATCTCTCTGATTCTCATCAGGCAAGGGCAGCAACAGCAACTACGTGAGGCCTTTCAGTAATGTGACGATGGAGCCCAATCGAATCCAAGAACTTTCACCAGCTCCCACTGTAAACCTTCAACCAGAGGTTACTGTGACCAACAGCATCAAGCCCCACTCCAGCACCATTCGCCTAGACCCGCTTGTCTCTAGCACCTTACGCCTGGACCCCTTGAACACCAGCACCCTCCGTCTGGACCCCCACGGCTCCAGCATGTTGCGTCCAGACCCCCTCCGCACCAGTCTACCCAGTCTGGAACCTTCCAGCCTGAGCAGCAGCTTCTGCCTCAACTCTCGCAGCACCAGCAACACAAACTTCGATCCTCTCTACGTTCACCAGAACCCTCCTGGATCCAGTGGAGCGCGTCCAGAACCACAGAACGGCGGACTGGTGCTCTCATACCCAAAACCCTTCACTTCTCAATTTGCGGTTGAGACTTCAGCTGAGCAGGAAGTGTCCACACCCTCAGTGACATCGCCTGACACGAGCCCCAAAGTTAAGGGGACCGCAAACCACCAGAATGGGAGCCTCATTGTGGTGCCCCTCCCTGAGCCCCCTCCTAACTCCTGCCTAAAGACAGGCGCCCAGACGAACCACAAAGACTCCAGAGTCGGCCTGCGTGTGCACTTCAAACTGCCTGAAGATGAGGAGGATGAACAAAGTGACGCATCCAGTCAGTTTGATGAAGACGGCAACATGTCCAACAAAGGACCACCACCAGTGCTGGCTAAACCCAAACTGTGAGTAAAGCAAGTCCAAGCAGATGAGGAAGAGATTTTGTAGATGGGTTATCTAAATTGTGTCCACAGTTTGTTTTGCATCAAAATGAACTAGATGGGCTGTATTGAGAGGTGGGCGGTTCCTCCTCCTCTGGCTCAACTAGCAGCTGTAACCAGTTGCAATTCATAAATGAATGCATGCGGACTTCAAATGTGGACCTTCCGGCTTTCTAAAACAAAGGATGGCATTTTCTATTTGTAAGTGTAACTCTATGCATTTATAATGTTCATCTAATAATTCAGATACTGCTACAAATTAAATCTTGTATGGTTTGATGAGCTGTTTACTGTTGTTTTCATACATCATAGGCTTAAAACACAAAGATAAATATGATAATGTGTCCTGTATTGTTTAGTTTAACTAAATTTGAAGTAATCTGATGATAAATAAAAGAAATAATCCTGTTTAGAATGAAAGCTGAAAGTGTCTGGAGCTTGTGACAGTGTTTTGTTTGTAGGCTACTTGTTGGTAGCCCATAAAAGGGCAGACTATTCTTCATGCTGACTTTGGCTCATTCCTGCTGGGGTTTACAGCATGGACTTAATTTATGAGAGCAGTGCACTGAGCCGCTCTCATTTTCACCATGTATAGTGTCATTTTTTGGTAGTTCTTTAATATTGGTTTTGCTTTGATCAACAGGGACCCAGTCCAGCTCCAGCTTCTGCACAACCAGGTCCTCATGGAGCAGCTGCAGGAGACTGAACCTCCGACCCAAACCCCCACCCAGCCTCAGTCACACCGCCAATTACAGATCCAGATCCAGCCCGAGGTCCAAAGCTCTAATGAAGGTCCGCTGTGGTCACCCAGAATGCACCGTGAACCCCATCCGCCACCTTTCCAGCCCTACCTTAACACCACGTCGCCTTCGCAGCAGACGCCCCACTCTGCACCTCCACTGACCACCGCTCCCCCTGCTCCCTCTCTGAGCTCGGCTCCAGCACTCAACACCACCTTTTCACCTCTTCTCAACACTTCTTTGAGCTCCCCTCCTTCGATTCCTCAGTTTAAGACTTCGTCCCTGGTGACCTCCCCTCCACCTGCCCCACAGCTGAAAACAGCTCCTCCTCTCAGTATAGCTCCTGTAACCCAGATGAACACCATCCATGCCTCCCACCTCAACTTGACCCCTGCAGCTCTTGCCAGAACTGCACCTATGCCCCAATTTTTCCCTCCTCCTGCACCGAAGCTTAGCACAGCCCTTACAGATCCAGCCTCGGCCTTACAGCAGATCACATCTCCTGCTACGCTACTGAGAAGCACCCACGCCTCCCTCATGAACCTCACCGCCACCTCCCACACCTTCAACTACGCCCGGCCTAAAGAGTTCATAGCTGCTCAGGCCTTCTCACCTGTTAGGAGTCCTTCCCCAACAGAATCGCCGGTCCCTCTGCTCCAAGAGCTGGCCGCTGAGCTCAACTCCTCTGCAGCCAGCTCCCCTACTCTCCCACCGTTCCCGCCACCCAGAATCTTCCCCACGAGGGTGCTCAAGTCTCCCACCAGCCCTCCTTACTTCGTGTCCTCACCCACACCGGTGTCGGCGCCATTCCTGAACAGCATGTTCGCCTTTCGAGCCCAGTCGCCTCCCCAGGCCTGCTCTCCCACCTCCAGCAGCTCCACCCCCAGCCCCATTCAAAACCCTGTGGCGTTCCTGAGCTCCGTCCTGCCGTCCCTGACCCCGAGTCAGCCCACCAACTCAATGGGCCTGCCCAAGGGAGCTCCTTTAGGGTACGCCCTATCTGACGGACTACAATGCTCGTGAGATTGATGAACTGTCACAAGCTCTAACACATTTTTCCCATCTGTCTCTTCAGGCTAAAAAAGAACCTACAAAAGGTGCGCCTCCCCTCAAGTGAAGACATTCGCGGAAGCAAAGAAATTCTCCTCCATGAGATTGAGAGAAAGCTTCGATTTAAAGACGATACTCCACATTTTGCACATCAACAGGTAATAAGTAGTCTCCAGCTCTGATTGATTTCTCCTCTTTTGACTGCTTCAATCGCAGAGATGTAGTGGTGAATAAATATAATAATGCAAACTACCACTTGGATAAACAAAAAATATTTTCAAAAGATCGAGCTTAGCCCAAAAGGTGGGTCCACTGGATTCTTTAAATAGAAAGTGGATTTCAACGCCTCCATTACATCCCTGCTCAGTTAGATATTAGACTACTGTGTGAATATGTCAATAAATGATCAGTTTGTTGACATGTAGATATGTGATCACACATTTTTAACCAACCAACTGTTGCAATCTAGTTTTTTAATGCTTTTAAGGATGAAGTTTATTGTATATTAACCAGTGACTGTGCTGCATTATCACTTGTCTCCTGGTTTCTACTTCTGCATTCATTTTGAGATTGATATTTAAAAAGATATTTAAAATTTAAAATAATAAAGGGACATAAAATCACTCAGATTGACTCAGAGGCAATGAGGAACTCGCTTCAATTCAGCAGAGCATCAGCCATCATTCCCTCCCCGGTCATTCATTGTTGTGTGTCCATGTAGCGTAACAACATACGCATGCTAGCTTGTGTGTTATTCCATCATGTTTGTGTGTACAGTTTGTGTGTCTTTGTTGGCGTTCATCATCCATCCCTATCCTCTCATAGAAGCTGAGTAATGAGGGGAAAACAGCGAGCAGACCCCTTGGACCAAACATTCCTGCTACTGTCATTAACTATGATGAGGTACAAGGATCTTCCCGTCCCATGCACTGCTTTGCTCGAGGCTGTATGGGTTATTAAAATGTTTCAGACCGAGATTACAAAATGTTATTGTCTAAATACCATGGTTAATCAATATCTCTAATCAAGCATTCCAGCTTCTGTACTAATATACAACCATTAAGCTAATGGAATGTAATGACTACTGTTTAGTGCTGTATTCTCCAGTTTTCAGTTAACTAATTTGACATTTTTCCAACTGAAGCTTGCAGCCCCTTTCTTCTGTTTGCATTTCAGATTTTCCTAAAAGGCCAACATGACATAGTCCTTCTTCTTTGCAACACTTTTCGAAAAAAATGTTTCTTTAAAACTCACCTCATATACCTGCATATTGTCCTTACATTTCATACTCTCTAACAATCTCCTGCTAGTTTTGTCTTTCACCTCTACAGTTCATCTTCCTCTGTTCTCTGTTTTACCTTCAGCCCTATTTGGTTTGGTTTGATGAGCAAGATGTTTTACCAACCAGGAATGATCCTGTCAGACAGATGCCAGTGCATGATCCTCATCATCAAGTGGTTTAAAGTCACAGTCTGTACCGTTTTGTTTAGAGATATGACTTATAGATTGCTACTTTAATACCACAGTTGCTACCTGATAAATAGGTGCACGCTGTCTCATGTCTGATAATTGCATACCTCTCCAAGAGCATTTGATGCTTCTCTCAGTGTGTTAAACTTCCATATCCAAGACAGTTGACGGTGGCAATTACTTTTATGTCTTGGTTTTCCTTTTCCAGGAGTATAAAGTGTCCAATTTTGAGCACAGACTAATGAGCGAGATCGAATTCCGTTTGGAGCGGACGCCGGTGGAGGAGTCGGATGATGAGGTGCAGCACGATGACGTCCCTACAGGAAGATGCATCGCACCCATATTTGACAAGAAACTGAAGAACTACAGAGCTATGGAAGGGGTGCCTGTCACTTTCTCATGTAAAGTCGTGGGAATCCCTTTTCCAAAGGTGAGAGATCAACAACTGTGCTGCACAAATGACATCGTAATCTGTCACTTTCATCACTCACATGTATCCGCCTCATATGTGTCTCTCGTCAGGTTTACTGGTTCAAGGATGGCAAGCAGGTCTTGAGGAAGAACACCCATTACAAGAAGATAAGAGAGGGGGATGGGACCTGTGCTCTACATATAGAGTCCACGACCAATGACGACGATGGCAACTACACCATCATGGCAGCTAATCCTCAGGTGATACCTCACACTTCCTGTTCATGTTGTCAGCGCCTTCTCACCAGCTGCAAAATCTGATATTTGATCTTTAATGACCATCAGGGACGAATCAGCTGCTCGGGTCATTTGATCATCCAGACGGGCCCTCCCCGAAACCGACTGGCACCTATTCACTCTCAGAGGTGAGCAGGACTGAGTGTGCAGTGTGATCTGCAGAGGTTAGAAGGAGCCCTCTGTAGCATGAGGAACCAGCCAATTACAGATTTTCCTCCCTGACAATAATATGTTTGTGATCATGTGCATCTATACTAAAATGCTAACATACACCACGATAAAGACCAACATGGATTAATGTCACAGCGTGTGTCTGATCCCCATGACATGCTCTGCTCACGTTTCACAGGGTGCGAGCCCGCATTCAGGAAGTTGAAAGTGAGCAAACTCAGGAGCGCTTTTTTCGGCCCCACTTCCTCCAGGCTCCGGGGGACTTGCTGGCTCACGAGGGAAGACTGTGTAGACTAGACTGTAAGGTAGGCAGCAGGTCTGGGCATGCAATACAAAATATTGCATTTTTGCCTCACCTTACTTTCAACGTTTTTCATCCTCCAGGTGAGCGGCCTCCCCAACCCAGAGCTGATGTGGTTGGTCAACGGGAGGCCAATCTATCCAGACCTTTACCACAAGATGTTGGTGCGGGAGAATGGCGTCCATTCTCTGGTCATTGATCCTCTGACGCAGAATGACGCCGGCACATACACGTGCATTGCAAGCAACAAAGCTGGGCAGAGCTCCTTTAGTCTAGAGCTGAAAGTTGTGGGTAAGAACTGGATACAATCAATGAAAAGGAATTATTTGCTCATACGCAAATCAGTTGAATACTGAATACTGTTTGGAAGTTCCAGTAATCTAAGTCATGTCCACTTTAGAGAAAGAGATGAAGCACCCTCCCCAGTTCATAGAGAAGCTGCAGAACATGGGTATTCCTGACGGGACTCCAGTCAGGCTGGAGTGTCGGGTGGTGGGTATGCCCCCTCCAGCCATCTTCTGGAAGAAAGACAATGACACCATTCCTAAAACTAAGGAGAGAATCAGGTCAGTAGGAGTTCTGAGCCTCTCCGTGTAGCTGTTTCTGTAACACTAGTGCAGTGTATCGTTGTATCGTTTGGCCCCCCGAAGTTCTGCTTGCAGCGTTGTCGAGAAACGCGGTATGGCTGCTTGCACCCGCCAAGTGTGAAGTTGATTGAACGGTTGTTGAGATATGCGAAGGGCAGTCATACATACATACAAAGCCAACTATTGGCAAAATGGCACCAAATTTGCCATGGTCACTCAGACATATCAACACATGTCCCGCCATAGCAGAAAGCGTTCAGGAGATGTCACATTTTTGTAATATAAGCCCTGCCCACAGCACTTGAGCTAACTTTGAGGGCCAGCTAAAGAAAAACTGTATGGAAAAACAACAATCCAAAAAAGTAACTCTTTCCGGCTTGGTCCAGAGATGTTCTGTACCAAATTTGGTGACGATTGCTCAAAATTTGTAGGAGTAGGAGTAGCAAAAATCAGATTTGGACAAAATTCTAAATTTAATTTCTGAGACTTACAGTTCAAAAGTTACAGGACAAAACGTAGTTCATTGTTATAGCGCCACCATCTGGCCAAGTTGCACCACATTTGACACTGCACTCCCTTGGGTCCTGAGCAATACACCCGCCAAGTGTGAAGTCGATCGGATAAGTGCTTCTCGAGATATGTGAATAACACACAGAGGGACAGACAGACAGACAGAGTTTCCTTGCTTTATAGTTAGATGTATTGCAACTTAATAGTTTAAAAGATCTCTATTTGAATTCGAATTAATTCTCCCTGATCTGTTTATTTCAGCATGACCCAGGATGCAACAGGATATGTGTGTCTCCTTATCCAGCCAACAAGAAAAGACGATGCTGGCTGGTACACAGTGTCAGCAAAAAACGAGGCAGGAATAGTATCCTGCACCTGCAGGCTTGATATCTATGGTGAATATTATGCATAGCTGTGTAACTATTGGCTTTATCAAGAAATGTGCCACATTTTTTAGCTTGTCACTCTAAGTAGTAATACCAGCTATCTGCTGCGCCTTCAGCACAGTGGCATCAGAGCATCCCTGCACCCATGAAAAAGGCTCAGCGCACAGGCAGCCGATACGCAGCTCTGACGGGCCAGGGGCTCGACATCAAGTCAGCTTTCCCCACGTCGGAGACCAACCCCATCCTGTACTCCAGCTCCCCTCCTGAGGTCATGCTGGAGAGTGAGGAGCTGTGACACGGCAGCATGGTGACCCTCTCCCAGCACACCTCCCTGAGGTCAAAACCGTAGAGGGTTAAAAGGAGAACGATGATCCTAGCAGATCGTCATGTGATTTGTGTGATGCATTTGAAGTGATACACTCAGAGTAGAATGGCAAAGAATTATTGTGTTAAAGCTATCAGCACTGATAGTGGGTTTGTCACCATTCCTATTTACTCAAATCATATGAGGAGTGTTTCACATACAGAAAAAAACAGATTTGCAAAGTCTTAGCTCATGAGCCATCAGTGGAGTTGAATAGTGTTCTCTGTTTGAATGACTCACATTTGTTTTCTACATCATATTTAGCTACGGTAGCGAGGTTGTTGCTGAATGTTGGTGATAACGTATGTTCTTAATTGTTAGTCCTGTTCTCAAAGTGGTACAAGCACCGCTTATTTTTATTGCAAATCATACGTACCTGAACTGGTAGTAATAGTTTCTTTAAAGTTTATGTAAACTTATTATTTATTAATAATCAGAGATAGTTTAGAGTATATTAATAGACATTTGAATGTGCCATTTAGAGCAGTTTATTTAAATGACTCCAGCGAGGTGGGAGTCTTTCTACATTTAGCTAAATCATTTCTTGACGTTCATCACTGGTTCACATTTTTGCACCATGTTTTTTCATGTGCATGCATGCCAATGGCTGATGAAGATGCAATATTGTATACACACTGTGTCTGCAGTCATAATAATAATAATAATAATAATAATATGCTAGGTGACTCTCAATCATGGCTAATAGTGGAAACACAAAAACTTTCTTCGAATTTGTTTTGCTTTCCGGTGATTTAATTCATCTTTGTATTGACAAAGATTCACCTAGATCATATCTACAGTTGGAGATGTATTACCAGAGGAATGAGTGAGATGAGACTAAAAGCTCTTTGTTTTGTGGTAAGACAGACTGTTGGCTTTGCTTTAAAATGACACCAACAAGTCAAATGTATCCGTCAGAGGTTATAATTGAACTTTAATTTAGATAAATTCAAGTCAGTTTGAAAATATATTGAAGAAAAGTTGGAAAGCACATACTCAACTGATGTAAAGTTGCACATTGTAAAATAGTTTTGTCCTTCTCAGAATAAAGTTATATTTATTCAAATGAGTGATATGTTTACTTTGCTGGAACAGGTGGTTATAACTCTGCCTGCCGCTTAGAAGGCACCTGAAATCATTCTGCTCTATTTTCAGTGCTCCTTCGCAACTGATGAAGTTGAGATTGTCTCATTTCATCCCTTATTTTCAGAGCTGTATGCAGAATGTATTAAAAGAGGTTAAGGGGTAGGTCGCTCTGATATTAATGTGGTTTGAAATCTAATCTAATATCTAATTTCTGCTGCCATTACTGAGAGCTTGTTATGACTGTGCTGTAATCAGAGCTCTATTAGCTTAAACTGATGCCAAATTCAAAACAAATAGGAGAGCTCACAAGCCAATTAAGCATTGCTAATCAGTCCAATTAGATGGGAAGGGAGTTCAAATAGGCATAAAATTACATTCACCTTATGTGACCTAATTATACTAGGAGCCTCATCTGACCAGCTGCCAAGCCTACTTGTTAACTGGCTGCTGTGTGTGCAGTAAATATCTGTGGGCTTTGAATGAGTTGGTGGTTATACTGAATACTGCCATGATGTTTCAAATTCTGTTTTATATTTTCTAAGTGTTGGTTTCTGCAGTATTGACACAATAATATGTTTTAAGTTTGTTACAAAACCAGCAATAAAAGTCCACACATTGGAAACCAAAAGTAGTGGCACACTTGTGTTTCTCTCTGCTCATTAAAATTAAACATAAGCTTACTCCCCATGATCCTTTAAATTAATCCTGTAATGATAATGAGATTTATCAATTCAAACCACACATGCAGAGGGAATCCTTTTTTACACTTTCTCCTCTACTGAAACATACGCTTTTTGCCCTAATCTCCATTTCTCCATAAGGAGAGCTGGATTTATGAGGGTTCATGTTTCTGTCAGAGCAGACGGGTCACTCCTCAGTTGTGACATATGGCTTTTGACAGGGAGCATGGCTCAGCCATCGGAGTTCAGACAAGCCAATCACGTGAGAGGTTGTACAAAAAAAAAAAGGGTGGAAGACACGGAAGGGCCGGGCCACGTCTGAGACGAGGCCCTCAGACAAGACAAGCAGCAGCTGGCAAACTACATCAATCTGTAATCAATGAACCAACTGGTAGATGGGATTATATGCCTAATTGCACAGCTAACCAGTCCATCCCAAAATGACCAGACAGCATCAGCTTGTGTCCATGACCCAATACCAGAGATGGGCATTATTCTAGGCCTCCGACAGTGATTAATCATTCATAACCTGCCTCTACACCCAAGCTTTGAGTTCGTCAGTACACAGCGACAGGAGCTGACAAAGGATGACATCAGAAAATAAAGGAGCATTTAGATCATTTACTTAAGTAAAAGTACCAATACCATGGTGTAAAAGCACTCAATTATAAATTAAATTAAAATTAAATTTGACACACAATGTGCATCATGTTGGCTGTCTGTCATTTTCCATGCTGGTGTTTTTGTTTAGAATTATTTATCATTTTTTCTTTTTCATCATTATTATTATTTTTTCTTTCCTTTCCATTCGTTGTGTATTTTTTGTTTGTTTCTATTGTTATCGCTAGGGCAGGAGGGAAGGGAGGGATGTTTGTTGAAGAAAAGAAAAAGGGAAGGAACAATATTGCCTTATTTGTACATGGTATGACTTGCATCTGTCCTTCAATAAAATATATACGCAAAAAAAATAAGTTAAAGTCCTGCATTCACAAGTATTATATATAAAAGTATTTAAGTATCAAAAGCACTCATTATGCTGAATGGCTACTTTTTATAGTGCAAAATTATCACATATTATTATTAATATTGATGCATTCATGTGTAAACAGTATTTTAATTACGTAACTGGTTAAGATTTAATTAATTTAAATTGTATATTGTTGGGTATTTTATAACATATCATATTTATAATATATTTATATAACTACAGCTGACAGATAAATATATTGAAGTAAAAATTACAATATTAGAAGTATAAAGTATAATAAATTAAAATACTCAAAATACTGAAGTATTGTGCTTCAGTAGTTTACAAAAAACAAATCACATTAAATGCATCTTTTTCTCAGATAAACACACAATTTAATGCGATTCAAAGCGCAACTGAGGAGGACGCTGCTCAAATTCATCCTCCTGAATTACAGAATTCAATGTTGGCAGATGGGAAGGACAGACAGACAAATTATTCTGTCTGTCTCATTTTTCTCGGACCACCACACAGATCAATTATTTATTTCACATGTGGTCCCAAGTACAAAAGGAACATTAATGCATCCCCCATACTGTGATTCATTAAGACCACAGCGCTGATAAACACCCTTTCTGACCGATGTACTTTTAATATATAAAGGAGGAGAATTTTCTGGTATTTTACCTGATCACAAACTGCTCTCCTAATCTCAGATGGTGCAATAATCTCTACACCGTCTTGGCCCATATTGTTTGACAGCCATAATCCCCCGATGTGCTGTTACAGGTTACAGGCCACACTTCCACTTCTGTTGCCTCGGGCTAATCTCAGATTATGGTTATTATCACATGCAGACCAGTTACACGAGAAGTGAAAGGGCTAATGTAAATTAATTAAACCTGATGGATTTATGGCCAAAGTGCTGCCAAAGATTTCATGTTTAATTTATAAATAAATTAAATATTAAACTGTGATGCCTAAAGATTTATTTCTGAGATAAACGGCAGACAAATATAACGTTGATTGAGTCACAAATTTATAAACATTTCTATACAAAAATGTTACATTTTAGAAGCAGAAAACATTTCAATTTGTAAAATATTGATTACGTTTTTTATTATACAACAAGGTGAGATAGTTTGCATACACAATAAGTACAATTTTAAATCCCTTCTTTGACACAGTATAATTTTAAATTAGATTAAAAAAATTGTGCTTTTAATGCCATTTTAGCAACATTTGTGTAGTTTTATTTAAATTGCTAATACCTGACTGTAATTATATTCCATAATTTGTCAATATTGTGTTTAATTTAAAGCTTAATTAAGAGTTATATCCTTAATAGTTAAGTTGTTTTTGTGACTTTACATAATTGGTGGGAATGTAAGTTTAACTGGGAAATATCTGCAATCTTAGCCCTTTAAAAGTTTGTTTGCACCATCAGCTGTGGTGAGTTGTGCTACCAGATGGTAGACTTTTGGTGTTTGTGACACATGGCTCTGAGTGAAGCCACGGCCAGATAGCCCAGCCCAAGATAATTGGAATTTCATTAAGGTTTTGTTTGTGTGTGTGTGCGCTGAGTGTGCGTTTATATGTGTGTGTGAGAGAGTGGGTGTGGGTGTTTATGAGTCTACATGGGTGTGTTTCTCTATATGCAATATTGAGGATGGAGGGGGGGGCACGGACTCCACCTGCTGCCACCTGTTCATCTGCTCCGTCTTATAAAAGCTGCTCCCTCACTGTCTCCAGGATCACAGACACCTTGGACTCTTCAGGCTGTCCACTATCTGGACTTACAAATATCTGACACACATCTTGGACCTCAGCCCGGCTTTAACATTGAGGAGATCTCTGAGGAACCCTGAAGCTGAAACTGGAACCTTCTCTTGACTCGCAGCTCTAGTCTTTCTGACCTGAGGACACACACCGGTCTGATTCTTCAACCAACAATCATGAAGTCTCGGCGACCCAGCTGCACTGACTCTGGATCCGAGTCCTCAGAACCGGACTCCCAGAGCCCAGAGAAATATGAGACTGTCACGAGGCGACGGATGGCTGCCAACGCCAGAGAGAGGAAGAGGATGCAGGGTTTGAACACAGCCTTTGATCGCTTACGTAAAGTGGTTCCCCAGTGGGGCCAGGACAAACAACTGTCCAAGTATGAAACCCTGCAGATGGCCCTCAGCTACATCATGGCCCTCAACCGGATCCTGACAGACGCCAGGAGAAACAACGCTCCTCACAGGGAGTGGCTGGACCTGCAGTTTGACTGCGTGCAGCCTGAAAACTACCCGTGCCTCATGAGGTACGACTCTCCCACTGAACAGGACTACATCCACTCGTCGTTCCCATATCAGTTTGACGGCCATCAGGTCCACGCATAAAATGCTGCCACTTGGTAGATAATCAGTCATGTTGTTGGATGTGAGTGACAATGTGAATATTTCTCCTTCAATCCAGGAGACAGTAAATACATTTGTATTGCATTATTTTCTTTTTGTATTTATCTAGTTTTTGTATGACAATCAGAAAGACTTCTATTTCAGTTTGAAGTCTTTTATTATTTTTGCTAGGAAATGTTGAGCATTTTTTGTTCAAAGTATAGCAATGACAGCTATGTAGCGTCATTATAATGATCACTAGATTGTACTGAAGATACAATGGTGTATTTTTTTTATCAGTTATTTTGATATGGCCCTAAACTGTTGTGCAATGTTCAATGGATTCTGAGAAAATCATTGTGGTCTTAGTTGCATAGTTAAATTCAACATGTAACTATTTTGTCAAAGTGTAAGTACGCGTTTGTAGAGTTGAAAATAGATGTTATTTTTCACATGCAGACCTCTATTTTGTTGAATTATAGTTTTTGATCAAAAAATAAAACTATTTTGTATGAAAAAGCATTTATCTTGTTCTTTATTATCTTTTATCACGGTCATGAGATAATTATGACGGTAAAATATAGGATTTTTTATATTGCAACCAAAAAATGGAACTGTACGTAATGTGCTTTATATACTGTATCTACTGTATGTAATTGCATTACATGCTAAGTAAGCAATTTTTAACTATACAAAGATGATTCCTTATTAACATAATTTCCCTTTTGCATCCTCAAAAACATTTATATTTTTAAAATATAAACCTGACATACTGAAAATCCTAATAGTACATTTACACAATAGCACATTTTACTGCACATGCATCATTTTCTCATTTCAATAAAAACTTAGTATAAGAAAGCTCCGGCATTTTAACCCTCATTATCTCACTTTGTCTCCTTTGTGTGGTAATAAAACTTGAAATTAATAAAACAAGGGTTGTCAAGGAGATCACCTAATTTACAGCACACCCTTTGTTTTGTGTGTGTCAAGTTCTCAGTAGGAATAATGGCAGGTCATGTCTGCTGCGCTGCCTCGCTCTGCACCCTGGGGAATAAATCATCCTTTTGTCCTGAGCTCCTGTGCTCCGAGATAAGACACTTTTACGTCAACGGGGAACCAAATTCGAAACATTTAAAATAGACTCATGTTGGAGGGGGGGGGACGAGGTGCAATCACTATTCTATTCTCAAATGTTCTCTATAAAGATAACACATTTTACAGTTTTAAAGTATTAAACTGATTCAATTCTGCTGCAGGACAATCTAACGTAAGTAGAGATACACCAGGATGCCATATGATCCGCAACTGTCCGTTGTTGGAGTCACACAGCTACAGATTTAAATGGCAACCATCAGCCACTGAAAAGTGATTGTTACAGATTTGAAAAAGTTTGAATGGTGGCACAAGCCACAGCAGATTAAGGAAGCCTGTGTGCCAGATCCTGCCACGGCTTCAGAGGGGGAGCAGAAATTAAACTCTATTGTGTGCTAATGGCTGTGTGTAATCGCTCTGTTCACGGCCGCTGAAGCGTGAACGCCCATAGCTGGACCCAAACTCTATCTGCATTTAAGTATAAGACATCTACAGCAGTGTATTAACTGTACTGTCCAACTGCTAAGACACTATATGCATGTTATTAGCCTGCAAATTATGTGTTGTTTTTATCTCATATTCCAGTCTGTTTGGTTTAATGCCTCTAACTGCACAAAATGAACTATCAAATACCACATTATAGAAAAAATAAATCAAATATAGCTGAAGTATTCATTAGTTTATCTGCTTAACTAATTAGTGATATCAGCCAAGAACACTTCCTGTAAATACACACGTGGTAAGTGTTGCAGTGGCTTGTTGGGTTGGCAGAAGAGACTTGGCAGATAGACAAGGTGCCAAACGCTGATACAGATGGTCATAATGATTCATATGCATTCATAAATGCTTTCTGACAGTTGCCGTGTTAAAGATGAATAGATGGCAGAGTCAAAAGTGCGTGATGGTAATGAGGCAATCACGATCCTCATTAATTCGGTCAAAAGCCGCAAACAGTTGGTGACAGAAAATATAATCGACATGCAATTAATTGATTTCCTCAATAGGAGCACGTTATTGGATGAGTTGTTAATCAATAGTGACAACAATGTGCTCAGCATGGAAGTAATTGAGAGGGCAAAACAAATTAAATTGTCTTTTAGCTGCGGAATTATTCAGGCTGGATGTTCTCTTTTTATAAAGACATTTCCAGCTTATAATAGGTGGCGATGAGGTATAGTACAGATCTAAAGAATGAAGTTTCTTATATTTGGCTGAGTATTTTTATAATTTCAGCTCTTCACTGCTAGTATGAAGGACGGTTGTTATTATATGTTGTTTTCTGGTTATTTAATTGTATTCTACCTAAATGCATTGCCTATTGCAAACATGACAATAATTATTCATCACCGACAAAATCAAGGTTAAATGCGATGTGTTTGGGTAAACCATGTAAAACAGGACACAAGTACGTCAATGTTGTCTAAGCACAACACCCACCATTTCACTACCTCAATGTATTTTAACTGGGTCTCAATCTCAAGACTACAAAAGCTCCAGCAGAGGACCAGCAGCTCCTCCCTCAACAAAGCTTATGTCATCCACTCTTTATAATCATCTCTCCAGCAGGTGTCCACAAGCTGCCTGCACTGCTCTGCTCTGATCTAAACATCAGCAGTCCACAAAAGACACACACAGGTGTTCAACAGCATGAAGTGCCTGAACAACCGGGCCGACAGCCACCTGACCGGGCAGGTGGAGTTGGACAACGTGGGCAACGGAGCCTGGGTGAACCAGGGCTACTGTAGCTCCCCTCCACCCCTGCCCCGAGCTGTCAGCACCATCTACAACCCTCAGCCCCTCTTCCAGGGCTCCATGGACAGCATGTACAGACTGGACACCCCCGGCCCATTCCCAGAGGAACCACCATCCACTGACCAAAGCCCGGTGAAGAAACAAAGAGGCTGCTGCTCTTTTATCCAAGGTAGGAACCAATTCAGCTGAGTTTACAACAGTATTTCTGCTATATCTGACATCTGCACAGCTTGTTTAATGAGTATGGATGCGCCTAGACAAGATCTTGACAAAAACATCTTACTGGAGACTTTCTTTGGTTCAGTCTGGGCCTGTAATACAAGCTGATATGACTCAATATTTCTTTAACCTAAAATTTCTGTGGACCACCTTGTTGGCTAATTAATTTAGGTCTTCAATCAGCTACTTTATTTAAAACCCAGAATCAAAGTTGAAAGGTTTTTAAAACAGTCTGGACTCTATAAATAATTTAGCATCATAATGACATAAAATTTGTAATTTGTCCGTAGGCTTGTGGAGCACAACGTTGACTGAAAACACCTCAAACAACAGAGAATTGTTTGTCCGAACCACGTTACGGGAGTTACTGGTCTATCTGGTGTTCCTGGTGGATATATGCCTTTGTAAGTATTCTACCTATTCCATCCAAAATTTTACATTTGCAATATGGATGTCTATTCCTGGCACTTGTGGTAGTCATAAATCATGTTCAGTACCACAGTCAAACAGTATTTGCATTAATTCTTAGCGGTTCTCTTACACGCAGTATAGCACGGAAAAGTGTTTCATACATCTTGAAATTCAGATACTCTAAGTCAGTGGTTCCCAACCTGAGGTCTGGGCCCCCTTAGAGGGGCGCCAAAGATCACAGGGGGTGCGCCAGGATTTGTCTGCTCTGAGGTTGTCAAAATTAGATTTGTTCATGTATAACTAAATTCATAAAAACAAACTTACTGGATAATTTATACAAAAGTCTGTATATAAAACTATTTTACTTAGTAAAAAACTATTTTGTTTGAAAAAGCATTTCTCTTGTTCTTTATTATCTTCTATCACAGTCATAAGATAATTATGATGGTAAAATATTAGATTTTTATATTGGAAAAAAAAATTGAACTGTATGTAATGCGCTTTATATACTGTATCTACTGTACGTAATTGCATTACATGCTAAGTAAACAATTTCTAACTACACAAAGCTGATTACTTATTAATATAATTTCCCTTTTGCATCCTCAAAAACATTTATATTTTTAAAATATAACCCTGACATACTGAAAATCCTAATAGTATATTGACACAATAGTACATTTTACTTCATATGCATCATTTTCTCATTTCAATAAAAACGTATTATAAGAAAGCTCCGGCATTTTAACCCTCATAATCTCACTTTGTCTCATTTGTGTGGTAAATAACTAACTAAATATTCTGCTTCAATCCATATTTGTTGGTGTTTAGCCATTCAAAAACAACATTTTCACTGCGGTCCATTTGCTCTCCTGCTTGCCGCACACAAAGGGAGGCACGCACCTGCATTAATCTAACTACACCATAAATTACATTTATTTAACCACAATAACAAAAAATCAATTTCTGCACTAACACTATTATAGTAAATTAAATAAGTTGTTACAAAAAAAAAGATCATATTATCTGCATTCACTTAGTGAATCCATCCATCACTTTATTTATGTTGACGAAACTGACGAGTTATATTCATTAAAGAAAGTTGATTAAATGAAAAAAGACTAACTCATTTAATATACATTATTCAAACTGAGGATTTTGTTAAAGGTCATTTTTTCTAGGGTGACGACGTTTGGGGGGTCAAGCTTTTCTTAGATACACGTAGGGGGGGCTTCAAGGAAAATAGGTTGGGAACCACTGCTCGAAGTAAAAGTTGTGAAACTTGATTTAAGCTTAATTTTACACCTACTTTCCCAAATTTAATGAAACTTGTTGAATTGACATGCAATTACTTCCAAATACTGTTAATGCAAAATGTATTATTTTCACACAATAATGGTCCATAAAGAGAATTCAAATGTGTCTCAAACACTAAATGCTGTTTGGTGTTCCTGTATTTATGTCTACTTTAGTATATTTCAATCAATCAATCAATCAATTTGTTTTTAGCAATGCTGATAACCTGTTGAAGTGCTCATTGTTTGGCAGGATGTTACTGTACACTGTGCACTTTGGGCACTGTTGATTTACCATCAAAAAGCTTCCCCCCTGCTTTAATGCCTACCACAAATGCCCTCCCCGTCCCTCTGCCTGAAAGCTATTGTCCAGCTGAGCATTAGGAGTGAAAGGGACATGGGTACTGCTCCCTTGCCTTTTAGCGATAAGAGCATTTGGCCTTGTCCATTGTTGCTTTGTCTGGCTTAGATTTACATTGTTTGGGGAGGCTATACGCGTCAGGCCAGCGTGCTCTCTCTTCAAACAAATTACAGCCTCTAATCTGGATCCATTTGACTGCAGTGACATAAACAGCCAAACAACAAGTCTTCAATGAGGGCTTGCGTGTCTGCTTCTGAGCTGTCTTATCTTGGACTGTTGAATGGAGCAACATTTAGAGCTGAGCCTGAGCAAAGCCAGATAGGAAGCGACGATTGGCCGCTAACAATGTGGTTACGTTGTCTTTCAGTGACATACGGTATGACCAGCTCCAGCACCTACTACTACACTAAAGCCATGACGGACCTGTTTGTGAACACAGCCGGTGAAAGTGGGGTTAAGTTTCAGTCTATTAGCACCATGGCCGACTTCTGGACTGTGAGTTTTCCTTCATTTCCTCCATGTTTACCACAGTGAGAAATCACTGAGAAATGAGAATATGAAATTGCAAACTGCATCCACTCTCTTTATATGAACAGTATACCCAGGGTCCACTACTGGACGGCCTCTACTGGACTAAGTGGTACAATAACCAGTCCCTGGACAGCGGAGACCAGTCCTTCATCTACTATGAGAACATGCTGCTGGGAATCCCCAGAATGAGGCAGATCAAGATCATGAACAACTCCTGCAAGGTCCACAACGACTTCGAAGATGAGATCACGGGATGTTTCGATGTTTACAACGACAAGAAGGAGGATGGCCTGAGCTTCGGTCTCATCAATGGCACCGCGTAAGCCGCTCACTGTTCTCCTTACAGGGTTACTTTGGGTATGCAGTTAGAGAACATACAGCAACATTGTCTTGTTCCTCTGCAGCTGGACCTACCACACAGAGAAAGAAGTGAAAGGTTCCTCTCACTGGGGCTTGCTGACCACATACAGTGGAGCGGGATACTACCAAGACCTGAGTCGCACCAAAGAGGAGAGCGCCATCATACTGAAGGAACTGGTGGACAACCTGTGGCTTGACCGAGGAACCAGAGCAGCCTTCATCGACTTCTCCACTTACAACGCAAACATCAACATGTTCTGTGTCATCAGGTAAAAAGCACTATTGACAACTTTATCCATTGATTGATACTCATGCATTGGTTGACAAAATTCGTATCCACTTTTTCAGGTTGGTGGTGGAATTCCCAGCGACCGGTGGCGCGATCCCTTCCTACCAGATAAGAACGGTCAAACTGATCCGCTACATCACCTACTGGGATTTCTTCATCCTCGGCTGCGAGATGGTTTTCTGTTTATTCATCCTCTATTACGTTGTGGAGGAGATTCTTGAGCTGCGAATACACAAGCTCTCCTATTTCAAAAGCATCTGGAACATACTGGATATTGTTGTCATAATGGTAAGAAAATGTCATTCTTATCTGATTCAAGCATGTCCCTTTTCTCTGATTTTGCTTTGCATCAAAGAAGTAAAATTATTCTCCTTCCCAGCTTGCCATCGTTGCTATTGTCTTCAATATCTTCCGAACTGTCAAAGTGGACAACTTGCTTGGCAAACTGCTGGAACAACCTGGTATCTATGCTGATTTTGAATTTCTGGCCTTCTGGCAAACACAGTACAACAACATGAACGCAGTGAACTTGTTCTTTGCGTGGATCAAGGTAAAGTACTAACATCTTTGACTCAAACACATTACTTGGGAAATGATCTGGCACTAGTGTCATCCTGAAGATGGTGTGTATTTTTTTTTTAGGTTTTCAAGTACATCAGTTTTAACAAGACCATGACTCAGCTGTCCTCCACACTGGGTCGATGCGCTAAAGATATCTTGGGCTTCGCCATCATGTTCTTCATCGTGTTCTTCGCCTATGCTCAACTTGGATATTTGCTCTTTGGAACAGAGGTTGAATCTTTCAGCACCTTCGTCAAGTGCATGTAAGAGTTATCCAAAACAGCGGAAATATTGAAATAGGATGATTGAGCATGAATTAATTAATCCTTTTGTTTTTTTCTTTCTGCAGCTTCACACAGTTCAGGATTATTCTTGGAGACTTTGATTACGACGCCATCGACCGTGCTAACAGAGTTCTTGGGCCAATCTACTTTGTCACCTATGTGTTCTTTGTTTTCTTTGTTCTACTGGTAAGTCATTGTGCTACACAGGACGTTTGATTTTAAAAAGATAGAGGTGGGCATTCTCATTATCTTTTTATGTATCTGTCCCTCAGAACATGTTTCTGGCCATCATAAATGACACATATTCTGAGGTTAAGGAGGAGCTCTCATCCCAAAAAGATGAGCTACAGATTACTGACATCATCAAACAGGTAAAGATTATCATGTAAAAATAGATACATCTATGGATAAAGTTTTACAAGAGTTAAAAACGTTAAAGTTAAAAATGGTTTTCTTTCTTTGTAATTCAGAGCTATATGAAGACATTTATGAAGTTGAAACTTAAAAAGGAGAAAATATCAGATGTTCAGAAGGCGCTACGATCTGGATCTGGAGAAATTGAGTTCAAGGACTTCAGAGAAACTTTGAAAGAGTAAGTGACAAAACATCAAAAAGAATATAATTTCGTGAGGTTTCTTCCATTTTGAGGGGAGCTTTTCCTTATTCGAAGTGAGGGTCAAAGGACAGAGGGTGTCGTTGGCCATTCTGTTGCTAGAGAAACAGCTTTGGTCCAAGTTTACTTCCTGTAAGCTACTACATTAACCATTGCAACAGGAAATACAAAGGGGCCCATTTATAATGTTTATGTTGTCAAGTTTGAAAAGGTCTATATAAATTGACTTGACTTGAGCATATGCTAACTTAAGTATGAAACGTAAGTAACCCTCACCGCTCTGATGATCTCGTAGGATGGGACATGCTGATCATGAAATTTCTGCAGCCTTCTCGCGGTTTGACCATGACGGGAACCAAATTCTAGACGAAGACGAACAAGAGAGGATGAAAATCGAGCTGGAGGAAAAGAGGGTTTGTGTGATACAGATTGACTTGTTCCCTTTTTTAGCTTGACAAGCAATAAAATACATATTTGTAGGAATGAATTCATGATGGTGTTTCCTTTTCTTTTGTCAGGACGCTCTTTGCGCTGAACTCAACAATCTTGGAATGAATTATGGGAAAGAATTACTGGAGAAGCCTCCTGTAACATCCAGGGAGCAGAAGAACCTCTCCAGTCATACCTTTGCGGATCGGGAACAGTTTCTAAGGTGGGAAGACTTTTTACAATTTACCTATGAAATGTCTTGTCGCCAAACATGAGAAATTAATTTAATTGCAATGGACTAAAAACTGAATTACCTGTCTCTCACCGGGAAAGACTGGCCAGACAGGTTCTCCAGCTTGAAAGCTCTGTGGCAGGCATCACATCCAGGATTGAGTTGATTATGGAGAAACTGGGATTACAAGAGAACGCTAAAGGGAACGAAACGGCAAGGAAACTGACTGTCACCAATACTGATGTGAGTATGGATATAGGTTATAAAGATTTTCTTAAACCTCTTTGTATGCATCAAATGCTTTATTTTTTTCCAAATATTGGGGATTATCTGTTCATGGAGTACACTGAAAAGTATATTGAAGCTAACTGTGTTGTTGATAATGCCAAAGGGGCTGTAATATAATATAAGGAAAATGTCCAATATTTTGTACTTCAGAAAATTACTTACTTAGTTTTATTCTTATGAATACAAGATGTTTCATTTTGGATTACCCCTATCCAGAGTGATGACTCTGCCTCAGACGGGAGCGTCCTGGTTTGTGTGGACAGAGGGACGAAGGCTGAGATGTCATCAAGGAGACCAGCAGTTCGCACCAACTCCACGCACGACTGCCATATGTGATTCACCTCTGAGGAACAGAATCACGGGTTATCTGGAAGTCAGCTGACACATGAGGATGAACGGGTCAAACGCCAACAACGTTTTGTGCTTCACAACTTTCCAATTTTCAATGACAGGATTCTTCAGGGTTGAAAACCACAACTGGGCGGTCAGATCAACAATAAACTACTGACAGTATGACAATATTAAACACACCACTCATTTCATGGAAATATGTAAATACTGTATAAATACATTTTTGAAATGCTTACTAGGCGAATGCACTAGAGCGAATATAATAAACTGGTTCAAGTTTAAACTGAGATATGTAGAAGACTACAATGTATGTTGTAGATGAGACCTGAATGTACATATACATATTATTAGTGTTGTGTAATATACATTTATTTCAACAGTAGGTTAGAAAAATAAAGTCATGCAATATAATCCAGTGCACATGCAACCTAACATCTGACAAAGTGATGCTTGCTTTGCTTTAGTCTTTTAATGTTTATGAATGTTCAAGTTCTATTACAGTTGCTCAAAAGCTATTGGCGCCTCGATTTGTTTGCAGTTTAGTGAGATGTATCTACAAAATGACCCCCTAATTATGTTTCTATGGAATACATGGTTCAATAATTATTCATCACCTTTGTCCACCTCCTGAGCAGCCAAATCCTGCTGTTGTAACAGAGCAAACATGATGAATGACAGCGTCTACAGCCCTTCATTAAAAACATATTTCCATTAAATACAAAATAAATGGATTTGGGAAGCATTATCTCATTGGAAAGTATGTTTTTAAAAAATGTGGTCATCATAATTCAGGTTTCATACCCCCCAACATTACCGCAAACATAAAAGTAAACAGGTTTATGAGCAAATGTATAGAAAATATATGCCGTCTTGTGTATTTAACATTCAGATGGTACAAACTTCAGAACCTCAGTTTATAATAATTGTTAAATATGTTATTTACTGTTTCTGGTAGAATTACTGAAAATTTTACAATGAATTTCCCCTTTGCTGTCAGAAGATCTGTGTAAAGCACAATTTATTAGTGTCTAATAAATGTACTGAACGACCAGGTTCAAACGTTTCTTTATTTGAAGTCGCTTATTGAGTTTTCCCGTTTAAATGGAAAATTGATTTCATCCTTTACTATTAAACATCACTTCTATTGTTCAACTTAGGCTATATGTATTATTGTCATAAAAGCAAATTTCTATTACATTCAATATTTTAAGCAACAAATGTATTACATGTCATAAGCGTGCAGTTCAAGCTGAAACATCACCTGCTTCCTGCTACGTTCTGAAAATGGCACACAAACTTAAACTGGAAAATCCACAATGGAAAAGAATTTAGATTTGTAATGGAGCCTCTGTAAATAACACAAAGTTTGAATTTACCGACACATCAATTAAGGCTTATTCATAAATCATATTGCTGAAATTTAATGATGGCATTTCTACCTACAGTATGTACATTATTTCTTAAGTTTCATGAAGCTTTGTGATCAAGGTTTATATTTACACTCTCGGCCAACATGACCCTGTTTTGTTACACAAACATCCCCCAGGCCTAATAAACAAACAAACAAAAACATTATCAAGTTTGTTCAACAGGAAAAGGAGAGTGAGCTTACAAGGAGTGTAATATACTGTACAGAATGGCACATACGCAAATAAGATCCAAATGGCAGGACGTCTTTGAGAAATCCTCCTGTCACAATTTGCCAGTGATTTTTAAAAAATACTTTACCTGGAATATATGGAAATATTCTGCAAAATACTGAGAAAATTCAGAATGCGCTAAAAGGGCAGAAAGGTGCCCGCTGCCCTGAAAAATCAATGATATATTTAGGAAAACTTCCACTTTCGTCAAATAAAACCATCCCAATTCATAGTAAGTCTAAAACACTGGACAACTTGTCTTTACACAAAAACTTAAGAATTTTGAATGATGTAAAACATGATGCAATATCGTTAGGGGCTGGTTTGGGTGCTAAATTAAGGTTCTTTGCAAAAACTCTAACAGCCATTAGAAAGAACGGACTATAAATTAACTGAGGTTATCAGGAGGAAGGAAGAAAATATCTAAGATGCATTATCTTTCCAGGAAACCAGCCCCCAGAATCAGCACACAGTCAGTTACCTTTACAAAGATTGGGGGTTAAGCTGTTTTTACAATATTTTCTTTATATAGTGAGCACGTGCTATAGCCTTTACTTTGAGACACAGGATTATAAATTAGTCAAATCTAGGCTACTTTACGGTGTAAACTAAAATCCATCAAAAGTCTGCAAAGAACATGCTGATCACTCCGATACAAAAAATGAAAAACCAAATATTTTTTTGCTTTTCGAGTTGTTTCGGTGACATTTTTCTTTGTACACAAAATTTACCCAAGAAATACCACACCCTGTTTAAATCTCCTTTAAAGCCACAGTTGTTTATACAAATAGTTTCTTCACATGTACTGGAAAGGTAAACTACCGTTCCAGGGCCTTTATTCACAAAGCATTTTTCATTAATATATCAAAGTAGGACTGAATTTCTAGCTGTGAGCTGAAGCTAAGCCCAGACCAACTTTAAGCAGGTTGGTTCATTCTTGTGGATCGGTGCAGTTTGTAGCACAAACTCATGGTGACCGATCGTACCCGCTCGATCTGTGCAACACTGTCATCACTGTATGCCATTTTACAAACTGACCTATATCACAAAAATGAACTTAATCAATGCATGAAGACTCGAGCGGAGTTTTGTATTCTGTTGTATAAAATGACAGAAAAATGCGCCAAGTATGACAAGTAAATAAACATTTCGAGAAGTCTGTAGCAAACATTGAAATATTAAAAACATATTGGCAAACTGAGAGTGGATATTGCTATAGTTTGATAATTCAATACTAATGTTATAAAATTTGAGGTTTCCAAGGATTACAATCCTAGTTATGTTCCAGTGAGATGCTGGAGTAATATGATGGCTTGTAGTAAGTGTGCTTTTTATTAAACTTAAATACCGTGGCTATCATGTTTCTATGCCTACATTTCTGGATTTTCAGATATATTTTGCTCAAATTCTGAATATGGGAGGGTAACAATTAGTTTTGATGGACTACTCTGACTTTTTGATGGTTTGGCCCATTGGTCAACTTATTCAGTGTGATCAAGTGTGTACATCAAATGTCTCTGTTAGGATAGCTGTCCAGTAAGCTTACGCTGCAAACCCTTTGTCACATACTGGGTAAGGTTTTCAAAGGGCCAAACATTCAAAAGGTTGGTGTGTCCTTTAACATCTACTTAGACAAAGACAGTTGGTTTGGCTACTTCAGAAGCCCAAGAGCACTTTTCCATAACAGAACTATGAATTATCATCAAATAAAGTTTTGTAAAGATCCGAGTGAAATGGACACTGTCATTTAAAACATAATTGTTAAACTGGTTGTTTAGGAGCAACTATTAGCTACAAAGGCTTTGTGAATATGGCCCCTGCCCTTCTGCTAACACAGCAGCTGTCCAGATCAAAGAGTACTGTGTGGTCTAAAAGGGTTGACAAAATCCTCTTGGTACTACACTTAAGGTTAGGACCAGCTCACTGTGTTTGGTAGCCAGCCATGCTGAAGTTGGCCAGGTTGGACATGACTGACCCGGGTTGGGCTGCAGCCTGGGCTGACTGAGATCCAAAGCCTTCCACCCAGGCTGATGACGTGGACTGCCTGCAAAGATGCCACAAAAACCCAGTTAGTATGACTGTGGTCACTGCATACAAAGATCAACCGTGTTGGAAAATAAATAATTAATTAATAAATGCTCCCCAGGCTGGAGGAAAACATGCTTTTTGTTAATCTTAGAGAAAATGTTTAAAAGTTTTAAAGTAGATCGTCACCATCCATCATCATTTAGAGGCATTTAATGACGGAGGTAAGTCTTCTGGCGTGTGACAATATAGCCAGACAAGAAGTTTATGAATGAATTTAACATTTATATACACAAGTAAGTGACTAAATCCTCTTGTCACAAGTTCACTTTACCTGGAATATATGGAAATATTCTGCAAATACTGAGTATGTAAATGAATTGAATACATACTACTGAGTAAAACTCACTCTACTCCAAATCCTTGCTGGTTCCACGTCTGGCCGTACATGCTGTAGGAGGGAACTTGCCATCCATTGGTCACATACTGCCCATACGCCTGCTGCTGCTGCTGTTGCTGCTGCTGCTGTTGCTGCTGCTGTTGCTGCTGTTGTTGCTGCTGTTGCTGCTGCTGTTGCTGCTGCTGTTGTTGCTGCTGCGGATTCCCATAGACTTGGTTCCACTGTCCCCACTGACTGTACTCAACCTGAGTGTCACAAACAAAGAGGAAGTGAATACATGTCTTAATTGTCCCATTAGATATAACCTCTATGCTCAATCAGGAGCAAATCCTTCAAATACTGCAAGAAAAAGGCCAAATTAAAATAGAAACGTAATTCACCCTTTTAAGTTAATTTGAGTCTGTTATCTATTTTTTCACTCTGCAAACATATCTTGGGATTTTTAAGGTTTCTATTTCCGTTTCATAGTTTAGGCTAAAGAGCAAGACTCCTAAAACTGAATTAATCCGAGATCTGAATCACCATCAAAATCAGTTTCAGTGTGCCCCGGTGGTTTAGGGATTAAGACGCTGACCATCGACTGCAATGTGCCCAGCTCTAGTCCGACCTGAGACCTTTGTTGCATGTAAGTCTTCCTCTCTCACCTCATTTCCTGTCATCTGTCTAATGTAATCTTTAAAAAGGTTTTAAAACATGCCCATAAAAAAAAAAATATATATATATATATATATATATATATATATATATATATATATATATATATATATATATATTTTTTTTTTTAGATCTTATCAGTTTCATTACCAGTGAGGTTTTTCCTACCTGCTGTGGACTTTTTGCTATGTCAGGAGATTCCTTGCCCCAGAAGCACTTCACTATGTGTCCTTCAATGGCTGTGCCATTTACTGAAACAATGGCATGAGCAGCACTGTCATGGGAGGAAAACCTTAAAAAGGAAAACAGCAGCTTAGCAGTTGAATGTATCAAACAGAATCTCTATCAAGCAATTCAGAAATTACGAATTATGAAAACTTTGAGCCAACTGTTTTGAGGTGAAGACAAACATAAGAGAAAAGGCCACTGACAGTGAGTCAGGTACTGACTGGCCGGTCATTGAGTCATGCAGTGTGCTTGTGTTGACATCTAGAGGCCAAATGCTGCAATGGACTGAGGCACTACCTGATGAAAGAGTATCCTTTCTCTGGGAAAACTCTGATTTCCATTATTTGACCAAATGGTGAGAAGGTCTGGCGCATTAGGTGTTCTGAAAGAATCAAACAGAAAAGTGGTTAGTTCTTAGGCTATTTGAGGAAAGTGTAATAAGACTACTACTGTAGTTTGACTAAGGGCTGTGACGATGCATCTTTAGAGAGCATGACACTTGCCTGATAGTCCTGACTGGATTCCTCCACAGTACACGGTACAGTTCTGTGGACTGGACTGAGTCAGCACGTCATCGAACCTCAGCTGCTTTGAGCCATCTGAAATTAAAACAAACATTTGTGAAGGAATGTTCACATCTTTATTTTTTTTTTTTCATGGTTTATTTGATAGGGACCAATACAATATACATTGACAACTTAGAAACGGCTATCTGATGCAAGTATCATAGTGCTTATAGCGGATGCTGATTTGCAACACCTGTCCCTAGGAGGGCTTTTTATGAAAATAAGAGATTAAAACAGGAATGAGTACAGGAAAAATAAATAAATACAAACAAGGAGGATGTCAATCAAACACTGTGCACACTCCCACACAATCCTAATGGTGCACTCAAACTGAAATGTGTGTGTGTGTGTGTGTGTGTGTGTGTGTGTGTGTGTGTGTGTGTGTGTGTGTGTGTGTGTGTGTGTGTGTACAGTGACTTTAAAACTTACTGTCCTGGAGACTCTTTGGAGCTGGTGGTTTACGCGTTGCCCAGTTGGTCCTGATTTGGCGCCCTCCAAGCCACTGCCCCCCCATGTTAATGATGGCATTCTCTGCATCCTATAAATCCAAATCAAAGACCGTTACCCTTCTGGATTTGATGAATCTGTAAAGTTTATTGGCGACTAATCAGTTCTCAAAATTTACATTACTGTTTTTAATCGAAGTATTATTGAAACTGGTGATGGTAAACAAGAAACTATGTAATGTTAGATGATTCAAGTTGTTGTGACTATGGTTTCAACTAAGATTAATAATATTTTAATTGCTGTAAATGCATTAAAGTAGGATAATAAACAGAAAATAGAAATAACCTTCAGTCTGTGTTCTTGCACTGGAGCCTTACCAGTTTGTTGTAGAAGGACACAAATCCATACCCCTTTGATTTGCCTGTCGTCATGTCCTTCACAACACGGGCATCCCTGGAGGGAAACGGGAAAACGTCAGTGCACTTTCCACTTTAAATGCTTCAAACTAAAAGGAACCACGCAAAACACACTGAACTGTGAATCCTCTACTCTGTCCTAAATTAATGTACATTAGCTATCATGACCTTGTGCTGAGCACTGACTCCTAATAAAACTTCAAAGCAACACTTGAGACAAAAAAACAAGTACAAAAACATGCAGCCTAAAGTAGTTTTTAAATTATTTCAGATATATTAATGGATTCTTGCCACTAGAGCACCACTGCTTGTTCAATTTTCTCAACATTAGGCTACTGATTTAAATTCACAAAGGAACAGATTATATGGATTACCATGCATTCTTAAAATCTGCTGTTGGTGCTCTTCCTACAAATGGAAATATATAGAAAATATCAAAAGAGAAAAAAAGGAATTAAACGGCATACATGGCCTGTTAACAGATTTCTTTATTTTTCCTGGTCAATTCTTTACCACCAATATGGAGTATGGAGTTTGGGGAGCTGCAAATTTTGAGAAATTGACATTTTCAGAAATTTTGGAAGAGGATCATTGCACTACAAACAACACTATGAAAATCAAAATGAGACAATTTAAACATAGATTTAGAGGAATACATTGAGTATTGGAATTTGTTAATCTAAGCTAGATCATGTTAATACATAACATCTACAAATAAAGACATATGGAAAGAATGGAATAAATAGAGAAAAAAAACTACATCTGAGTCTCCAGAGTGCACAGTTCCTTGCTGTTAGCCTTCAAGCTCCTGTCCAATCCTATGAGCATTTCTGTAAAATAACCAAAGTGCTATTACTTCACTGAGACCCACAACTAAAAGCTGTTCAGGTTCATACACACAGCTTGCATGTTGCTGACATACAGTTTACTTACCACACCCTAAATATGCAAAGAAGAGCAATAAAAGTAGGCTAAAACCTGACGCTTAAGTCATAAAAACAGAGACTCAAATACAAAGTAAGTAACTGCAATAAAGCTCTTAACAACTTAAAGGAATTGTGTTGGAAATTAACAACTTAATGAGGCTGTTCCAATCTGTTAATAGTGGGTTTTTTTGCAATACATTTGATTGTTAAGAGGTAGGGATGCACCGATACCGATACCGGATCGGATATCGGGCCGGTCCTGACTCAAATAGCAATAGAGGTATTAGTGACAATGGGGTCGATCTATTAAATTCAATTCTATGTTTACATTTTATATACATTATAATATGGAATTTCAATTTCTGTGTAAGTTTTGAGCAATTTGTTGCTGCATTAAAAAGGTTTACATTTGAATTGTAATTCTTGATAATTTTTAATCTGCAAGATTTTTTACCAAGTTGCTGGTGTGCGATTTATTATTTTAATAATCAATAATGATTCATTAAATTTGTATCTATATATGTATTTGTTAGATTTTGTTTTAACAAAGTTAGGAAAGCAATGTTTAAGTCAAGCCCGATGTTGAATTAAAGACTGGTATCGGATCGGTACTCAGTATCGCCCGATACCCAAAGCCCAGGTATCGCTATCAGGCCTGAAAAAGTTGGATTGGTGCATCCCTATTAAGAGGTTCAGTCCATTCTGATATTTACTTTCATATAATACAGTACTTAAAATTAAGTTGGACCTTCATCAACTTTATTTCTATGCATGAATGTAGTGTCACAATATAGTACAAATTTGACAAAAAATACATTGAGATGAAGCAATAATGAGTTGGTTCTCCTGAACATTAACCATCTATGTTGACTTCTAAACATTGCAGCTCACAAGAGATAACTTGGGTTTTCACTCTTTGTGTTAATATCAGCCGAGTATACAGAGTAAAAGCATAAAATTCCCAAAACCCGCTCATCTGTCTGTCTGTCTGTCTGTCTACCTGATAATCAATTCTCTCAAAGAAAGTGTGCATATAGTAGTAATTTGCAGTGCTAGACAATCAAAAATATAAGCGGCATCCATCTGTGCAGATGCTCTATCAGTAGTCTAGGCCTCATTGTGCAAGCTTTTGTTTCCCCTCTACAGTTTGAGTCTGTTTCTCAATATTCATTCATGTGTTCCTTGGTCAATTTTACTTGAATTTATTTATTAATTCATTTTGGGTTGGGTGTTTTATGCCTTTAATGGATAGCCATTAGTGGAGAGAGATTACAGGAAATGACTGGAGAGGGGGGGGGTGCAAAAAAGGAGGGAAATTGCAATAGTTCATGGTCAGCCCCTTAACCCTAAACTTTCATGTCAAACCATTGTTTCTATCCCAAAACAAAAGAATTTATCTGAGATCAGATGTAGCTCGTAAACTGTTGAGAAGAAACAAAAACCATCAGGATGTCAGCCCTTGTGGACCAGTGTTTGAAATCACAATATGCATGAACATTATTTTTTATATTTACAGTTAAGTCAACCCATATTGTATGCATGTAAAAATGGCCATATACCGTTGTTTCAGAAGTTTACAGAAGATTATTATAAAGTACCTTAATATTGCCCAGCTTTAGAGAAATCAATATGCTGCATTGTAGCATTCAAATTATTGTATTGCACGTAAAAAGAAATATCCTTCAAAGTGAAAACTTACGAGATTTTCCCAAAAGGTGCAAACGCAGCCTTGACATCCTCGGTGGTGATCTCAGGGCTCAGATCTCCCACAAAAACATGGAAGTGATCTAGAAGAAAACAAAAGACAACAAACAAAGGAAAGAAACCTTTTACTATTCACTGGTAAACTTTGATTTCAGCAGATTATAAAATCAACAGGTGAACACTTACTGGATGTATCTTTCTTCTGGCTACTTGGAGTGGTGGCCCAGTTTACTTTGACTTCCTGAAAGAGAGGGAGAGAGTATACAAAACTATGACAGAGAACCTGAGAATAGACATTGTTTTCACAAGGAAAAAGGGTAATTCAAATAGTTGAGCTGCCTAACCTCGCTTTTAACTTTGGACCAGACTAATTGTCCTACCTTTCCTAATATCTTCCTCCCGTTCATGGCTGCAAGGGCTGCAGCAGCATCTCTGTGTTCAAAGAACTCCACAAAGCAATAGGGGTCATTGCTCGTATGCTGCAAGGGACAAGGTCAAACACAAAAGTTCAAAAGGTTGGTTCCACTGTACTATTTTGTAGTGATTTACAAAATGGTGTAGCACCATTGGCACACTCTCACTTCACCGCTGTACTTACTTATGTTATCTTATTTTTATTTTATTTCACTTTATTCTATTTGATTGTATCTTTTTTAAGGTGTATTGGTGTTGGGACTTGTTGTCTAAGCTACTGGATGCCTAAATTTCCTTCGGGATCAATAAAGTATCTATCTATCTATCTATCTATCTATCTATCTATCTATCTATCTATCTATCTATCTATTTAACTGTAGCTCATTTCATTGTTGTCAACAGTGGATGTATTTTTCCAACAGTGGGGGGCAACAATTGAAATCAGTGTGTTAATTTAAGTTAAAGTTGTTCATAACTAGCTAGTAGGTGAAAGGTTGGACGTGGTTATCCTCCAGGTGTGAATAACAGGGCAGGGGGAATAAAAAAGAAAAGAAAAGACATACAGGAAGATAAAACCAAACAATCTTGGCTGCTTACCTCAGTGATCATTTTACAACTTTTGCAAGGTCCAATCTGGGTGAAGAGTTGCAGAACCAGAATTTCTGTTACATCCCTGGAGAGGTTTCCCACATACCTGCAGGGAAAAGAGAGGGTTCATTTAGTGAAAGCTGTTAACGGTTAGTTTACTCCAGGTAACGGTGAGGTGGTACACATTGAGATACTTATTCTGAAAATTTGACGCACACGCAGCTAATTTTGGTTATTAACGTTGCCTTATGGTTAGTTGCTGAGTTACTAACGTGACGTGTATTTTCATCAACGTTCACTTGAGTGACTTTCAAGCTGGCCCAACGGTTGTAACGGCTAACGAGACAGTTACCGCCGTTACACATTACACACACACATAAGAAACGCGTGTTATATTTGTGTTGAACCTTATGTTAACTAACCTGACGTTAGTGAAGCATTAAATGTTTATGTTGTCTGGCGGTAATCACCAGGGTTGACAGCGGGTAACGTTAGCTAAGTTAGCCACCGGTTCCCGACGTTAGCTAACGATAGGCTACCTGACGACGGGCTACCTAACGATAGGCTACCTAAAGATAGGCTACCTAACGACACTACCTAACGACGGGCTACCTAACGTTAGGCTACCTAACGACGGGCTACCTAACGACACTACCTAACGACGGGCTACCTAACGAGGCTACCTAACGACGGGCTACCTAGCGACGGGCTACCTAACGACGGGCTACCTAACGACAGGCTACCTAACGACACTACCTAACGATGGGCTACCTAACGACGGTCCACCTAACGACGGGCTACCTAACGATAGGCTACCTAACGATAGGCTACCTAACGCTACAGTTAGACACCTAGGATTACTTACAGTGTCTTGGGGTGGCTTTCGTCGTCCATGGCCGAAGTCGACAGCTAACGTTCACCGATTCCGGCGTACGCTGTTGGACTCACTAGTTACAACAACAACTAGCTAACTAGCTTAGCAGCTAGCTAACCGGGGGCCAAGGTATACGTCACACTGAGAGTCCAGAGAACGAGCGTGTGTGCGTGCACGCGTGCGTGCGTGGGTGGGTGCGTGCGTGTGAAGAGCCCAGGCGAGCCGAGGTCAGAGCCGAGTGAGGTGACGCAAAGCCACCATTTTTTTACAATTTCAACAGTGGAAAAAAATACATTTCTTAAATATAGCTGATGTTTCTGGAGGTGGTTCGTTAATTAATAGCTATAAAAGCGAACAGCGAACACATCTAGTACTTAATTTATCACATTAGACAACGTCCGGAAGTAATGTGCCTGAGAGGCTTTTATTTTGAAGTGGAATGAAAGGGTGAGCTTGTTTTATTCACCGGTGTCCGGCGGTTCACGGCGGTGTCTCGAACCATGGAGACCTTTCTGGAGTCAGCGTGAAGGCTCCAGTGTGAGCACGTTTTGAATAACACATTCATGTTTTGATGAATTAATTATGACTCAGAACTGTACAAAAGGTGTATTAAAGGGCATTGACTACTGACTAATGTATCAAAAGGACAATAAATCAAATTAAGAACATGAGCTAATGTGTATTTATGAAATGTATGGACTAGTCTATTCTGCATTACCAAACATGTTGTCCATTTATACATAAACAAAATAATAATACATGTATAAATGAATGAATTAATGTTTTTCATTCACACCACCAAGCTAGATAAATTGATAAATTTAGGATGAAAATAGGCACAAACTGTCACATGTACCTCTCTCCTTCCCCTTTTCACTTTCCACCGTCCAACTATCAAAATAAAGACAAAACTACAGCATTATGATCATCAATAATACTAATAACAGGGGAAATATTAGTCAACACACATATATAAAAGTGAATGTGAAAAAATTAATTGCTGTGATACCTCTAGTATGTAAGGAAACTTGCATTAGTCTGCCACAATGTTTTTTTTTATACTAGCACTGGGGGGCGCCAAAGACAGGGACTTTCACACTCTTTAATGAGTTTTTGGCAGGTGCTTTTATTTTGAATTAATTTTATTAAAAGAAAGATTTCTCCTGTGTCATTAAATTAGCAAATTTCCATAAAAAAATACAGAGTTTCTATTCAGTCACTCTTCCCATCAAGGCTTAGCGGTTCCAATAAGTGTAGAGCAAAACTGATCTCTACTCCGTTAGAAGCCACTTCTTAACTTTCACCTAATGGGTCAAGGCAGGACAGGTGGTGGGTGGTTATCAAATACATATCCATTCAGTACTGGTTGATAGGCTTGCAAAAGTCAGAGATGCCCCTTGGCCATGCAAACATTCTGGAAACTTCAACATCATCACTGAATGAAGAATCTGATAATCATTTGTCAATGTGATTTATCACTGTATTAATGAGTCCACTGAATAAATAATGCATCAATTATTGTGGTACATACAAATGAACAATGTAGGGCTGCCTGGAACTTTTTACCCTAGCAAAAAAATCATACAAGAGATGTGTGTTGCATTGCCTTTGGGAATGCCCAACCATACAGGAGTATTGGACGGAGATAATAATAATGATAATAATGATTGTATCCATTGCCACAAAAGAGGAGCTTCCACTGTGCCCTAAATTGGATGTTTCCCAAGTAAACGGTAAGCTTAATAATATGAATAAGAAGATGGTTATGTTCTGTTTACTTGAAGCCAAACATGAAATTGCTCCGTCATGGAAATCTATGAATAGACCAAGCAAACAAAGTTGGGTTGCATTGTGTGGCTATGGAGAAACTTAAAAGGGAAATACAACACTTTTTTTATAAGATTTCAGACTGAAATTTCTGGGGGGGAAGATATTGTTTTGTTATTAATAAGAGTCAGAATTTTTTTTTCTCTTCCACCAAAATGTGATTTTAGTACCTTGTCAGCAAGTACGACAGCAGAAACTTTTTATGTGCAATGTGAAGTGTATGTTTTTTATGTTTTGTGAAAAATGTCAATAAACATATTTATAAAAAAAAAGAAAAGAAAAAAGAAATGTGTGTCATACATACACTGAGATTCAAGAGAGGGGCAGGCTACAGTATACTTTTAATCTGGCTACTTTATGATTCATTTGGTTCTCCTATATTGTGTTGCTACATTATAATAACCTATAAAAATCCATATTGAAAAATGTTTATGGAGCTGACTTATCAAACAAACTCCTCTATGTGGGAATTTTGAAAGATACTGTATATGTCTAACACATAACACCCATTTAGGCTACAGGAATTGACTTTACAGGCTATGTAATGCAGGTTTTGTTATTGTCAATCTCCAAAAAGGTGTCCAAAAATACAGAGATCAGTCTTCTTCAACTGCAATCTCTGCATCTCTAAAAACTAGGGGTGTAAGAAAATATCGAAGATGAATTCAGTCAATACCTTATTTCATTTGCAAAGATATGTGCTCTCTCAAAGTAGAGCTATGATGTTGGATTCTACAGGCACTGTGATAATAGCAAATGCAGATCCCACTGTTCTGATTGCTTAAAAAAAG
This sequence comes from Sebastolobus alascanus, assembly GCA_916701645.2. Taxonomy (NCBI): domain Eukaryota; kingdom Metazoa; phylum Chordata; class Actinopteri; order Perciformes; family Sebastidae; genus Sebastolobus; species Sebastolobus alascanus. Next base: position 84,782 of record CAKAOJ020000358.1, read on the forward strand.
GAATTTTTTTTACTCAGATTTTATGCATATGGTGGTGTGTTCTTTATTCTATGACAGTTTTCCTAAAATTAGATTAAAAACATCATAATATATCGCCTTACTTACAGTATCGCAACATATTGAATCGTGACCCCTATATCATGATATGTATCGTATCGCCAGATACTTGCCAATACACAGCCCTACTAATAACTCATGTAGTGATTTCAGACGTCTCCAGCCAAGTGAAGTTTTTTTGACATTTACTAGTATTTCCCTTGAGCTGACTTGGAGTAGTGCTGTGATTAAGGAAGATCTGTCAGCAGAGGTGTCACTGTGCCCACACTGTAGCACGCCACCACGGTTACATAAGAGTGAACCAAATCTTAGCAAACCCAGACTGAGTTCCCTTGGACGAGATTTATCATGTGGGAGTCTGAATACATCTATTTTGGGGAACCCATTTTTGTTAAAAGCTTGGGATTCCCCTTGTCTATAAGACACAGAAAGCTGGGGTCCAGGGACGCACAGGGTCAGGGTCACTAAAAGGGCTTCAGGGAATATTAGGGTGAAGATTTCCCCTTAAACAGGAGAGAGAGAGAGGAGCACTCACTTCCTCCACCGCTGCAGCAAAAAACATCATAAGTGCGGCTCCCTGGGGGGGGGGGGGAAACTGTAATGCATATGAGAGGTTTACTCTGTGTCTATGTTGGGGGGGTCTGCGACATAACAGGTTGGAGAGCCACAGTATCCAGCGCTGTCCGCCTCCAACATTAACCCGGCTATTTCGAGAAACTTCCAGCCCACTTTTTCTCCACGTCACTTCAAGGAATCTTTAAAGCGTCCGTCGCCCGTATAAAAATGTTTCAGTATCTCGACACAGGCAGCAACATGAACGGCATGAAGACACAGTCACCGACGCTGACGATGGCCAACAATGACAGCGACCCTCTCCCTCTCGGCTGGGAAGTCAAAATTGACCCTCAGACTGGATGGCCCTTCTTCGTGGATCACAATAACCGCACGACAACCTGGAATGACCCGCGACACGACACGAAAAAGGTAAAAAAAAAAAAAAAGAGCGGCGGGATAAAAGTTGGTTTATTTTTTGTGTGTCTGTTTCGAGCTACGTTCGGTTCTACAACGTGTTTTGTTTTTAAAGCGCTGTCACTGTTATATATTAATCTTGTTGACTGTAGGCCTTGTTTGGCACCGTCTCCTCCCCCTCACAGAACAGCTCATAAGCCTATTATAACGGGTGATCAACCCCGTTATGTTCCCCGTGTCATGATCTAACACTATTATTACTCGATGACTCACCGTGCAGTATGTAAAAGGGCTACCTATGAGGAGCTTCCACTATTTTAATAACGTCTCTTTCATGGTGGACACCACTGGCTCATATTAAACTTTTTTCCCTTACAAGGATTGAGGCTAGTTCACTTTGGCCCTGTGGAGTGTAAACTGTATGATAGAGGCGCTGGCTGCCCTGCTTAATATCATGTTTTTTTAATACATGTTGTGAAGGTCTGCAGAGGAAACCCCGTGGGCTGGACAACAGGCTGCCAGTTGGTAATCTGTCGTCTCAGGGATAGAGACACTGTTGTCCAAAGTTAGTGTCCAGAAGAATCTGCTAGAAAGACACAGCTGTCAGGGGGATAAAATTGGTGCAATGTTGCTGGCAGTGTGCAGTGTCCCATACAGAAATGGCAGAGGGCAAAGGGTCGTTCACAGCTACTTCACAACTTTTGTCTTGCAGCGAAAAAGCCACTGGCTTACATATAAATGCAGTTTTTGTTCTGAGGGCTTCAGTATTAGCAGAGGTAGATCACTTTTCAGATATCATTGACAGAGCTGAACTAGCAGTAGACTTGTTGCTCCACAGCTGTTATTGGCAGGTGTCTTGTCACTTGGTACACTATGAGAAATACTTTTTCTACCTTGGCTAATTATTCCTAATGAGTCTCATCCAGTAACATGTTAGTACCGATGTTGTACTTAGTGAGATATTATGCTATTTTTCTTTCCTGTGATTATTTTCCTGCAATTAGTAGAGATGTTCCGATACGATTTTTTCCTTCCCGATACCTGAACTTGCGGTATCTGGCCGATACAGAGTACTGATCCGATAGCAGCGTGATAAAAAAACTATTATTATTTACAACTGACCATGTATGAATGTGATATCATTTCTATCTTTGTTGTATGGCCTGGCTCAGATTAAACTCTTTGTAAAACATGAGCAAATAACAAAGAAGAAGAATTGATTTCCAGTTAAACAAGTTGATTTTTTTCTGGGTTAATAAGTTACGGTATCAGATCGTTGCATAGACTGCCATACTCGCCGATACTCGATCCCGAATTTTGGGCAGTATCGGACGCATTTCCGATAATGGTATCGGAACAACTCTACCAATAAGGACTATTCACCGTAATTCACGTGTATGCAAAAATAATACAAATGTTGAGCCTTTCGCCTTCATGAAGTTTGTCAAACGGTGGAGCAATAACCGTTCTCTCTCTGTATATGAAATCATGATGATTAGATTATAACATGTTAGTTTAGAGGGTGTGCCAAACTATTGTGAGCAGGATAGCCAGGTGAATGATGTAACTCTGATTATGGAGCAAAATATCACACACAAACACAGCAATGGTCTGACTGGAAATGAGCTCATTTCATTCATCAAATACTTTAAGAGGTGATACATTTAGCAACCGCATGTGTCACATTTGAACCTATAACCTTTGCAGTTATCTCAGGACTGAGAGAACTTTCCTATTAAAAATACCTCCAGGTTTTAAAAAAACATCCGGTTGTATACAATAATATGACTGTAATACGTTTTTGCAGACAACATGTTTAGCTGCACATATTCAGATACGAATTTATGAAGGTTCACTTGTGCAAAGTTTTGGATGTACTTAATGTAAATATGTTAGTGGAGGAGTAAGTGTCTATAGAATTCACTAGATGAAAGTTATGTTACTTATTTTACTCAAGTATAAACAAGAAGAGCTTGGTTAAAAATACTCATTTACGCATTTTGTTAGTTTTAATAGTTTTTATAGCTACTAATTGCTCAAAATAAGCCAATCACTGTCTTAACAGTTTTTGCGGTTAAATTGTTTAATAACTTTAATATAAGTAAAGAAACCAACATCAATGTTGCCTAAAATGTTGTTAATTTAAAGGTATTCTAAGTACTTAGAGTAGTTTTATTTAGTTGTTTTTCTTTGCTGGATCATGTAATAGAAATAAATGACAAGATTCTTGATATTTGTGGTTGTAAAGATACAATTGCTGGAGTTTTAACATTTTAAATGATATCGATATACAATTGGCTGTGTTTCAGGTCAGAGAAGTGTCAGCAAATGGACCCAACATACCCCCAGAACCAAGCCCTCAGGAGATACAGAAAACCTTTGTGAGGGAGATGAAGCACCCCATCCTGCGTCCAGGTTATGTTCCTATCCCTGTCTTCCATGAGGGTGCAGAACTGAGGCAGCAACAGCATCCATGTTATTCCTACATCCAGCCGACCCCTGCACAGAATTTCCGGTCAGACGGGCGGACCCCTTCCCCGACGCCGGGGCTCCACTGCAGGCCCAGATCACCTTTACATGGACCTTCAGATTGCTGCCCCGCTGAACCTGGAAAGGCCAGCTCGCCTGTTACACAAACCGCAGAGGTTGGATTTGAGTATGCGTGCTGCAATACTTTGTAATTTGTATGCAAAATAAATGACCAAATACTGAATTTTCACTGTTTCAATTTGATATATGTTCAAGGTTTACACTGCCCCGCATCACCAACCCCCGAGGCCCAGCAGCACTGGTCTTCAAGCAGGTTACATCCCCATCCCGGTGATCCATGAGGGTGGAGGAGGCCAAACACAAACTCAGTTAAATCCCACTGTCTACTCTCAGCGCGTCCCCTACTCAGAGCACCAGCAGCCCTTCCATCGCCATCAGACCGATGAATGGCCTGGCTACTCTGCAGCAATGCAGCCTCCCCGGGAAAGAGCTTCTCCGATACTGATTCCCCAGCACCGTGATGCTACTTCTATTCACCTCCAACCTCATATTAGAAGCCAGTCACCTATTGTAACGCAGGTGTTGGGAGAAAGACCACAGGTAATTTTTATTTTTGTGTGTTTTCACTTGGATTTTTACTTGATGTTCAAAAATGTTTGATTTTCTTCTCAGCATGTGTTGACCTAGATTCTGACGACTTCTTTTTAACTTCCAAGGCTCAGCAGCATGTCCTCACAAGAGACCCGCCCCAGAAAACGGAGCAGGAACAACAAAGCACTCAGCAGAAACCTGAGAACATGCAGCTCCCCCAGCCGTTGCACACAAAAGCTGACGTCCAAAAGCCCCAACAACCTCAACAGTTCCAGCAGCCTCCTCCTCCTCAGCAACCTCAACAGTTCCAACAGCCTCCTCCTCCTCCTCCTCAGCAACCTCAACAGTTCCAACAGCCTCCACATCAGCAACCTCAACAGTTCCAGCAGCCTCCACATCAGCAACCTCAACAGTTCCAGCAACCTCAGCAGTTCCAGCAGGCACCACCTCAGACATCTCCACAGCCTCAGCATCCTGAACAGTTAATGCATTCGCAGCAACAGTTCCAGCAGCCCCAGAAACCAGAGCAACCACAACAACATACTGCAGATATCACAGTTCAAATCCCTCCAAAACCTGAGGCCCAGGACATAACAGCTGTTCCCCCAGAGGCCCCACCTGTAAAGGTGGAGGCTGAACATGCTGCTCAGTGCCCAGTCCACCCAGGCCTGGCTAAGGTACAGCAGATAGTCGGACGGGTTGCTAAACTGGAGCAGGATTCGAAATGTTTTGATGGAAAGAAGAATGATAAGAAATACTTGTTACTGGAGGAGCTGCTGACCAAAGAGCTCTTAGCACTGGACTCGGTTGACCCGGAGGGTCGTGTAGATGTACGGCAGGCAAGACGGGATGGCGTCCGTCGTGTTCAGAACATACTGGAAGCACTGGAGCAAATGGAGGAGCAGCCAGCCAGGCCTGCCAGCCAGACTGCGATCGAGGGAGACAACCTGACACAGAAAGGAGAGCCAAGAATGATCACAAAGGAGAATGTTGCGCTGGCGAAGGAGATATCATAATGACTTCACACTTCATAATCAAGAGGGGAGCAGGATAACCTGCTGTATATTTGATAGTGAACAAGTCTGCTCCGGCTAACTCTCCTCCTCCTCTATCTACAGCATTTGTGGAAGTTGCATGCATTGATTAACAGTGTTGGTATTTCCTGCCATTCAGCACATAATTGATGGTAGCTCAGTGCAATCATGTTTTTCAAGCCAATGTTGTTGCCTTCCATGTTGTGCCAATGTCTTCATAATAAGACAGCTGTCATGATCACGGTGTTATCGACAATTTCTAGTGAAATTGAAGTTTGAATAAGAGGCCTTTATCAATAAATGGAAGAAAAGTAGAAGTATTTTCTTAAGAAATGTTATGTGTGGTTGCCTTTTGTCTTGATCAAATATTGTATGAAGCTTTTCTTAATCCAGTCAGCAAATCAGTTAGAACACTACACGAGTGCAAACATTTGGGGCTTTAAAGCAGAACTCACTGCAAAACTCAGTCAACAGAAAAGCATTTTCCCCTTTATAGCCACATGGCCATGTTGGAGCTGCTGCTTTGTCACACTACACATTGAATATGTTTATTAGATGCTGCTTTTTGGTGCATTACTGATTTTGCCGTCTTTGCACTTTGCCATCATTGAAATGTATCATGCTGAAAGATCAGCAGCACTTCATTTGAATTATATACGTTACACAATTTTTTGATTGATGTGTTTGAGTGTTTGTATGTGCATTGGTTTACTTGTTATTTCAAAAAACATTATATCAGTATTTATATCATTATATAGTATTTTGGTACATTTATGAATGTGTAATGACAAATGGAGGTGAGATGTGTATCTTACTTGAGATGTCAGACAATCAGCACTTGGTGCTAATGAGGAATCACAGTTTAAGATTGTCAGAATGTATAACTACCACAGCCACAATCTGTAATAACGCTAACACAAAAAATGGCCTTAAAAAAACTGTGAGAAAGTGCCCAATTTCTAAAGAGATTAAGTGCAATCTGTCATGTCAAAAGGTTCAAAATTATTTTTAAGATAACACTAATTGTTTGCGTAATAATTTGTCACTATAATACGATCTGTAAGGTAGGGTCACTGCCTAACACACCTTTACAAATTATGGATTGTGGTGTAGTGTTAATCACTGTTTATGAGTAGCAGACTGATGCATTGTGGAAAGAAATTCACGTTGGTATGTTTGAAAATAAAATGTATTTGACATGAATCTTGACTAATATTTGGGTTCCTGCAGATTCAGTCAGTCTTGAATTAAAGATTTGAAGATGTGTCCCTGACAATAATCAACTTAGTTTTACACTGAAGAGTCTTCATTGGTAAGATAAACAGTTATGTCTCCATGAGGTCAGCTGCTTTTTCCTGCCTTTTCCCTCAGAGCCCCACTGAGTCATAATAATTGAGAACATTTTTTCCCTCTTATTCCTAGGTGGGTGGGGAGGACACTTCAAATGTGTGTAAGTGGTGTATTTTGAGCTTTTTATATACAAATAACCCCAAATTGTAACATCAGAATAGGGACTTTTGTTTGATGAATGTTTTATACATAATCCCCTAATTTCCTCAGATACAACTGGCACTAGCCAGAGGTGCTGTAGCTGTTTAGCCTTCCCTGACATATACACATTATTTAATAAAAAAGACAAAAAATAAAGGCAATATAATGGATGATAAAAGCCAATAAAAAATATTAATTTTCAGTTTCACCAGAATGGGGAGTCCAGTGATCAACACATGGTGTCATCAACATATAATAACATGATAATAAATGAGCCATATAGTAAATAGTCATTCTAATCATTTAGTAAAGTGATGTAAATAGTTTGTATGTACAGTACCTGTGACGGAAGAGATCACGTGTTATTGTTTAGAGCAGGAAACCGTCGGTTACATCTTGAACTGCACCCAGCCAGCCAGCAGCTGGGACACCTCCTCTCCTCGCCACCCATCGATGTGTCTTTGCCTTTACTCTGCCCAGCATGCCTGTGGGAAGGGCTGCTTCTCCACTGGAAAGGGGATTTGATTTACCAGTATGCGTAGAAGCGGAATAAACAGATCCAACACGCATCCAGCTGCTAGCCCGAGAGGTGGCTAGCTGCCGTAGCTCAGCAGCCTGTGGGGGGGAACGAGCTAACCGTGGCTAGCCAGTCGCTCTTCTGGCTAGCTACAGTTCACCTCCGAGACGTGGAAGTTGATAAGCACCTTGGTTGCTGCTAAACCAGATAAGTTACCTGTTTCTGGTGTCACGTAAAAGGGATAAAAATGGAGCTGTTCCAAGCCAAAGATGAGTACATCCTGCAGAGCGGGGACCGGGCTCTGTGGTGCAGCCGGAGAGACGGGACCATGACGGTTAGACCCGGTACGTACTGGAGGACAGCGTTCTATACTGTAACCATGACAGCTTTCTTCTACTGTAACCATGACAGCTTTCTTCTACTGTAACCATGACAGCTCAATCTCTACTGTAACGTTTACCTGAAACTAACACTTTATTACCTTATTAGTGTGGGATAAAAGCTGTGTATGTGTTGGCCTGTCTGGAGTTGACATGTTTTTGTGTCACCATGTATCTAACACACCTTTTAGCGGTTTAGTCTAATCTCCCAACTCGTTAATCTCTGAATTAAACGTTATAACGTAACGATTCAACCCGCCAGATGCGTGTAGGAAAAGATGGAAATTGTTGGATGCGCCATTCCTATGTCTTTTGAAATCGTCATCGTCCTAGCTTTCATTCCGGGAGTGCCAACACCCCGAAGACACTACAAAGTTCTCGCTTTGCTTCTTATGTTACACACTGGAAGGTACATTTGACCAGGCAGACACAGTACAGGGCTGTAAGGAGGTGAAAATAACAGCTTCCATACTATATGCTGGAGTTATGACAGCTTAACAGATGAACTAATATAACTAATATACTATACTAATATACTCTTCCATATTTGCACTACTATTTGCACTATTTGCACCATTGGCACACTGTTACTTCACTGCTGTACTTACTTATGTTATCTTATTTTTATTTTATTTCACTTTATTCTATTTGATTGTATCTTTTTTAGGTGTATTGGTGTTGGGACTTGTTGTCTAAGCTACTGGATGCCTACATTTCCTTCGGGATCAATAAAGTATCTATCTATCTATCTATCTATCTATCTATCTATCTATTCTAATAGGTTGAATTATTAGAAATCCCTAATACGATTCGGATGTATTATGTAGTACAATAAATACAGGTACAGGTATGTTAAGTGTAACTGAAGTGTGGCATTACACCTTAATCACATTGCTGCTGCTGCTGTGGCTCACAGACAAAGAATTGGCCATGCATTCATATTGAATGAAATACTGTGGGAATTATGTAGTGAAAGAAGTGCTGAAACTAAAGGAGAAGTTTCATTAGTCACCAGAAGGCAGTGCCTGTTATCCTGTGAGTCAGTGGAAGTTGTATGGCTGTGCAGCCACCCTTGAACAGGTTTTTAGTTGCACCACTCTTTCATTATTTAATTGGAAAAAGGGTTTCCACTCCTCACTGGGTTTCCACTCCACTCTCAAGCACACAGTGAAGCAAATCCACGATATTACACATTCTGAGTTTTTTTCTTTCTGCGAGACCTTTCCTGTGGGTTCCCTGTACATGAAATATTCTGGCTGGTGTTAACAGGAAGAGTCATTGTCTGAGGCTGCCTTCAGTTGGTGTTCTACACCCTTGGCCACACCTCTCACACTTTTCCAATTCTCTCCACTATGATGTTTAATCCGTCACCAATGCTAAGCATTCCTGTTTTCCTTTTAGCCGCTGAGTTTTTCTGCATGGCCACAACTGACTTCAAACTTGTCCCGATGTTAGTAAATGCAATCAAATTACACTTTCTTCAATAAAAAAGACACTAGACTGTTTTAAGTGCATGAAGAATGACAGACCTACGTGATTGATACAGATTTAGTGAGATCCCACTACCTATCGGTTCTTACTGCATTTACCCCAGCTGCAATTTAGCTGCTGTTTTACTGTCTATTAAAAACAACTTTAACTAACAGGAAATCAACCGACCACAACCGTTTCGATGCACTTTCTGTTTGGTTAACTCGTAGGTCTAGCTGTTAAGGTGCACATGCTCAAACCTTTCAAGCGATAACTAAAGGCCTGAGCAAACAAAGTGGCCTACATGGCCCTGTACTTGCATATATAAAGTTTGACCCTGGCTGCTTATCTGGCCTCAAGTATGTCTTGCTGAGCTGTCTTGCTACACCACTGTTCTCATGTGTTCATTTTCATATTTCTGTTTCAGCAACTGACCTGTTGTTAGCTTGGAACCCAGTGTGTTTGGGTCTGGTGGAAGGTGTCATTGGAAAGATTCAGCTTCACACAGGTATGGAAAACCTCTGACCTTTTCACCCTCAGCTGTGTTTTTTGCTCAGAGGCACACACATTCCTACCAGTATTTCCAGTCTGTGTGCAGTGGACACTTGAGTTACTAAATCATCCTGTGCTTATCATGTTTCTTACTCACAAGGAAAGGTGTGAAAAAATGTGTTAAAGTACTTTGAAATTTGTGTCGTTATGAAGACGAGTGAGCTGATGGCGATGATTCAATTGATGATAAATCTGATTTTGTTGATGCCTCTGTGGGCTTCAGAGTAGGATGTTTGAGAATTAAAAATCATACCCTTCACTTGAAAATATATGAACAATTAGATTATTCTCGTAATTCAAATAGATTAACATGGTGTGGATATTTATTTACCAGATGTCTTGTGTTACCTTATTCAAAAATCTGCAGTTATATTGCTGGTGTGCAGCTGCTTTCTTCACACCTTTCAGAATGTGAGGAATTCTGCACCCATGACGCAACTCCCCCTCCTTCTTCTCCTGTCTCCTCTTGGCAGACCTTCCTCTGGGCCTCGTATTAATCCGTCAGAAAGCACTGGTGGGCAATTTACCAGGCGACCACAAAGTCTACAAGATCACCAAGATAGCCGTCATTCCTCTGTCCGACGAAGAGCCTCAGGAGCTTGAGCTGGAGGTGTGTACACTAAGACTGTAACGAGACGTGAGAAGCAGTTTTCATGTACTTGTGTTTTAATTATTGCACTCAGCCCTCCTAACAATCATCATAACAGTGTTTGTGAGAATCCTGAATTTTATTTAATTATTATATACCTAAGAATACCCTGTATGCACCAGCGTGTGATTCATCTCTGATGGGCTGACAGTGGTACAAAATGAGTTGTAGAGGGTTTTTTTATTTTCACCTACACATGTAGAGTGAAAATAAATGCAGACATATAATCACTGTAATAGATCGCAAAGAAATATGAATATTACTAAGATTTCAGTCTTTCAGGGGAGCTTCATGGATGGTGAGACAGAATATTTTCAAGTGAGTAAATACAGAGGAGGATGATCGTTCCTGGATAGGCTTTTAGACCCCATCCTGTTGTACACTGTACTGCAGGATGATCTTTCCACCCCTGTTGTGCCTAGAAATCCTATAAGTTAATGTAGCTGTTAGATTGTTTACTGCGTTTGTTTAGAAAATGAGAACTATATAAAGTACTGTATTGTTTTGTTTTTGGCTGTTTGTAGTGGGTAGTAATACATTTATTGTGTATTTGTTGTTTTGAGAAATTAAAGGTGAAACCAAATTCCGTTACTCACCAAATCGTCTATTTCTTAACTTTTTAAATATCACTATGATGTGTATGTAATTGCGTAAACTTGATAGAGGATCCTCTTTTTCAGCTTTGCAAGAAGCATCACTTTGGAATCGACAAACCGGAGAAACTGGCCCAGTCTCCCGATGACTCAAAGTTCTTGATGAAAACCTTCAGCCAGATCAAATCTAATGTGGCTGTGCCCATCAAGAAAAAGGTATTTTAAATGTATTCTGTCATCTTCAAGCCGACACACTACTTTTCCTATCTTTTTCGCTTTTAAAGTCTCTGTTAGGGTTTTACTTTTCAACTTACCGCTCTTTTCTATCCACACGCCCAATCCAGTATTCCCCTGCCTTCCAGGTCAAGGAAAATAAAGAGAAGGAACGCCTGGAGAGGCGGCTGCTGGATGAGCTGTACAAGGTATTCATGGACTCCGATTCCTTCTACTACAGCATGACCTACGACCTGACAAACACTGTGCAGCGTCAGGGAGACTCGGACAAGTCCAGCTTACCCCTATGGAAACAGGTGTGGAGAGAAAAACAACAACTCCTTGCCTTTTTTTTAAAAACATATTTCTATAGCAAAAACCCTGACATCTAATTGTCGGTTTTATTCTTTGTGAAAGGTGGATGACCGTTTCTTCTGGAATAAACACATGATCCAAGACCTTATTGACCTTCAGGTAAATTATTCTTACACACAGAAATACTAAGTGGCACATTTATTGTTTGTTTCTCTCATTTTAGAATTGAATAAATGCACTTTGCCCCCACATTTCATTCTTTGATTCTCTAATTTTCTTTACAATTGTCAGCTCAAAGGGCACAGTTAGCTCTGCAGTGTTACCGTGACAGTTGTATGCGAGGATACTTACCAGAGCTTTATCAGAAGAGTATGAAAATACTCTGTGAATAGAAGGGCTAACAGCTCTGAGTTATGCAAGATAACCTACCTGGGATACTTGACGGATGCAAAGTGCTTCCTTATCAACCTGACAAACAGCAGTTTAATCTTCTTGTCCTCATGTTTAACTTTTTGAATGCTCCAGGTGCCAGAGGTGGACTTCTGGGTCATACCAGTCATCCAGGGCTTTGTACAGGTGGAGGAGCTGGTGGTGAACTACAACGAGACCTCCGATGAGGAGAGGAGCAGCCCTGAGACCCCTCCACAGGAGATCACCTGTGTTGATGACATTCATCCCCGCTTCACTGTGGCCCTTATCTCCAGACGCAGCCGCCACCGCGCAGGTAGAGCTACGGCCACTGTTGTCTTGGCTCAGAGGAAGGTCATGCCTGAAATATATGGGCTACGTTGCGTAATAAGGACCGATTGTTCCCACATCCAAATAGGGTTTCTTTCACTTTGAATAACTCAGCAGGCAATTACGTTTTTGTTCTCTTCAAGTGAAGCATGGTCTGTGATATAAATAATCTGAATAGTGTTGATGCATTCTCCTTGCCCGAAGGGATGCGGTACAAACGCAGAGGAGTGGATACCGATGGCCATGTGGCTAACTATGTGGAGACAGAGCAGTTGATCCACGTGCACAGCCACACTCTGTCCTTTGTGCAGACTCGTGGCTCCGTGCCCGTCTTTTGGAGCCAGGCAGGGTACCGCTACAATCCCCGGCCACGCTTAGAGAAAGGTCAGCAGAACTACATTATCTTACATACAGTCCTATAGAGAAAGTCTATCAGAGGCATTTGATGGAGTATAGTGGGCCTTGCACTTCGTATTTTTATAGCTGTATCTTAAAAAAGACATTTCATATCAACCAAATATGAATCTCATCATTTTGTAAACTAGATCCCTTGGGGTCTTTAGGCAGATTCAATTATATGGAAATCATTTGTATGCATATTTATCGGTTTCAGGTGAGAAGGAGACCATGTCTTACTTTTCTGCCCACTTTGAAGAACAACTTAAACTCTACAAGACACAGGTGGGTTTGCTTTGCCAGAGTATGTGCTTAGCATACGTAGTTATTGACTACTTGCATGCATCAGTCTTGTGTTAGGATTGTTGTTTTTTATTTATTTATCACCACAGTGGTTATTCTGTCACCTGTGAATGCATATAGTGTGAGCTACCACGTTTCCTTCCTCTAACATTTAGCATCGCAGTGTATTTTCACAGGAAAGGCTGAGAGGGGCATACATGTTATACACAAGGCTAAATGGCCACACTCTTTCTTGTCTTCTTCAGACCATCATTAACTTAGTGGATCAAAGTGGACGGGAGAAGATAATTGGCGACGCATATCTGAAGCAAGTCCTGCTTTACAACAACCCAAACCTCACATATGTTTCATTTGACTTTCATGAGCACTGGTAAGAGATACCCTTTCCTCAGCAGTGTAACTTACTCATGAATGGAGTCGTCCTATTTTACACTACGCTGCATTTACTTCCCCTTTATGTATCTTATATCCTGTTTTTCAGCCGCGGTATGAAGTTTGAGAATGTGCAAGTACTGACAGATGCAATATCTGATATCATCACTGACATGAAGTGGGCCTGGTAAGTGTAATTTTGTCATTTTCAGAGAAATGCTGATATGAAATCTTGCTTATCTTCATTGGAGCATGATTTGTTTTGTTAGAAAACAACTATGAACCACTAGCAGGCTATAGTGCATGTTAGTAATCCTGTGTATTATTGGGCTAAAGATTGTAATTCTATCTTCCTCTGTCAGGGTGGATCAGGCCGGAGTCATCTGCCAGCAGGAGGGGATCTTTAGAGTCAACTGTATGGACTGTCTCGACAGGACCAACGTGGTCCAGGCTGCTTTTGCTCGGGCCGTGATGGAACAACAGGTGAGATCTGTTCCTCCTTTAGACCCAGGCAAAGAAATGAACATACATTTCTCACAGCACATAACATTTGTTATTATGCAGACCTTCTGTACCTTGTAGGTGCTGCTTTCTAAATTTACTTTACTATTCCTGTACCAGTGACCTTTTAGACTGAAAGTTACATTGTTCCTTATGAAACTTGTGTCCAGCTAAATACTGTAAACGTGACTGCTCAGAGTCCTTAGTGCCTGTAAAATGAATTAAGTATGTAAGGAATAGCAATAATCAAATATTATTTTTATATATATTTTGATTATTTTCATTGTCGATTGATCTATTGATTATTTTCTCGATTAATCAATTAGTTATTTGGTCTATAAAATGTCAGAAAATGGTGAAAAATGTAGATCAGTGTTTCCGCAACTCAAAGATATTCAGTTTACTGTCATAGAGGAGTAAAGAAACCAGAAAATATTCACATTTAAGAAGCTGGAATCAGAGAATTTTGACTTTTTTTCCCCTTAAAAATTACTCAAACCGATTAATCGATTATCAGAATAGTTGGCGATAAATTAAATAGTTGACAACTAATCGATTAAGCTCTACATATTATTAATTATTCAGGGAAAATACACATTTAACAACTTAGCTGTTAATATGCATTTTAAAAGAAGTTATGTTTTATAAATTATGCCAGTAATAATAATATTCAACATCATCATTGACACATTTTATACGACAGCTTTCTAAAACTAGGATTCCAAAGTGCTTTACAAAAGGTGTAACTGTGATCCAACGGATTCATTTGGCAACATGAATCCTTGTCTTTGTTAGTTTGTAGGCAGTTTGCTTAACGTTTGTACAACAGATTACGGACATCTGCACATATTTGCTCATCACATCACATTGCACACTGATGGCAGAGTTTTGATGCTCGTACAGCAAAGATAGCAGAACAGATCTTTAGTGCACATCAACACAACCATAGTTTGTACACGAGGAATCCAGCAACTCCACCATATTCATCTTGGATTACATTTAATGAGCAAATACAATCGATCTAAATAAATGTGTAAATAAGTATAGGCTGACCTTTCCCACTGATGCAGTCTAAACACGAAAGAGAGGCGTCACCATGTGTACTCACAGGTTTAACAGCATCCCCATGGACAATATTGTCTCTCGTCTCCCTGCAGCTGAAGAAACTGGGTGTGATGCCTCCAGAGCAGCCTCTGCCTGTCAAATGCTACAAGATTTATCAGATCATGTGGGCCAACAATGGAGACACCATCAGCAGACAGTACGCAGGCACAGCAGCGCTCAAGGTAGGTTTACATCATTGTCTTTGCACACACGTTCACATCTGAGTCAGTGTTTGCTTAAACACACTGTAGTGAAGTGTGCCATCTTCTTTTGACACAGCTCCCTCAGCTGTTAAGTGTTTAAGCTATTGAGACTGCCTCCAACGGTAGGACTCATGAAACACATCAGAATGACAAATATGGACTGAGCCTTTTGGACTTAGAAATGGACTGAAATCACAGAGGGTCACAAGTCAAAGATAAGTCCAAAAACATATTTAACAGACACAGTTTGATCTATTTTAGGGAGATTTTACCAGGACGGGGGAGAGGAAACTGGCTGGTGTGATGAAGGATGGCGTGAACTCTGCCAACCGCTACTATCTGAACCGCTTCAGGGATGCTTACAGACAATCAGTCATTGGTATGGACTGATATCATAGCTGTATATATATATATATATGTATCTGTACCCCTCTTTTGAATCCTCTTCCTCTCCCTGCAGACCTAATGATGGGCCTGCCGGTGACGGAGGACCTGTACTCTATCTTCAGTAAGGAGAAGGAGCATGAAGAGAAGGAGAAAGAGAGCCAGAGGGGAGCGCAGGAGCAGGTCAGCCTCCTGCTGACGACCTACATGCAGCTTTTGCTGCCCGATGACGAGAAGTTTCATGGAGGTTGGGCCCTTATCAACTGTGACATGAGGTTAGTGGCTAGCTGCCCTGTCTTCTGTGTTTTCAGTAGATTCTGAAGTGCTCTCTTCATGATACCGTTTTCTCATTTCCCACCAGCCTCGTTGATGCAACCAACAAAGACGTGGATGTGCTGCTGCTTCTGTCTGACAAAGCCTATTACATCGCATAGTGAGTCTGACTTTAAATTCGCCACCATTTTTCTTTTAGAAATTGTTGTCATAGATTCACTTATGTTTGCATTTATTTTCTTGTAGCTACGACGAAGAAGCGGATAAAGTCAACCAATACCAGCGCCTCAATTTAGAGGGTTTGGAGAAGATCGAAATTGGTAAGCCGTTAGGCTCAAAGGAGAAGTGAGGGTTCTTGTACGCTCACTGAGTCACCCAACACTTCCCGAAAGTGTGCTTAACAGTTTCTCAGTAACCTTTTAGCAATATCTCCGCTTATGATTCATGCAAGGAAAGCACATCACTAAAAATGGAAGTTACAAGTTGTGTTTTCTTTTGCAGGTCCAGAGCCAACTCTGTTCGGGAAGCCAAAGTTCTGCTGCATGCGTTTGCATTACAGGAGCGAAGAGACGAGCGGATACTTTCACACGCTGAGAGCAGCAACACGAAACCCTGAGGATGACGGAAAAGGTAGGATGAAATTCTTTTAAACCGCAAAAGAGGAAACGTTTTAGATCGTAAACCGCATCCACTGGTTGAGGCTTACGTTGTGACTCATTGCAGACACGTTACAGTGCATATCTGAGATGCTTCGCATAACTAAACAATCCACGGGGTTGGACCTGCTTGTGGTTGAAAAGAGGCTGGAGAGGTGAGAACTAATTTGTTGTCATTAAGATGATTATTTAGCATTTAGTCTCTGTCTTTTTTTTCACATATTTAAATGTAATGAAGATAAACATTTGCAGCTATTATAGCACAATTTAAACTTTTAACCAATAACAAGAGCTGTGGGTGTTTCTATCTGTGTTACAGGCGGCAGAGTAAACCTCACGAGGATATAATGGGCATCCAGAACAAACCTGCAGACCAGGTCCAGGGTAGCTCTGGTCTCGCTCAGGGCAAAAGTTTCCTCCTCAACAAATTCTCCTCTCTCAATCAGAAAGTTAAACAGACCAAGACAAGCGTAACCCTCGGGAGGCTGGGCAACTTCTCTAAGCCTGATGTAAAAGTCAATTTCCTAAAGCCAACTATGCATGTCAACCTGTGGAAGTCGGACAGCAGCTTGGAAACATCGGATAACATCCCCGGCACGGGAGGCCTGAAAGACATCGGCGTCGGGCACTCTGACTCCGACTCTGACTCCTATAATTCGGACCCAGATCACCCGTGTTCTGGTTCTTTAGAGAACGTGGACTATGTGCTGCCCAGCTGCGGCATTGTAGCATCGAACCCACGGCTGGGCAGTCGCTCCCAGTCTATTGGCAGCGTGGAGCTAAACATCCCCTCTGTTATCCGAGTCACCGGCTGCGACGGGAAGCAGGAAAGCCCTTCTGAAGTCAGCGATGACAAGTCCCCGGGGGCCGCCTCGGTGGCTGAAGAAGCCATTCTGATTGACTTTGGTACTCCCATTGATGCCTACTGCCACCAGTTTGTCCAGGATGCACAGACCAAACCTGTCGAGGTGTTTGGAGAGCTGCCGCCAGCTGCTGTCCCTCTACTCAACCCCGCGGCGCCCGTGCAGAACAAAACCCTAGCAGACTCCGACAAGCAGCCAAGCTCCGAGCCGCCGCACGAGCCGGAGGAGCCCCAGCTCCCCAGGCCGTCCCAGCTAGACGTCGACTCCACTACCTCCGGTTCCAACCTCCTCTCCGTCCAGAAGCCCAGCTCCGCGGCCTCGGGAGGCTCTCAGCGGAGTCTGTGTTCCCAGTTGGAGGGCAGCCTCGGCCCTTCACCCGCCGACAGCAACGGCAGCCGAGTGGTGTCCCCCTTTGCCAAGATCAAGAGCTCCATGGTCCAGGTGGCCAGCCTCACCCAGGCGGGACTCACCCAGGGCATCAACTTTGCCGTGGCAAAGGTCCAGAAGAGCCCAGAGCCAGATACTGTCAACGAAGCCCAAGAGAACGAGCTGAAGGCAATGTTTACACAGTGCCAGACCAGGATCATTCAGATCTAGTGCTTTCCTTGTAGCAGGATTTTGTAGTCGTGCGTCGTGTAGAAACTTCCCGTCTGGTAGCAGTAGCAAAAGCTTGCACATAGCGTCACTACTCGGCCAAGAACATGCGCTGTTAAATTTGCCCTTTAGTTAAACTTTCCCATGTTAATGATGACTCTTGTACAGAAATATATACTTAAGCCCAACATGGCAGCGACCATGTTTACATGCACATCATTATGGATTCCCTCACTCTCAGAACACCGATTGATCTAAGGGACGTTTAGCTCATTTGCCCTTTTGCCATGCAACCTCGCACAATGTCAGGTATTTAATAATCAGTTGTTATAATTCCAATGTCCAATTTTATACAGTAGAACATTTGATTGAAATCAGTGTATGTACAGTACATCCAAATCGAAAAATCACTCCAGAAATACTGCTACTGTTGAAGTAAATTGTTCCAAAAAGGTCAGTTCTCTTATCAAATGTCAAGGATATTCTCACTATGATAACCTTAAGAGACAAAATAAGATTTTTAAGATGTTTTAAACTCTATTACTTCCAGAGTGGTATGCAGAGTATTTTTGTGCATGTAAACATGTCACTGGAAAGTTATGCTTGCATGTGAGGTTAACGGTAACTGAGTGTGACGAGGCAGGTAAACATTAGCTGTGCGTTGAAAGACCAATCTGACTTTATCATGTACTGTACGGCACCCTGTATGTGCAGGTCACTTATTGGCGTTTGTGATATAGACCTTCAATTTGTAACAGTTGTAGAATCCGACCAAATATCTTTTGTGATCCCCAAAGTTAACTATTACCCATTTGTATAGCTGTCAGAAACTAGCCAGACGACATACTGTACGTAGTTATCCTATGTAATATCAATGTTGTCAAGTGATAAACCGTTATAGAAATAATGAGTACACAAGACCTTAGTAGGAGTATCCCGGTTGTTGATATGTACAGTGAGTATCGTATGTTTATCTGTTCCCTGAGTAGAGCCTTCCCTTAAGCTTTTTGTATCGATAGCAGGGTGGCATCTCAATATGTTCAACGAGGTATGAGCATTATATTTTGAAAGGAACGCCCAGTACTGTCATTGCTAACCACGAATAATAACCAGAAAACTACTGGTTGGAGTTGTTTTTGATAGCTAAACGTAATGAAATAACTAATTAACCACGAGGGTTTGTTTGTCCTCGGCCAGCGTTGTACATTGACGTTGCATGTTTGACAGGAGAGTAGCATATAGTAGGTATATATGCAATTGCACCCATCCAATTATTAGAAACACTGACGCTTTATGCACTCCCCAAACCGAAAGCATATTTGCCTTAACAGGGAATTGAAGTGGGATTATGTATATCAGGTATTTATGGCAAAATCTACCTTTTTAAGTCCATTCTTTACATGTTACATTTGGTGTACTGTATAAAAGATCATGTTCAGGGTTACTGTATGTCATCATGCTTTGTCTTGGGATATTTCGTCCACTGGCGCACACATTCTCCATGGAAACGAGCAGGTTTTGGAGATGTTAACAGTGTGTTGGGTGTATGTAATGTACAGTATGTGTGAGTTAGAGCATCCCTGCTGCTGCTGCTGCTGCTGGTGGTATTTAGGAGTGCTCGCCTTGGAGCCCTAGTTATATTTATGTGCTATGAAGCCGTAAACATTGTTATATTGTACATGTTTTTCCGTTAACCTCAAAAAGTGAGGTTTTGCCTCATTAGTCAGCCGTTACACTTGTTGTCATTAGGGTAAAAATGTCCAACATGACCTTGTTACAGTCCTCCAGAAGAAACTATAATGATCCACCTCATCACACTGCTTTGTATATCTGTCTATTTATGGTATATAATAATAACCTGGTTTGCTTCGAGCTGAAATATCCCAAGATAAACGGTCACACATTTCGTATTTTGTGTTACATTTGCCTGTTTTCTGCATTCAGCTTGCTCACCAGCAGATAAGAAGTGGGATATTTTGTGTATATTTTAGCTGACTATAATTGTGTTAAGTGAGATTGTAGCCTTGGCTGCTTTGTGGGTACTACATTATATAGTTATTGAACCTGCTGATAGTGTGTGGTGCTGCCAAAGCTTTAAGGTAATAGCTGTAATGCAGAGGTGTTTTTTTAAACGTCGCGCAGGATTGCAAAACACTGGAGCAGTTCCCAAGCAGAGCAGAAACTTACTGTCACAAACTTGCTGTGTTACGCTAAAAGGAGCAGTAATCCTCAACATTCCCGATAGAGACCACAAAGCTAGAGTGTTGGTGTCTGGTTTTTATATGCAAAAGCTGGCGTAATTATATTTGATCCTATACTTGCTGGGTGAGATTTTTCTCCTTTCCTTTTTGTTTTTACACCAAGTGCTTTTGTGTCCACCTCCTTCATTTGTTGTCTGTGGTTGTCCTCCCGTCCCATTAGGACCCCAGACCATGACACATTACCGTGTGGCTAGAGGTCTTAAAGCATTTGATTTGCACTGTTTAAGCACATTTTTCTAGCATTAGCACCATTTCATCTGAATGTCTGGTTATATCTTTCCTCTTTACCAACTGACTGTTGTCATTGTTTTCCACGGTGTAATGAGATTGTATTGTATATTAAAGTATCCTATTTATTCTTATCCTCTTTGGGTGTGTTGTTACTTGATAAAGTGTATTGTACACTTTTTGTCTAGGAAGATATTCCATTGGAATAAAATAATGAGTGTACAAGTGTTGCATGAGGTTTATTGCCGAATTCATTAACAGGAAGTCTCCATGCAAGCCTATGAAATTAGAGCTGCAACAATTAATCAACTATTTGTTGTCAACTATTAATCGCCAACTATTTTGATAATTGATTAATCGGTTTGAGTAATTTTTTAAGACATAAATAGTCAAAATTCTCTGATTCCAGCTTCTTAAATGTGAATATTTCCTGGTTTCTTTACTCCTCTGTGACAGTAAACTGAATATCTTTGAGCTGTGGACAAAACAAAACATTTGAGGACGTCGTCTTGGGCTTTGGGGAACACTGATCAACATTTTTCACCATTTTCTGACATTTTATAGACCAAACAACTAATCGATTAATCAAGAAAATAATCGACAGATTAATCGACAATGAAAATAATCGTTAGTTGTAGCCCTATATCAAACAGTTTGGTCTTTCTGGCAACTACTTAAATGTATACTGACTCAAGAACAAAATGCATTATAAGAAATAATCCGCCAGACTTTATTTCCATATTTTTGAGGTTACAATATTTATATATTTTTTGTAAACATGGAAATCTCGTTCTGCAGCAACTCCGTCATAAACCGCTGAGAGAAATGATGCACATTGAGCGTTACTGTCGTACAAACTAAACCCCATTAAGTGAAAATATATATAAATTTCATCTGCAACGCCGTACCGTAAAGAAGTTGAACGCAACGAGAACTTTACGACACATGAAAAACATCTTTATTACAAACTTTTTTTAGGTATCAAAAAGAAAAACAAAAGCCACCTTGTCTTCTCTCCGTGTGAGTGATCATGGCTCGTTGCCGTTGACGCACTTGTGCTGCTCCATCCGGCTCCTCCGGAGCATCTCGATGTGTTTGGCTCTCAGCCAGCTGTCACTGGACAGAGACGTCTGTCCCAGGCTCAGAGACAGCAACCTGCGAACAGAGCCACAGTCAAGACACATGAATTAATACTCCAAATATTGCGGTAACATTTCAGTTTCCTGGCCCAGGCAAACAGTAAGTCAAAGTATTTAACAACTATTTTATTTTGGTTGCATTGACCCGTGAAGTGATTGTCCCTGCTTATGTCATATCTGGCATTTCCACTGTTGGCCATAATGGCTTGTTTAACACTTTGCCTTTTAAAGAAGGCTTTACAGGCTGTTGTTATCATTCTCACTAGATTAAAATAAGGAAAGAAATGCCAAGTAAAGGAGCTTATATAAACAAAATCACAGCCCACCTCGCCACAACGAGCATCCTGTGGAGGTCCTCAGCAGATATGCTCTGGGGGTCGTCCTTCCTCATATCTACAAAGTCATCCTCAACTGACTGAGGAAACCAGAAAAGGACAATCAGTTAACGGACACTCTAATGCACAAAAATGATAACAGACTGCTCATTAAACAGACAGACACAGGCCTGCTAGGTACATGAAGCATAATGGTCAACCCAGATTTTCATTGCCCTCTCCAGGGTTTCCTCCCGAGGTCACAATTGTCCCGACATATTTTCACACCTTTTCATTATCACAATCTGTTTCTGGCACTTTATAGTGTGTATAAGCCCTACTGTTTCCACCCAAACAACAGTACAGCTACACCAAATGTTGTTTCCTGGCGGAAGAGAGCTGCTCGCGACCATAGCGACACAACGCGGTTTAAGATGCGCTCGCCGCCCCAATTTGGGTTTTGCTTGATGCAGTGAGAAGCCGTCGTTGTGCGACGCAAACCATTAGAAATAACGGGTTTCAGAGCGCAGTGGTGCCGTTGTTGCATTGTGTCAGAAAGGACCTTCAGTGAATGAGAGACGGAGAGAGAAATAAGAGTACTAAGAGAAAGAAATACTCAGCAGGTGCAAAAAATGATTGAATAAAAACTGATAAATATTAGTTTACTGAGGGGTGAATTATTCTGTATTCTTTTATGAGAATTAAAAGTACTTAACATATAAATATCGTTGCAGTGTACTTATTATTTTGCTATTTTCATTCTTCAAAAGCTCCCACAATGCAGGAAACAGGATCCCTGTTTTTGAGGTCTCAAGGTTGGCGAGTATGACACGAAGAAACAACTAACCTGCAAGCAACTAGTTCCAGGTTATACTGATGTCATTATGTGACTGCTGCTTTTTTCACCAGGGTTCTTGCAATTCAACTAAGGCTGAGGACGACAGCATGTCTCACCTTTGTCATTTCATCAGAGATACTGTAGTCCAGCCGTTGAGCCACGCTCAGGTACATCCTGAACTTATTTAGCTGTGAAGCCTGCGGATGCATGTGGATGCTGCTGAGATACTCCTCCATGTTGGGGGGGGCGACCTGAGACTGGAGGTGTATCTGGCAGTCTGACTGTGGAGTTACAGAGAAAGAAATATTGAGGGGAAGAACTTTGCACATAGAAAAGAAATGCATGCCTAGTTTTTTTCCACGGGTGTTGCTATGCAAAAGAAAGTTCTGCCTGCTGTGTGCACGCCTAGTTTGGCCCGTTCTCAAAACTTCATAGCACGCCAGACAGGAGTAAAGCCTTGGCGAGCTAACTGTGAAGCGCTTGAGCAGCTGGAGGGTCAAGCTGATCATCAGCCGATAGTTGTTCAATGTAAACACAGCCGTGCGCTCCTGACTTCTAATCAACCCTGGGAGTTGTTTACAGCGCGCTGCCCTTCACTGCGGGGCTAATAGATGGCCGAGCCTGACGCCTCTCCCAGGATTGTTCCTGTGGCACGCAGCTGCCACCATGGCAACCTATTAGACCAACACACAGGAATAGCACACGGCACATTCCTCGGGCTGTTCGCAGCAGAGTGAGACCCGAGCTAAAAGCCGCCGGCTGGAGGGGCTGCTGCAGCCAACCAATGGCAGCTGAGATGACAGCGTGACGCCGGCTGGAAACAACCTCCAGCGTCAGACACGGCTCGTCTCATGAGAGGCTGAAGGAAACCTAAGCCCTCCTTGGCCATGCCGGGGAGGGAGGGTTGGGGGTGTTGGGGGATCAGTGGTGGGTAGGGGTGAGTGTTCGTCCTGCGGTTGCACGCCTCATCTCCTCTTTGTCCTCACCGGCAGCAACGAGCGGCCCTCTGACGCGACGAGCACGTTAATATTGCAGGGGAATTCCATCTGGTGGTAGTTAAAGTCATAATCAACCTTCTGCCACGAGATCAGGTTCCCCAGGGCCGTGACGTTACGCACACCTACACAACAAAAACAAACACACACACACACACAGAGAAGAAGATCCAACCTAGTTAGCTTTAGCTCAGTCATCATGATAACAGTGTGTACAGCCTGCAGGGAGGCATTAACTGCAGCGTTTGTCTTCTCAGTGTCGTCCCCTTGTGGTTTCTGGAAGCCTCACCTGCTGTGTCCAGCTGTCCCTGCTCCAGCTGGGTTTCATCCAGGAAGAGGGAAGTGTTTCTGGCCAGCTGCAGAGCTCCACTCACTAGCCGGTTGGCCACATAGTCTTTCTTTGGCACAAACCGCATCTGGTTCATATTCTGGAGGCTCATGCCCAGATAGTACGCCTGCAGAGGGGAAACAAGCGGTCAGTGTCTTTCATTTCAACCAAAAACAAATAGATAAATAAACCTAGCAGCGCTGACAAAGTTCACTCACAGAAGGCACGAGGTGCTGGATGATCTGATAGAGGCGTTCAGTGTACGAGGAGACAGTAGGACAGCCGCTCATGTTCAAGGTGAACTTTCCCAGAGGGAGAACATCCCGTCTGGTGTACCTACAAGAAAATCAATCACATTGTGAAATGAAAAAGCTCCTTTGGCTTTAGCACGAAGCCGCAAAGAGACAGGAATGTTCCCCGCTTAACAATTACAGATCGAACTGAACGTACACGTTAGAAATGAGATGCAGAATGAGGTACTCGGCAGCCAGGGCATCTCCGAGAAGGATGTGAGTGAAGTACGTGAGCAGCTCTGCCCTGACGGCGGCCATCTCGCTCAGGGTCGAAGACAAAACTGAGGAGGAAGGACAAAGAGTTAAAACAAGTTACCATGGTTACTACAGGCACGTGTGCTTTAAAAGCTTTACACTGGAAAACATTCGCTGCTTTATTCCTCTTCTTGGAAAGCTTTACAAGACAGACGAACTTTGACCTTTTTCTGCTTCCCCACAGAGCTGGAGGGCGACATGATAACAGTAACTAACCGGTGTGTTGAGTATTTGTTTGAAACAG
The DNA here is from genome assembly GCA_916701645.2 of Sebastolobus alascanus. Taxonomy (NCBI): domain Eukaryota; kingdom Metazoa; phylum Chordata; class Actinopteri; order Perciformes; family Sebastidae; genus Sebastolobus; species Sebastolobus alascanus. The sequence goes on from CAKAOJ020000358.1 coordinate 109,385, forward strand.
GGTTTTTTTTATCATGGAAACATCAGCACCGATGTAGTGCAATAGACATCTATTAAAAAATTAGGTTGAAATGCTCATGATTACTCGCATTTACGTCATACAAACACACACACACGGGGGAAAAAGAAAACTCTACTATTTGTCCTTACATGCACTGTTGTCCTCCAAGCTGGCGGAGGGCAGCAGCGGGTTGTTGTGAGGCAGTGGCTTGGCGTAGAGCACGTGGAGGCGAGGTACGAGCGAGGCCGGCGGGCAGTGCACTCTCTGCTCCTCTGCCGTCTCCATGCACTCTGCAGGGTCAAGGAGGGATGAGGAGGCGTCTCTGTGTGGACACGCCAAGAATGAGCAACGAGCACGCAGCTCACCGCCAGAGGGAAATTGTAAACTAAATTCCGTGTCTTACTTCTCGTCGGCCAGAGCGCTGAGAGCGGGGCTGACGGAGAGGATCCCGAAGACCTCCAGTGTGTCGTTCAGTTTGAAGCCGTCCCAGTCCTCGTAGACCTGCCAACAACACGCAGCGTTTAGCTTCTGTTCTCTACTCTAAAAGTCTGCCAATAAATCACCCACCAGGCAATGAAAATTAGGTGATAATAGAAAAGGCACCAAAGTCCTCTGTTAGAGACATAACACACCTTGACGAGGCAGGAGGGGCCTTTCTCTCCTGGTAGGGGGAAGTTGAGGTCGAGATGGGAGGCAGACGCCGTCTGGCTGGAAGGAGCTTCTGTCTCCCGCCGCTTACAGTCACCATTGCCGTGCTGTTCTGTGGGACTTTGAGGACCTGCAGCGAGAGGGGGGAGCAGTCTGCATTTATGGCAAAAATCCACCCAATATAGTTTTAGTGTTAGATAATCTATGATGTCAAATACTAGAGGTCGACCGATTGCATTTTTAAAGGCTGATATAATAACAATAATTTGGAGCAGGAAAACGCTGATAGCGGATATCTTCTTTACATCTGCAGCAGCCTAGTCGGCTACTTTAGCATACGCCGTTATAATTGAATCATTTTTTGTCACTTTGCCAGGTTTATGACTGGCCAGGATTACTTCTGTTGCGCGGCTAGACAGCAGTAAAACAACTGAATGGACAATGCTTCTGTTTTGCTTTCTGCTCTATATTCACTTATACAGCAGCTCATACCAGTATGCGGCTCCCTCTGCTTCTGCGGCTGTGTGTCCATGTCGTCGTCTTCCTCGTAGCTGCGTTTCTGTCTAGTCGGTGCATACGAGGTGGAGGGAACCACTCTGGCTTGGCTGGAGCCGGCGTAGCTGTGCGACAGAATTAAGGAAAAACTAGGGAGCAGTATTCAAAAATACTTCCAGCACAAGTTGGTTGCAGCAAAGAACACATGACAAAATCCTGTTTGAGGAGCATTTCCACAGACAGTCTGGACAAGATGAGGATATCTCTTTCACCCAGGGACTTTCTCCGGGGATTGGCACACAGTAGAAAGTCTGTCTCTCTGCAGTCACAGCGTTACTGGAGTTCAAATCCACCTGGAGATAAACACGTGTCGCTGTTAGCAAAGCTGAAGCTGAATGTGTATTTATGGATCTTTTGAGTGATTTAGGAGAGGGAGACTTACCCCACATTCTGTCACATCTTTGTACTTCCCACATCGCAACACCTGGGGATCATCAGACAGTAAAATTAGATGATGACATCTGACACATTAGCAATGCAAAAAACATGCACATGACACATGAGAGGGCTGTACTTATATGAATAGCTGCACAGGAGAGGACAAGGAAGCGCTTACTTTAGCCTTAGTAGACGGATCAGCAGCCTCATACACTCCCATGTAGAACTCTGGATCAAACATGTCTTGGATAAAGCAACGAAACTTCACCAGACTGTTGGGCTTCAGGTAGTGCAGAGGGACATCATTCAGAGATGGAACCTGCACCAAAATGAGGGTGATTGTCATTAACAAGCACTGAAACAACAAGCATCTTTTGCATCTCTGTGGAATTAACATGTTGAAAGGATCAGTGAGCGGCATTACCCAGGTATGAGCGTCCTTCTCTTTCAGATGATCTTTAAAAAATTCAACTGCCTTCGCCTCCCATCCAGAGTTTGGACTGTTCTGAGAAGCAGCTACAACAATCAACAAGAGCATAATGTTATGAATCATTTAAAGTAACAGAAACATAAATTGACCATTATTATAACAGAAAATGTTGGCTTTGATAATCCCAGTGATTAGATTTCATTCAGCTAGGTTACATTAGATAAATGATGGTCACAAAGTAAGCAGGGATAAACAAAAAAAAACAATTCAGTGTGTAAATGTATTGGCGTGAAGAACATTTACTTGAGATGCATCAAAATAGCTGCATTATTGTATGTGAAATTGGCATTTTTGTGATTTTTCTGCCTATATATTAACTTTTAAAAAATGTGAACTTAATTTTTTTCATTTAAATTTTATGAAGGCTCTGTAAAGTTTATTTTTTCTGCATGCATTGTGGAAGCCCTTTTTTTTGTAATTATTATTTTATTTATTTTTTACATGAACATTGTCACATTTTGGTCAACAAATCAAATGACTCCTATATGCAAAATAATAAAAAATAATATTAATATAAAAATAAAATATCTACAATATCATAATAAAATACAAATAAAGTGCAAAAAGAAAAAAAAAATCAAATACATATTCCCACATAATCTGCACCATGATGTAATCTAGTTTACAAGCAGCTAATTAATTTTCAGACACATAAAGACTGTGTCTATGTGCTGTGTATGTGCGTATTGTGTGATGGTGTGTCCTTTACTTCAAGATCTGTCCACATTAACAATCTCCTCACTTTGCCACATATTTCTCAGTCTTGTCCTTTTTAGCTGAAAGAAATTTGTTCGTATGATGCCACTTCTGACAACTCTGTGAACCACTACTGAAAAGAAGGCTCACCTGGGTTGTGTAAGCCCTTTGTTAGCCAAGGCTTTTTATTATAACTACATTTATGTTGAGACAGTATTGTTGGACATCGTTTATCATACAGTGATAAGTAGCTGTTTAGAAATGTCTCATATGCAGCATTAACTTCTTCTACATAAATAACTTTCCACCCTTCTTTTAAGAGGTCATTCCTGAACTTGTTTACTACTTCATCAGTTCTTACCCTTACATATCTTTTGCAAATTTCCTCCTTGTTTTTCTTTATTTCACAATAATATATTACAAATACAGGTAAATGGTCGCTTATGTCATTTATTACTAGCCTACTTTTAACAGGTTTCAATCGGTTTGTCCCTTCAAAATATAAAAAATACATAATTTTGTGAGTGAGAAAGTACTTCATATTGATTACTTTTACAGGACACATATATCAAGTAGGGCTGGGACGATACACCTATCTCCTGATTCTATACTATCACGATGCTTGGGTGCCGACTCGATACGTAATGAGATTCGATATTACGATTTATTGCTATTTTTGTTAACTTTAGACCATGGGAAAAAGTTGAATCATACACTTCTAGGGAATTTTACTTTAGAAAATATCTAAATTGATTGAGTAAAAATGTTTGATTTTCAGCATGTATGTAGTCAGAAATGTCCTGAAGTCAAATATATCAGTCATTGTCAGATATTATTTTTATTTATTTTTTCCCAGCAACCCAAAAATCAAAGAATAAACCCATTCCCTCACAAATTAGTGGTGTTTTCTATTTCATTTATAAGGGACATGTAATGATTTATACTTCTGATGAATATAATCCAATCAATCTTATTTCCATATATATATGTATGTTTTATATCAGGTACCTTCAAAAAGTACTGCTTGCATTTGAAGGTGGAATAATTCTGAAATAATGATCAGTATCAGGTGGAGCTCTTTCTACAGGTGGATAAAAGGAGCTGGGCTGAAAATCATTCATATCTTGACAAAGAAACCAAATTTCACAACAACTGAAGCTGTTTTTTTAATGGCATAAATGCCAACATTTATCTATATCCGAACCAATTCAGCGCAATCAGAGAAGTTAAGCCCATTTCAAACGACTTTAAGACACTTTAAGGACCCCTGAACGCCTCATGTTGTGGATTTAAGACACTTTAAGGACCCGTGAACGCCTCATGTTGTGTATCTTCATGTTGGATGTGTGAACACACACAGATCAAGCTGCTCACCCAGCACTTCTTCTGGTAACTAAAAGTGAAAACGGTGCAGGTACAAGCTGCAAAAACACAGCGTTAGCAGTCACAACCCGCATATTAATGTGTTATTTGCTATTTCTGAAGGATATATAAAGCATGGCTACAAGAGCATGGTAGTTAGCATGGCACGTAGCCGTATAACACTAGCTGTGAAGGAGTGAGTTTCCGGTGCGTCTCTTACCGAACATCCCTTCAACAACACCGAGAGGGTCGTTGATCCAGTCGTGTGTGGAAGGCATCGTAAACCACTGAAAACGTGTCTGAAGAATATTAATATATATCAAAGTAAAAGAGTAGTGAAAACACTATTTTTGTAGACTTTCCGCACACACACACACACACACAGGATGGCAGAAGTGAGGGCGGGAAATTTGCGTCACTGGTTGGAGAGTGTGGTTCGTTTGTTTTGTGTACCGAGACCGACCGTTATACGGAGCTATCACACTGAATACCGTCACGGGCTTTGATTGGAGGTTAGTGGTGTAGAGAAGAGAAAAAGATCATTTACTCGTTATACTCTTTTATTATATAACTATTAATTAAAAAAAATATATTTTTTATTTTAGACTATTTAAAGGGATACAGTGTCACAGTGTAAGTAAGTTAAAGGTCCCATATCGTGCTCATTTTCAGGTTCATACCTGTATTTTGTGTTTTTACTAGAACATGTTTACATGCTGTAATGTTCAAAAAAAACTTTATTTTCCTCATGCTGTCTGCCTGAATGTACCTGTATTCACGCTCTGTCTGAAACACTCTGTTTTAGTGCATTTCAACGGAATTGCAAATGGAATTGCGTTGCTAGGCAACAGTTTGGGTCCATGTTTACTTCCTGTCAGCTGATGTTATTCACATACACTGCAACAGGAAATAAACTGGGACACATTTAGAATGTTTACGTTTAAAAACCTTGTAATGGTCTAAATATTGTATATTTGTGACATCACAAATGGACAGAAATCCTAACGGCTTGTTTGAAACGCACAGTTTCTGAATACGGGGCTGTGTGTATTTCTCAGTATTTTGAGCGTTTTGATAGGTTAGCAGTATTTATAAAGCACTTAAACCTGCTTTATAATATAAAAGACATGAAAATCTCACTTTTTACAATATGGGACCTTTGATCTATTTGGCCTGTAGGTGGCGGTACTGAGAGAAAGAGTTTCTTACAACCAACGAACTGCGGTCAAATGACCTCCGTGGATTTAGCATTATTTTAACTGTTGTTTATTAGTGTTATTTTAATTTTCTTTAGTAGTAAAACTAGTGAGTAGTTAGAATCCTGATCAACACTCCAGACCAGCTGGTGGCGGTAACGCGTCATAACGTTCTTTCCCAACCGCCATAGAACACCAGCGAAGAAGAATCAGAATCAGATCTATAAACAATGTGTGACGCCATTTTGCCCTGCGTTCATCTACTGTGATGCTATAGAGATCTGTGAAAACCTGTGAGGCGCAGGGGAAGCGCTGTTTGGAGAACTGAGCGTTTACTGCCTGGCTGCCAGTAAAGTGGCTACGTGTAATTCTAGGGGGAAAATGGCAGATAGGAGGAATAATAATGTTCCCAGCACCAGTGCGAATCTGCTGTTCAGCGCCGCTCCGGAGTTTAACTTCAACCTGCCCTTCATGCCAGTGAGTCAGGCCACCGGACCCGCGGTGCTGTCGGGAGGTGAGATGAGTTACCGACTGAGGGAAATGTCTAAACAATTAGCTGTGTCGTTAGCAGGCTCAGCTAGCTAGCTAACCCGGTGTTGCTGTGGTGATATCAGCTGTCATTTACTGTAAAAGTGAGAGAAACAGAAAGAAAACAGCGAGTCTGGGAGCGTGTTTATCAGAGAGGTTAGCCTGACTGACAGTGATGTGTTTTGGTTCAGACTGTCTGATGATACATGAAGAGGATGTGCAGCTATTATGGGAGTCACATCATCAAAACAGTCTCTCTCTTTAAACTGCACATCCTTCTGTCTGTGTTAACTAACACATTAAAGTCATTTTATTAAAATAGTGCTGCTAAATTAGCTGTGTTTTGCTGCAGTCTGGGTTGTATGTAAACATGTTTCCTCTTTCACAGCATCCTCAATGTCATGTGTGTATTATAACTGAGTACTTATGTATTTGTCACTTCACTGCTGTACTTATGTTTATGTTTTCTTATTTTTTATTTTATTTCACTTTATTCTATTTGATTGTATCTTTTTTAAGGTGTATTGGTGTTGGGACTTGTTGTCTAAGCTACTGGATGCCTAAATTTCCTTCGGGATCAATAAAGTATCTATCTATCTATCTATCTATCTATCTATGTAATATTATATAGAGCTGAAATGGCTGGTTGGTTGATTAATCAATTAGTTGACAGAAAGCTAATCGTCAGCAATGTTGATAATCGAATAATTGTTTAAATCGTTTTAGAAACACTGATTTAAATGTCTCCAATGTGAGATCTTACTTTTATATCATTGTAAATTGAATATCTTTGTTTTTTGCATGACATTTGAAGATGTCACTCTTGGGCTTTGGAACATTTTGATGGCCATTTTTCCTCTATTTTCTGGCATATCATGGACTAAACCTTTTGAAAAGAGCCATTAGCTGCAGCCCTACTGTTATATACAGTACATGTCCCCTGTTGTGTTTAAATGTGTCAAGTGTTTGTGGATGTTTCTTGCAAATTTGCTCAATGTTCAACTAACGTTTTGATTTATTAGATGATTCCACTGATGTTGGAGAAGAAGACAGCTTTCTAGGTCAGACCTCTGGGAATGGGCCAGCCCCCTCCACATTCAACTACTTCTCCAGCCCCGTGACCAGCAGTGACCCGTTCGCCACCATCGGCCAGTCGCCATGCCCACCGCCGGCCCTGTCAGCAGCCCCGACATCAACCGGCCCGGTGTCTGTCCCCAGCAGTGTCAGCATGGCTCCACCACCCCATCCAGGCTCACAAATGAACCCCGCTCCTCCTGCAGCGTTCGGCAGCTCAGTTTACCAGAGCCCTATGGGGCGTCACACTCCCCCCCCCACCACAATGACCCCACCACCTCCCCAGATGCAGCAACAGATTCATAACCCGTACCGACACACCCCCAGCAGCAGCAGGGCGAGTCCGTATATTCCAGCTCCAGAGGTCCTGCCGCCAACACACACACCTCAGCAGAATCCATACTCTCTCGGCTCTCCGCCACAAACATTCCCGCAGTCAGGACCCTCATTCACAAAGGTAGATAGAAGCTAATCAGTGACTGACTTGTTCTTCAGATACTTCATTCACCGATTAATTTAATTAAATGACTGCTAAGAGCACCAGCTACATGCCTGCAATGCCATCATCATTAGTGAAGAGGGATATATAATCAGGATTTTTTTTTCTTCTCTCTTCAGCCTCCTCCCACACAGTATCAAGAGCCTCCGCCTACAGCCACCACTGCCGGAGCGATCGTGCCTGCAGGTCCCATGATGCCATACAACTACAATGTCTATGAGCCTGTTCAGCCTCACTGGTTCTACTGCAAGCAGGTGGAATCAAAGAGCGTCTGGCTTCCTTTCAGTCTCATCGACTCCCTTCAGCTAGAGGAGACGTATAACTCAGGTGCCACGACACACTGCGCATGTTTCTCTCCAGAAAAATCATAACATGTATCCCTGGCTCTCTCACAGCGCGATGAAACTGTGACCGTTTTTGTGGGCTTTTTGTTCTTCCAGTTCAACCAGACCCCGAAAATGTGATCATACGTACGGATGGAGGCCGTTACGACGTGCAGCTCTACGACCGCATGCGGACCTCAGTGTACTGGGAAGAGGAGCCTACAGAGGTCCGGCGCTGCAGTTGGTTCTACAAAGGGGATACGGATAGTCGCTTTATTCCTTACTCTGAGGAGTTCAGTGACAAGCTGGAGGTTTGTCTCACTACTACATTTAGATCACAAACTCTAACATCGACTATAATGTGCAATTTCTGTATTTTAAATCACTGTGTATATACTTCTACTGTATGTCTTTAACTTCAGGCAGAATATAAGAAAGCCGTGTCCACCAACCAGTGGCACCGTAGACTTGAGTTCCCATCAGGAGAGACCATTGTCATGCACAATCCAAAGGTAAACCCATGTCGGATTAGTGTTGAGTGGTGGTCTCGTGATGATTAATCCCCTTGGTTTGATGTAATGAGTTCTGTTTGCCTCCGTAGGTGATTGTGCAGTTTCAGCCCTCCTCCATTCCGGATGAGTGGGGCACAACTCAGGACGGGCAGACCAGGCCCCGAGTGGTGAAGAGAGGGATCGATGATGACCACGATGAAGTGCCAGATGGTAGTTAAGTTCCTCTGTACCCAAGTTCATTTAATCTAAGTGTAGGCACTTAGGAAAACATAGAACTCAGTTTGTGCTGTGTCATTTTAGACCCCTCGTGTAAATGGAAATAAACTATAAGCTAAGTGATCCAACGAGAAGCTTTTCTAAAAGTATTCTTAGAAAAATAGATAGTCAGGACGCTATAAAGTGAGATGAGACATTTCAGAGGACATTAGAGGAAGTGCCAGCCATCACTCTGTTTTATGAGAGACAGTTAAGTCAGATTTAACTGTGAGATGCATTTTAATATCTGCTTGTAAATGTAATGCATCTTAATTATAATTAACAGGGCAATAAGTGTAAAAAAGTAAAGTAAAATTCAACATATCCACCCTGTGCTTCTTTTCCAGGTGAGCTCCCAACGGTGGATCATGTTGTGTTCATGGTTCATGGAATCGGTCCCGTGTGTGACCTGAGGTTTAGGAGCATGGTCGAGTGTGGTGAGTACCAAACGATCATGCCATGTACCCCGGCCTCCGCGGTGACGGTATTTATGAAATATACTTTACACATCTTTGTGCTTCCAGTGGACGACTTCCGCAGCGTGTCGCTGAAGCTGCTGCACAGTCACTTTAAGACACCGCTGGACGAGCACGCCATCAGCAGGGTGGAGTTCCTCCCTGTGCAGTGGCACACGGCTCTACACGGAGATGCCACCGGGGTGGACAGGTGAGGAGAGGCAGGTTAACACCGACTGTGGACGGATGCATCAAAGTCAATTTTCCATTAATTGTACAAAAGACAGTCATTTTTTTAAGGAAAGACTGGACTTATTCTATGTTTTCTTTTTGTCAACAAATGCTACGAAAAGACCAAACCCAACTGTCTCTGTGCATTTATTTCTATTAAACATGTAAATCTTTAAATACAGGTCACAAATATATAGTTTCCGTTTAAAAAAACGCTCAGTAATTTCCTAAACACAGCTGGTCACTGTAGTTTTTAGCCAACGTTAATCAAACAAAAGGAAACAGTACATTTGCTGGGGACTATTTTCAGCTGCGGTTTAATACTTATTTGGTGCTCCTGTGACCCAGCAGCAGGACAGTGTGTGGTTTGGCTAAAAATAGACTACAGTATAGTGTTCCTCTGTGCTACAGAGTTTGTTCAAAAACTACTAAAAACACATCAATGAGCCACACTGTTTCACTGGGTGACATTTTCCTTCATTACCTTTAACACAGCCTACACAGAGAATACATGTTGGTTTTGGTCTTTTTGTGAATTTGTTAACAGTAAGAAAAACTTAGAATATCACCAGATTTATCCTTCTAATATCCTTTTTATTTTAACTCTAACTTTTTTTTTTCTTATTTCCCTTTGTAGGAGGATAAAGAAGATTACGTTGCCCAGCACTGGACGTTTACGTCACTTTACAAATGAGACTTTGTTAGATGTGCTTTTCTACAACAGTCCCACTTACTGCCAGACCATCATGGACACAGTTGCCCAAGAGATTAACAGACTTTACGCCCTGTTCTTGAGGAGGAACCCAGACTACAGAGGAGGCACATCAGTGGCCGGACACAGCTTAGGTAATAAACCAGTTGATTATTAGCTTCTACTTCACTGGCTTTGTCTTTTCTTCTGTTTCTTCACCTAGATTGTTTCTGCTTTGTACCTGCAGGTTCTCTGATTCTCTTTGACCTGCTGTCAAATCAGAAGAGTGGCTCTTCTGCACTGGCCACGCCAATCATACCCACTGCTAACGGAGAAACCAAACAGGTCAGACACCAGTTAATTAAATTAATTGAACATGTATAGTTACAAGTCATCTATTATCCTGCTAATCAAAACACATCAACATCAGATATTGCATGTAATAATTGATCAGAAACGTTGTCTGTTCTTTGACTTACAGATGTGCATAATGGATCATTTCAAAATAATGTTGCAATACATAACTGTTAGTTCTGCCTCTCACACCAGGTGGCAACCCCCGTTAAGCAGGAAAATACTGCCGTCGCCCCTCCAGCTGTGGAAGAGGAGCCCAAAGAAGACGGGGAGGAGTTTGAGGATCTCTCTGCCATGCTGGAACATCTGGGCTTGTCAGAGTACAAGAATACCTTCGATGAGGAGAAAATTGACGTAGAATCTTTTGTAAGAATAAAAGCTTCTTTGCTTGTTAGGAAGTCAAAATGTGTTACCTTAAGTTAGTTAAATCTACAAAAAGGCCAACATTGTAAAAAATAAATACAACGTTTTGTATGAGAAATAGATTTGGGTTAAAGTCATGGACGGACATTTTAAATGCTGAAATTTGGGGGTAATTTGATAACAGCTCAGGCTTTTGATGTTCTTCTTCACATATCATTTTCATAAGATGGTGGTGTCTGTTTCTCTTTGTCCCTCTCTCCCGCTCTTCCAGCTCATGTGCACAATTGAGGACCTGAAAGAGATGGGAATCCCGCTGGGTCCCAGGAAAAAGATCGCCAAGTTTGTCAAAGAAAGAGTGATCAAGCAGGTACGTTGAGTCTCTTGGGAACCTGTGAGGCTTTAAAACCAATGGTGTCGATTAACAACGCGCTCTTTGTGTCTCTGCCTCGGCTTCATGTGCTCAGGCTGCACGTCAGGCCGCCCAGGAGAAGAAAGCAGAGGTCAAAGAGGTCAGTCAGGTTTCGGCGCCCCCACCAGCAGTTGAAGCTCCTCCTGATCCCTCTGTGAGGACGCTTCCAGTGGGCAACAGCGTCTCCGTCCACGTCAACTACAATTACTTTGAAGTTGGCACTGGGCAGGTGAATGTGGTTTCAAACATCAATTATGTTAAAGCGGCTTCTGAGTTTGACTTGACATTTAATAATGATGTTTTGTTCTGCAGGTGTCGGTGGTCTACCACGCTCTGGACTTTGAGCCGATGAATTTCTTTGCCTTGGGTTCTCCGATCGGCATGTTCCTGACGGTCCGAGGACTGGAGAAGATAGGAGAGACGTACCAGCTGCCCACGTGCAAGGCATTCTTCAACATCTACCATCCGGTATGCAGCACATCCAGCCTGTTTATCCTGAAGGAATAATTAAGCTACAGATACTCAAAAGTTATTTGCCTATTTGAGTTGTAGCCAAGGTTATAATAGTTTTGAATTTTCAATAAGTTTTTATTTCATTTTAGTTTAGTTTTAGGAGTGCGTTTGCTAGTTTTAGTTTCATTTTTTCGGAAAGGTTTCGTTTTAGTATTTATATCTTTAGTTTTAGTTTGTTTTTGTTCTGTGGTTCAATGTCACAAGAGATGACGGATATTCACGCTGTCTCCTTTATTCGGTAGTGATATATTATAGCTAAAAAACTGAAAACTGAAATGAATTACGTTCAGTTTTATTTTTATTTAGTTTTTTATTAACCAATATTGTTTCACTTTAGTCTTAGTTTTTCTTAAAGGATATAGTTTTTATTTAGTTTCAGTTCACAAACAATAGTTTTCACTGTTTTTTTTCGTTTTAGTTTACTATAATAACCCTGGTTGTGGCACGTTTATATTGTTTTGATTGCAAGTCTGTACATATTATCGTAGTGGGCAAAAGGAATCAGCTGTAATTCTTTAAATTAGTCTTTTTCACACTAGAGTCTTACTTTAATAACGTCACATAAACAAAGTTATTTCCCATTAACCCTACACATTAAATGCAAACTAAGAGGCTAAAAGTATAATCAAAGTGTGATGAAAGCAGTGAAGCTGAGTGCCTTTATGCATCTGGTGGCTTCATCAGTGACTCCTTTTCTTTCAGTTGGACCCAGTGGCGTACAGGATGGAGCCCATGATAATACCAGACCTGGACATTAAGCCTGTTTTGATCCCACATCACAAAGGGAGGAAGAGGCTTCATCTCGGTACGACACTCACATTATTTTCTCATAATTTCTGCTTGAATCAGCCCAGATAATGAGACCACTGTTGATAATTTACTGTTGCTGCAAGCAATTTCAAGTATGTCGAGTTAATAATACATCCAGACACAGATGCATGTCCTCATAAGAGCCTAAAAAAAGTTGAGTTGTTTACTGTTACTGCACGTTGTGTCCTGATTTGTGTGGTGGCAAAATACAAAGACTCTATTCTTACATTGAAAGTGCTAAAATAAAACAGACTGAACAGTGATTTTCTTTGCTTTGATTTTTCTTCTGCTTTTGCAGAAAAGTGTCAAAAGAGGGTCAAAATGAAGTTTCTCTTTTTGTAGATTGAAATTTTAACATTAAGAGGCGGACAATGTGTTTCATTTTGAAGACAAATAGATGTCTAATAATTGGGCAAGTAAAATACATGTTTGTCTATTTTTCTCTGCTGGAATGCCAGAAATTGATCTAATTAAAAAGCGTTTATCGATCACGTGAGAACAGTTTTTTCCTGCAGATTGATTTATTGATGGATCTGTTTGTGTTTCAGAGCTGAAGGAGAGTCTCACCAGGATGGGCTCTGACCTGAAGCACGGATTTATCAGCTCTGTGAGGATCGCCTGGCAGACGCTCAACGATTTCGCTCGCGCTCACACCTCGTCTGCCCAGCTTCAGGCTGAGCTGGCCATGGTGGCCAATCAGATCGAAGAACAGGAGAAGCAAGCGCAGGAGGGTGAGTTTCTCTGATTTGTGACAAGTTATTTCTGTATTGTGGGATATTTATAACTCCAGTGTGGTTTCTCACAGCGCACAAGATCCCAGAGAACCCCGAGCCAATAAAAGAAGAGGAGCCTCAGGTGAAGGTCGGGATGCTGAACGGAGGGAATCGCATCGACTACGTCCTGCAGGAGAAGCCCATCGAGAGCTTCAACGAGTACCTGTTTGCCCTCCAGAGTCACCTCTGCTACTGGTACAGACAACTCCTTTTTATTCACGCTTTTTACCGCTGCACGTTCACATGTCAACTATATAAAGTTTAAAATTCAGTCCCTCCACCAATTTGCAATTTCAAAAAGAGCTGAAACGATTAGTCGATTAATCCAGTGGTTTTCTATCATTGAGTAAACTGACAAACCCTGACTAAGTGACATATTTTATGGATATTTCATATTATATTCAATGCATAACAATAACAGTACAGATCAACTGAAGCTGTACATTTAACCCAAATAGTGAACGCAATAACTGCAGGAAGTTTGTGTAAAACGAGCAATTTGGATGAATTTTGAGCTGATTATTTCCTGTGAATATTGCATCAGAGTTTTTTGGTTATTTTTAATAACTTTCTCTGTATTATGTATTTTTTTATTATTAATTTTTAATATTAATACATAAATAATAAGCTTCTTTTTCTGACAAATTCAGTGTTTTCTCCTCCCTGGTGCTTGGCCATTGTTCTATTAGCTCTAATGCGGGACGAGGCTGTTCAGCAGAGAGGGAAGGCTCTGTGAATATAACTTGTGTTCAGGTCTTCACCCTGCCCTTATCCTGTTTATATTTTAAATAATAGTCCATTTCATTTAGGCTAAGTTCCAAATCGCATACTTTTTATTTTTACTTTTAGTACATACTGCAGCTGCCCTTACAAATGTACTGTTGCATGCAGTATGCACACAATTGGGACATACTACTGCGTCATAACATTGCACCTTGAACTTTGACCCTCTTGCTCATAGATCCACTGCGCAGAGGATTGTGGGTCAGATTAGACAGATAAGCATGCTGGCTTTCATACTGCAATACGCGACCGGATGTAGCAGGACATCCTGGTATTTTAGACATACTATGTATTGGGACGTACTAAATCTTTTTCTGGCATACTAAATACTATGGTAGTAAGGGTATTGGAACACACAGATTTTGTTTTCTTCACATAAATGAATGAAATGCTGAGATATCTTAAAGTCAAGAAGGCCTTGAGCCTTAGTCGATCAACAGAAAATGAATCGGCTACTATTTTGAAAATTTATTTGAAAATGAATCGGATAGATAACTTTTCAAACAAAAATACAAAAAATGTGGTCCTAGCTTCTCAAATGTAAGAATTTGCTGCTTTTCCTTGTCTGACTTTATTAATATCTTTGGGGTTTTGAACTGACCGATGGGCACTTTTTACTGTTTTCTGATATTTTACAGATCAAGTGATTAATCGATAATAAAAAGAATAGTGTCTCACAGCCGTATATGCAACTTTAAGGAAAATTACTACTTCTTCTAAGAACTTGCGATTGTTGCATCAAGGACATTGTTTTTAATAAAACATGACATTCACAAATAATCACGTTTCTGCCACAGTATAGTTTTCAGTTCACTATTAATTTCCTGAAGTGGGTTGTTTTTTAAATTAATAAGCCTTTTACAGCAAATATTTTGACTTGTCGCAGTAAGAAAAACACGTTTAAATAATCAAATGAATGATGGCAGAATTCTATTTTAGGCCTGCAACTAAGGATTATTTTCATTTTCGATTAATCTATAAAATCATATTTAAAATCTATAAAATCTATAAAATCATATAAAATGTCAGAAAATGGTAAAAAATGTCGATCAGTGTTTCCCAAAGCCCAAGATGACGTCCTCAAATGTCTTGTTTTGTCCACAACTCAAAGATATTCAGTTTACTGTCATAGAGGAGTAAAGAAACCAGAAAATATTCACATTTAAGAAGCTGGAATTAGAGAATTTTTACTTTTTTTTTTCTTAAAAAATTACTCAAACAGATTAATCAATTTAAAAATAGTTAACAACTAATGTCGTTGCAGCTCTATTCTATTTAGCTGCTTCAGTTTCAGGGTCACCACTGTGAGTGACCCGTTAGCCGATGAAGATAAATCCTTTTATATTAACACTTGTTGTGTTGTTTTGTAGGCAATCTGAAGACACAGCTCTGCTTATTCTCAAAGAGATCTACAAGACCACGGGGATCCATCCAGAGCAGATCGCACATTAATACAATGAAGTACCGGAGATGAAAATAAGCCTGTCTGAAACTTTACCATTTGGTTTATTTCATGTCAGTTTTCCTGGATTTTAATTTTTCTATTTTTTTTTTTTTCTCTTTTATTTTCTATTCATGTAGTTTATTGTATACAGATGAATAACACAGGTGTATTATGCCATTTGTCTTAAATTAAGAAACGTACAAATGAGCTTGTAGATTCAACAGACACTTGACATGTTTGATATTACATTTTTTTATAGTATAAATTATAGAACTGGTCAAGTTTACTCAAAATATGTGTCACCAAAGCAAATGCTAACATCAGAAATGACTATGACTTAGCAGCAGTTAATGCAGCCTTCTGTAAGTTTTACTTTTAATGGCCAAAATTTCAAAATAAATCATATCCTTGCACATTCTGTTTGAATTGTTGTGTACTGCTGAGAGGAAGACATGTAAAATTTCTCCTGCAGGGTGAGGAGACTTTAAGACTATCTACAAAATGCTGTAATATTAGCAAAACATTGATTAAAAAGAATTACAGTACAGGATGAGATGCAAGAATAACCTGCTGTCATTGTGATTAAAAATAAAGCACTTCTTGCCTGCTCTACGTCTGGTTTTCCGCCTCTCTAACCTCTGTGACTGTTCAGCTGCAACAACATCCTCTCTCGTTATGAGATGGAATAAAAGTTTAAGAAACATTTCCTGTCACTTAAAGCATGTAGGCATGTACAACTCACAACTATGAAACAAAGAAATATTAGAAAAGTATTTACAAGAGTGGCTGTAACATTCAAACTCAGTCCAGTATTAGGAATCATAGCGTTGTGAGTCATTCTTATTAATAATGTTATTTAGACAATAATACTGGTCCACGTAGACCTGATATCATAGCGCTGCATGCTATAAGCACATCTTTGCTCCTGGCTCTTAATAACTATTTAATCAACATGCTTCTCTGTTAAACTGATCACTTGGAAGCTGTCGTCAGCAAAGGAAGATAGTGACTGATTGTCACATAAAACACACAAAAAAATTCCCTTTTTTTAACCACGTTTCCTGAAACAACCTATAAATATAATACTAACAGAACAGAACGGATCCATATACAACTGCCAATATATACTATAAATGCAAAGATTGTAAATTGCTTTGCTCAACTTGCAGACAGCTGAGAATCAGTAGACATGTATAGGGCTGCACAATTAATCGAAATTTTATCGAAATCGCAATATGACCTTGATGAGGAGGAAATCGCAATATGTGTCAAAATGTGTTTCAAAACACCATGTTAAATTAAATATTGCGGTGCTGCAGAGATGTCCTGGCCTACACATCATATTCTACAGACTTAAGAAAACATCTTTGTTTGTTTCAGATCTCCGCAAAAATCACACCATAATCATTTTAATACGTTTTTCAATGAAAATGAGAATAATGATGTAGACATGATCATACCCTCTAATATTGCAATTGCATTATCGGTCAAAATAATCGCAATTAGATGTTTTTTCAAAATGTTGCAGCCCTAGACATGTACTGGTTCTTGTGGGGTCAACTTGCATTTTCTTAACCTCCATTTTAACAAAGTACAACTTCTTATTTTTCCTTTTGTTGACAGTAAATAGTTCTATAGTTGGACTCGTTGCCCTTTTGTTACTGCTTTCTTTCTGTTAAAACACCACTTTACATATCAGCTGGTTGTATTTGATCTTGTTTGATATTTTGTTTTGGGAAGCAGAAATCAACTGAAACAGCTGAAATCTACTGACTGACGTCACATTCAGCTGTGAAAGGTAGTAAAGCAGACGTGAAACTGGTGAAGATACTGGTTGCAGTTAGGAGGCTTAATGAGAAGTTTTTCAAGATAATAACAGCTTATATAACGGATGTCAATAAGTAAAATACAATGTCAACCTAAAGCCAAGAGATACATTACTTGTTAGTCCTGCTTCAGCACTCTGATTGTGTATCTGTGTTCGCTACGGCTGTTGTACCACGTCGTGAAGTTTCACATTGATCAATGTTTTGTTTTTGTACATTCATTTGTCTACAGCTGTGCGGTGAAATGCAGAAGGATCCATGTAAACACGTCTTTGCTGTAGTGCGATAATAATGTCTGTCAGCAACTCACAGTCTTAACGTTGGAATGGCGATGGGGGGGGCGTAGCGGCGTGCTGCTCAGTCCTCCGTCTTGGTCTGAGTCTTGAAGGCCTGCTTGCGTAGGTGAGCCTCGATCTCGTCGCGGAAGACCAGCATGCCCAGGTGAGAGTGGGAGGCCTCGTTCATGGCTTTGGACTGGATGCACATGCGGTACTGCTCCGGCGTCAGCTCGTCCGCACACTGCTTCTCGTGCCACAGGTGGAAGAGACCGGACACTGGAGTCCGAATCACTATCACTTCGCTCCGGAGATACTTCCTGTACAAGTGGACGTCTTCTACACCCCAGCCTTTGACTTCAAGATCGAACCCACCTGGAGGAATAAAATCCATTTGGAAGTTGTTGTTGTTGTCAGTTGTTTATGAATGAATTAAATATTGATAATGTGGAGCGATCGGTGCTTACCAATATTTAGGAAATCTGAGCGATACTGACACGTCATTCCAAAACCAAAATCTCTCCAGAATCCAGCATCTTTTTTGTGAATCTATTTGAAAAGAGATTTTTGAATTGCAATAAACAAGGGAACCACACACATGTGGTTGAACTGAAATTTAATTAAAATGTTATGTAAATATTTTCGTCCTTTTCCACTCAAAAATATGTTTTGCTTATTGTTCACTACACTCTGATGTTTGAGCTTCACTGTGCAGAGTTTGACACTAGAGGGCGGTTTCATCTGCATAAAGTTTCTCTGTGATACAAGATGATTTTATGACATCACAACTAGTTTGGGAGCCAATCATAGTCTAGCATGCAACTTACACCAAGTGTGATGTGGAAACTTAAACCTCCAGTGCTCATAATAGTGAGAATTTACTTTTCAGTGAGGTTGGAGACATCTGGTGTCCAGTAGTTAAACTTTTGAAATGAACAATATTTGCAAATTCTGGATTTTTAAATGCGGGTAGGGCTGGGAGATGTGGCCAAAATCATCTATCACCTTATAGGTCATTTTATATCTCGATATATATCACGATACAGCCTGTTTTCTGGTAATTCAATAAATAGTCTATATGAAATAACCACATGGTAAAGCCTGTCTTTGTATACTTCTGGGTGAATTAAATACTTAACAAATGAGAAGTACTGAGTATTTTCTCATTTTAAGAACTTGAGTGCAAAATGAACACCTATACATGAAATTACAGCGAAAAAAATAAATAAATGTAGGCCTATATCCCGATAGAAATGATATAGAAAATAGAAACGACAGACATTTTTATATTGTTTTGACGATATATCGTCATATTGCCCAGCCCTAAATGCGGTAAAATAAGCAGATGCAGTTGTAAGAACTTTTAACAAGGTAGTTGACTTTTTTTTGTGGAAAATCCATATCAGATGTAAATTATCATTCCAAGCAGACTGTTTTTTTATGTCTTAAAGTACCAATATGTAATATATTTACTGTAATAAATCATAAAATGACCATGATATGTCATCAGAGATTATGGAAACATGCTGAGTCTAAACACTGGCTTCTCCGACAACAATGCTACAGCCAGTATTTCCATTTCAATTCTTCTATCCAGTTTTGAATTTGGACAGCTGTTACCCATTTTAAACGCTAGATGTCAGTCCTACATATTGTTCTTTTAAAACATGTGTGTACAGGGTCTTTGAAGAACACAGATTTAAATCATCTTTCCACAAATCCCATTTTAGATATAAATGTGAAGTCTTTACCAGCTGGAGTTCAGCAGGTGGAGCCAGCTCCAAATTCCCATAGACGATGGCAGGATTGTACAGACTGAACACCACTGGATAGAAGACTTTCTTATCTACAAAACAAACAGTCAAGTATGACTTATTAGTATAGTATATTATTAGTATATATATATAGTATATTTATTATTAATACAATGAATCTGAGCAATAATGTGTAAAAACCTACTTGGAGCAGCGTGGAGACGACAGGTGTTGAGGAATTCAAGTGTAAAATGGATGTCAACGTCACAAAAAAACATTAAGACGTCGCCTTTCTTCCAGGCGTGGGCTCCGATATCCAGACCTCGTCCTCGTGAGAACTCCTCGTCCACTGGGATCAGAGTGTAATTGGAGAAGCTCTCCTCCCTTAAAACAACAAAAGCAGTACATTTCAATCCCCATGACACATTACAACCACAAAACAAGCACAAACATATCAAAAGCTCTCTCTCAGAGACAAACCTTGACATTGTTTCCAAAGACGACTTCACCTCCTGCAGGCCTTCCGGCCCAAAATAAACCACCGTGAGATGTACTCGTCTGTCCTGCTGTACGCACACCTCCCTAAAAACATATGAATTTTTCAAATGAATTACAAGGTTGTATCTTATTGCACAACAATGATGAAAACAGGAGCAACGCGTCTACTGAATGCACATTAGAAGTGAACATGCTGGGTCATGTCTAACAGGCTGGGACGGTTTCTGGCTCATTCGCACCTGAAGTTGTGTAAGAACTGCGAGAACGTTTCTACTCTGCCCGCCAGCGGCACGATGATGTTAATAATCATTCCTGATGTTTCTACAGATGTGCTCCTGACTTTCATCAAGGGACCAAAAGGTCGGAAGAGCGTGACATGGCGGAAGCTGCTGGAATCCTCTTTGGCAAAGAAGAGCTCGTAAAGCGTCCCTTTGTCTCGCTCTGTCCTGTAAAGTCCTGTGAAAAAAACAATGATATACTGAGAAACATCAGTACAGTGATCATCCAGGAGTCTGTAGTGGTGTAGATCTCACCTTCAGTAAAGTGACCCTCTATGTAGGTCTGTCTCTGCATCGGCATGTCTTCCTCCACACCGTCCTCCTCATCGGGGTTGTTGATGATGTCCAGCGCAGCCTCCATGACCTCCACCAGCTCGTCCCTGCGGTCTTTGCGGACAGGTTTCTCCTCTGGGTGCCGCGTCAGCCCCATCTCCAGCTGGTACACCTTGGACGAGGAGAAACTCTCAAAGGGCACCAGGGCGTACTCGCTGGGGAGGCGCGCCCCTGTGTTAACCTCAGCCTTGTCGATCTGAGAGTGCAGGTACTCCAGCAGATCTCCCGGCTCTTGGTCTTTAGTCTCAGTCAGGCCCTGCACCCCAGGGAGCTCCTTCTTGTCCTGCAGGAGCTTCAGCTTCTCACCCATCTCCTGCAGCTCCTGCTTGAGCTGGGCAATCTGGCGCTTGAGACTGGCGGCACGGCTCAGGTGGCGCTCCTCCTGTTCCTGCAGCAGGGCCTGGTAGTACTCCTTCCCGTAGGGCTCCCCTGCTATGCCGGGCAGGGCCAGACTGACGTCTGCCGGAGGGGTGCACTCCAGCAGGTACGCGAACAGCAGCAGCACCAGCAGCAGGAAGAGGCCCAGAAAGAGCCAGCGGACCCGGCCCTGGAGCGTCAACCCCCGCCTGGGCATCACGCTCGCATACAAGCTATAGCTGGCAAGTCTGCATTCCCTTTCCCCTCTGATCACATTACTCACAATGTGCTCCTGCACATCATCTCAGAGGGTTGGAAGGGCCATTATGTCATTTTACTTGTTTCTTGGCTCCAACCTGTAAGTGTCTTCATACATTTGTCCTGTGTAAATCCATGCGATGATCACCTAAAAATCACAGAAAATCCACATTAAGACAGAAAATCTTTTACTATACAGGGAGGGAGACATTTTTGATTTAGATAAATAGTTCTAGTTCAGATTAAAACATTGGGGATTATTACCAGATAATCAGACAATAACACTTCATAGTACAACACTGTGTTACCATTCAAGCAACCTTAGTAATTAACCAACCTGCTACAAACAATTTAATTCATGCAATTAATAAAATATCTTTCTGTAACAATGTGTCCAACTAATATGAATATTTTACATTGTAAAGATTTAATTTAGGCCTGAAGAAACAGGGAAGGAGTAATTAGCTAACACACACGGCGGCTCAGCTAAACAACAGCACAGAAGAAAACTGGTGGCTGAGCTCCACAGAAAGCTACTGAATACTGACTTCCTGTCGAGCGGCTTCCTTTTCAAAATAACAGCATGACACTCTCCAGAACAGATATACAATAAACTGCAGATGCCAAGAGGCACCTTGTGGAATGAAAGGATGCAAAATGGGGACAACATATATATATATATATATATATATATATATATATAAAAACACAGTATTCAAGAGGGAATTCCTGATTATTGTGTGACTTATATGCTAAAGAGATCTCTTAAGTCCTAGCATTGTGCAGGCTTTACACCTCATCCTATCCACCACATACCACGCTAAATTTCTTTCTTTTTCTTTTCTTGAAGGTCACACAGTCAAACCTTAAGCTCCAGCCCTCACCACACAAAGTAATGTCTTCACCTGGCCTCACAGGTGTAAATCAGGCTCAAGACGGCTATAATGAAAGCCAGCGGGGCTCTGAGTCCATGTGGTTAGAGCTTGAAACCACTGCTGAAAACCTACTGTAGTTATCAAAACTTCCTTTTTCTTGTCCAAAGTGCTCAGTACTCAACAATGTTTTCCTACTTTGGTTCTACTTTGTGTTTCCTCTTAAAAAGTTTGAACAGTTTAATGCCACATCATACAGAAATTCAGCAGTTTACCGTTAACATGCCAAAAAGCAAAAGTAAATACTTAATATGAAACATGACTTCAGACATTTTCAAGTTCATAAATAGTTACATAACAATATTCACAGAGGGGCCGCTCTGCTGATAAGGCTGAAAGGTTTCAACTATAGTCAAAAAAGAGGAACCAATAACAAAAACTGTACGTTGGTTGAGAACTGTTTGCGTGACAATTTTAATCCAGAGCCGCTCCACAACTCCAAAAAAGGAAGTAATATTTTGCAAGATGTTTGCTCCAAAGTACGGTCATGCAAACAGAGGCAGACACTAAGCGTACAGAGTGCAAAGTTCAGTAAAGTTAAATTAATGAGAGAAACAAAGCACGTGGCATTTCAGGTTCATACTGAAATTTGGGAAGATTTCTGCTTTATCACATTAAACATTGAGCTCTGCAGCTTTGTCACTTTTAAAGACAAACAGATCACTTGTAAGATACACCTTGGTTTGTGTAACACCTTTACACAGACAAAAGTCAATTCCCGCACACACTTTCCTCTGCTTTGGTTTATTAAAAAGAGACAACATTTTGGTCACAAGGACCTTTCTCAAGACAATCCTTTCTCACATGCAAGAAAAATACACATGAAACTGCTAGTCATTACTTTGACATAATAAAGTAGACCACTATGTCCTAAATTCATCTTAGCTTTGTCTTTTTTCTAGCTGCCACAGACTAGAATAAAAATAAATGCAACACAGGACTGGCTGAAACTTAAAGTTTCACATTGACATCATCGTCTTGGTATGAATACAGCCCATGTCTTAACAGTCTTGGTGGCAATAAACTTATAAAGACTACACATTTACACACCAACAGGGACTCGTAAAGTCTAGTGGATTGACTTAATTGTACTAAAGAATTAAACCACTTAAGGAGGCAAAAGTGGGTTGTTTTACCTGATAGTCTCTCATGACCTGCAAGGGAATAAAATACCTTGGCCATTTTCTCACTGATGATTGGAATGATGACAGAGATATCTATCGACAGTGCTGTAAACTATACGCCCAGGCAAATACACTGCTTTGTAAGTTCAGTATTTGTTCTCTAAATGTAAAATATTCATTATTTAGAGCTTTCTGCACGCCTTTGCATACAGCTCATCTTTGATGTAGCTACAAGAATAGTAGTATGCGGAGGCTCATAGTGGCTTACAAAGATGCAAAGAGGTTGTTGCTTCAGATTCCCAGATGGCATAGTGCCAGTCACTGTTTGCGTCCTCTTGTATTCCTACATGGGAGGCACTTTTAAGACATTTGATGTATAATTTAATGTGTTGCTCAGAAAACACTGGCGAGATAAATGTGTTGTTTCTTTTTAATTGAATGGTGAATTGCTTTGGTTTTATGTTGTATGTTTTGTTTTTCTTTTCTTTTATTGCTTTATGTGTCTAAAATAAAGTTTGAATTGAATTGAAATATCTGTCATTAAATAGGATGCATGTTAATCTTGGAAAGTACAACTTTACATTGAGTTTTAATAGAAGTTTGGCATTCAAACTGTGTCATGCACATTTTTGAATATTAAGTTGTGTTGTAGCCACTCATCACCTTGTTTTATTAAAGTTTTTGTCCAAATTTCAGCACCTTCTGTCCCTTTGGAAATTGTGATGCCATACACATCGTGTACACTTTACTTTGAAAATCAATACCGGATGTTAGCCCGGTTCTGTAGCTGGCTTAGCGATGTTCGGAGCTTCACAAAGCTTTATGGTTATTTTATATTCGTTAGAGAACCCGATAAGCAGTTATAATAGTGTAAAAGCAACTACTCACCTAATTCCGTCTTTGTCCATTCCTGCCGGTGTTTACAGCTCTGGGTTTAGTGTAAAACCAGCAACAGCAGGCAGCCTGGTTTGCTAAATGCCACGGAGCAGAGAAAAGAGTGGGTCGTAGTCATGGTCGTAGTCTACATCCGGTCAACGACTAACCAATGGGAGCGCTGATAACGAGTGTCGTCATCAAACACGCTGAAGCTCCTTGTTCATAATAATAATATTTTTTTTTTGGTAAAACTTTATACAAGTTATTATTATTATTATTATTATTATTATTATTTATTATTAATAATAATAATAATAATAATAATAATAATAATAATAATAATAATAATATTAATAATAACATTAATAATAATTATAGAATTATCTTTTTGTGCCACTGCTTTTATTAATACATGCACTGTGAATATAAACAAAATTCTAAATGTTACCCATAAATATTAAAGGTCTTATTGATAACATTTTTAAGTACACGAATATTCAAAATATATATATCTACAGAGGCTTTAGAAAGGTGCCGAATAAAAGTATGGCTTTTCCTGAAAAAAAAATAGATAAATAAATAAATAAAAAAAAAACAAAAAAATTATATATATATATATATTATGATTGTGAATTAATCATTTTAAGAATTTTGGCGGGTCCAAAATGAATGTTTTGTTTATCTTTGTGGAAGATACCTGACGTTTGGTTCCCACTTCTAACAAGGCTTGTGAGGCAATAGTAAAACAACGTTGGTATCACTTAGTAACTCTGGGTCGTCAGTTAGTATGGAAAAAACAGATAAATATCTGAGATTGACAGCAAATTCCTGGTAACGACTTGTTGTGAAGTAAATGCAATGGAAATGGGGAGACAGAATGCAACATCTAGTGGCTGAATGTTATCAATGTTATCAATAGCACCTTTAATTAAAAGATTAATTTCTTTTCTTGGGTCCTGTTTTGTATCTTTCTGTCCTAACTGGTAAAACAAACCTCTTATCTGTGATGATACACTAGCTGACAACTCTGAATTGAATCTCTTCTCTAACTGGAGACAGATCACTTATTTAATGTTCAACCATGGCATCTATCACCATGGTGCATAAAGTAAACCAGGAAATGCTCCCATGAGGTTCTATTTATAGTCATTTATTCATTTCCTTTCATTAATTCCCATTACAAGTGACAGGAGTCTGGAGCCTATCCCGGCACACATTATACGGAAATCACTGAGACACCATGGACAGCCCGGTCACCAGTCTGCCACAGAGCTATTTTAATCAATACTTTCTTTCTCTTTTCTGACAGATACTGTAATAGTGTTTCAGTAACAAATGAGCCAAACAGCTAATTCAGAACTGTGAAACTGAGAATTTCAAATTTGACCTGATCATCAAAATTACAGAACATGGTCAAAATAATAATAATAATGATAATGGAAGAGATGAAGTAAGAAGGGGTGACATGTATAATATTTTACTGTGTATATTTTAAGCTTATAGGAATCCTACATCCTAGAACCAATATCCATCCTACTTACAAGGGCGTAATTTACGGGCAGACACAGGGGACATGTCCTCCCCCCCACGCACACTTTTTCAGAAGGCAGTATTTGGCCCATAGAAATAAAATAGGAGTAGAAGGGTCATTGAAGTGTTTGCTGTGGTGATTTGACTAGTACAAAAGAAAATGGCGATTGTTGTTAGTTGTTATGGTGACAACAGAACACATGTCAGTGTGGTGGTATAACTATGTATTAGGGCTGTCGAAGTTAACATAGCTTGTTGTAAAGAAGGCTAGATAACGCTCCAAACTTACGCTAAATTTTGTCGAGGAAAAACTGGCATGGCCATTTTCAAAGGGGTCCCTTGACCTCTGACCTCAAGATATGTAAATGAAAATGGGTTCTATGGGTACCCACGAGTCTCCCCTTTACAGACATGCCCACTTTATGATAATCACATGCAGTTTGGGGCAAGTCATAGTCAAGTCAGCACACTGACACACTGACAGCTGTTGTTGCCTGTTGGGCTGCAGTTTGCCAAGTTATTGTTTGAGCATATTTTTTATGCTAAATGCAGTACCTGAGAGGGTTTCTGGACAATATTTGTCATTGTTTTGAGTTGTTAATTGATTTACAATAATAAATATATACATCACATGCATATTCTGATAGCTCAGTTTGTGCTGAAAAAAGAGATGCAAAATAACATGATTGTGCATTACAGTGTTGAGGTTATACATTATTACAAAAAGAGACCAGAAATGGGAAAAATGTCTGAGACCTCAGAGGGGGTTAACATGAAGTATCTTAGTATGGAGTCAGTCTTGCCTGACATATAAATAAAGGTCTGGAAGTTGAAATGGTGTTTGTATCTTATTCAATTTTTATCTTTCTTCTTATCTTATTAATTGTAGCAAATTACATATAGAATTAATGGAGAGTATGGAAATAAGAATAACTTAAAAACAATTTAAAAAATCTGTACAAAATCTTTAAAAGTGGTAACAGTATCTATTATAGTTGAGCTTGGAGTTTCTAGTTTTAACATTGTTAAGAGGAGAAACATTTGGAAATCTTCATCTCCATAGGATTTAATCGAGTTCAAATTTTACTTTTGATATATCTCCAAAAATATAAAAACAATAAAACTGCATAATTTGTTATATATTAACATGAAAAAAATTTGTTTGCATTTTACGGCTCACTTTACTGCACACACTTTACTGTTTTTGTATGTTTCATAATCATGCATAAGAATGCAAACATACATCATATATTACCTTAAGTAAAAACTTAATTTTAAAAAGGTGTCTGCATGAAATTTCCAGCTATGACAGCTTTGTATGTAAAAGCCTCGAGGCTCTAAACACCATCTCCTGAGGGGTTTTATTATGCACTTTTTTGCCTATGGGGTGAATCAATATATTGATAAATTTCATCACTTTTTACCGTATAAAATATTTTTGTTACGACCATCATCATCAAAATTATGAAAAACACGATAATGTTTTGTTCTACCTCGGGTGAGAGTATCTGAAAAACTAAAGCCCTTTTGAGGATTTGACGTGCAAAGACATCATGTGTAAGACATCTTTATTCAAAACTTTATCTTAAGTTTTACAGTGTGTTATAAACAATAAAGTAAACAGGCTATTAAATTTTATGCTGAAATCAAATGTAAACACAAATCTCTTCCTCTAAAACCTGAAAACTAAAAACTTGATCAGCTTATCAGTATAAATATTTGGCTACAGCCAAAACAAGAGTGGAGCAGAGTTGAGTCTCAGAGGAAATAGAAAAGGCACACAAAGTTTGCATTGTTCTGCAACGCTGAATATTTACACATGAATGGCTTCCAAGGCAACTACTTCTAATATTTAATAAATAAACATTTCTTGAAACTAGAGTGATCAAATAATGTCTGGAGGTGAACAGAGACTCAACCTTATATTGTACAGTTATAAAAAATAATAATTAATGTGAACTACCAAACATAAGTTGCATTTTGAACATTGTAAATAGACATACTGCACATTTTAACGTTTATTATTAATTGGAACTTAATCAAATAATAACAGCATAACAATGATAACACTCATCAGTTTACATAATCATACTTTTTTCCACAAAGATTGCCATTACAGTGAATCCAAAAGTGAACTGTAGTCTGACACGGGACATGGTCACAATCTACATTAAGTCTCATGTCCTTACACTGGAGTAAGTAGCACTCACTAGTTGATATTTTCATGTAAAAAAAAAAACAAGAACAAAAACAAGAAAACTGTTCACTGATCATGTCTGTGTTACTTTTCTTTGGCAAGAACAGCTTTGAAACATCTCGTGGGAGAAACACAAAATGGGTCTTTGACATTTTGAGGAGCACAATCCTCTAAAGTAGAAACTTTACATTTTCAGAAAAGCATTTTGCTTTTGTCCACTCAATCCCAGCTGTCTACAGCAGGTGATGGTAAAGACGTCCCCTTTAATTCCTGGGCTGGAACAAGATCTTCACAGTCGCACATTAATAATTGGAGGCTATTGTAGAAGCGGCACAGGCACTTAAAAGACATTGACACTGGCATACAATCTGGTACAATAGTCATGCAGTGATACAACTTGGCCAACATGACCCGTGAGGTAATAATTAACATACTGAAGAGCTGAATGAAGCGTGGTCTACACTGATCCTGCCGCTTTTGCAGCAAAAAAGACCCCAGTTTTAAAACGTTGAATACCCGTGCAACAGAAATAAAAGGGAACCAACTTTAGCATCAGATTGTATATGTACAGTCGTATAGAAATATACACATCTACCAATTAGTCATCTTTTCTACAGTGTTGGTTTGTCTTTAGCTATCAAGCTTGTCCACAGCTTTTGCGGGTGAAGGCAAAGCCATCCAGTTTGCATAAACACTATCATTGGCATATCTTGTAAAGACTGGATTAGTGGCATCATGTCTGTTGAGCGGTACCGGGCTCTTCTCAGGCCAGTTCGGGTATGACATGCCTAAAAACGAGAACATATCATTTTTCTGCACTCAGTGAAAGATAAACAGCGTGCAGACAGTAAGGCTCTCAAATCAAACTCTGTAGTGACTGTCTCCGAAACAAGTCCGGATCAGACTTTCAGTTATGGCTTTGTATATGCTACATAAAGTGAAATATCATATAATGTATTATTTATTGAGTTTCTGTAATGTATCAAGGCTATAATGCCCCTATATTTAACCTAGGGCTGCCTTCCTGTAACTGCTCAGAAATGCAGATGGACAACAAGTAACTTTTTACTTTTAATCAACGTCACCTGAGAGTTGCGTTCAAAAGCCTTACTGTTCCTCTGTTCAGCATTGTAAAATCATTATAGATCAATAGCTAATATACATTAGAAAGTCAAGAAATTTAAGACAATCTGGAATTTAAAAAACACAGTGAGTGATTGATTCAGCAAGGACCTGTTTCAAATGTCACACACTGTTTCTTCCAATGCAAACAAATAATGGAGTGGAGTGACGATGGAAATGTGATGGAGTGGAAAAAAAATGAACTATCTACAGATGAAATGCAGACGAAGCACGAGTATGAGCGGTGCCATATAAATTAAAATGAAGGGTATATTCAATATTTACAAATGTGGCATTTTTTTGGTCAGCATTCATGTACATTAGAAGCAGGTCCAAGTAAAACAAAAAAGTCAAGACACAAGATCTTTTTTCACTGAGCCTCTCATTTACGATGAAATGGGAGATATGTCAGCATTAATCAGCGAAAGGCATGCCTAGATCACAGTCACGCACACTTGACTACGGACAAAGCCAATCACAACTTGCCAAAAAAGAGAGCTTGTGTTGTGTGTCCTGTTTCTAAAATCTAGTAAATGCATGGGAGATTCTACCATAGAGCTTGTTTTCAATCCATGTGGAGGGGAGGGTTCGAGGGAGAGGGGCGTTATTACAGTCCACTAGTGGTGTGTCCTCTTCAGAAAGGGCGTCGTCGTACAGCAGAGCGTCCGCTGGCGTGGACGCCGCCAGGTCCAGGTAATCCTGACAAGAGCAGATTAAGGTGTGATTAGGCTGATTACAGAAAGGCGAGGAACCACAGCAGCGTGTGCTCATAATAACGGACACACACGTCTACTCAGGAAATGTGTGCAAATACTTTCTACTCATTACATCCAGTGACATGCCCACTACCTCTATTTGATAACAGGGAAGAGCTAGCCTGCTGTATTCTGGGATGTCTGCATTCCCTTGTCTTTAAAAGGGTTTATATTTAGCCTCACGTCAACAACAGGGGCCTGACTGGTATGCTCTGTGATTACGCTGCCCGAGCCCACATTTTAGGGCTGCTCTTCTAATTATGGTATCTATAATCGTTTGGGTCGAGTGACAGATCATACAGTGAAGCAGCGTAACGCAGCGTGTGTGTGTGTGTGTGTGTGTGTGTGTGACCCTAAACAGTATATGATGTCCACCAGAAATGATATACTGCTCAGTTTGGGCCAGCTGCAAAAAAAGAGTGGAAAGCAAAAAACTTCTGACTGCCAGATCTCAGTGATGCATCACCAAGGTTTTGCCAGTAATTTGTGGAAAGAGGCTGATTAATAGCTTCCCCCCACTGCTCTCCTGTGGAACAATATGAATAACTTATTATAATGTATTGTATAGCATCACCATACCCGACTTTTCACCATCATCTTTTCCAGTTCTTTGCTGATGTCACAGAACGTCTGCCTCTTCTCTGGTTCTTGTTTCCAGCATCGAAGCATGAGGTTATACCTGCAGAGGAAAACGTTTTACAGTGGGTGAGAATAAATATCATTTAATCCTCCAAACAGTAATTTTCCATGGCTGTCTTAATGTTGTGGTGGTGGTGGTGGGGGGGAGTTACAGCACTCAGAGAGAGTTGAGCTCACATTTCCTCCGAGCAGTTCTCTGGTCTCTCCATCCTGTAGCCGGTCTTGAGCAGGTTAAAGAGGCGTTCAGGAGCGATACCTGGGTATGGATTTCCTCCCAGTGTTACTATCTCCCACAACAGGACACCAAAGGACCAGCTAGGAGAAAACACAGGAGCTCATAAGAATATTTCAATAAATAGAGAATTGAATAATCTGCATAATTGCTCAAAGGAATAGTTCAACATAATTAAATACCCATATTTGCTTCTTGCTAAGAGTTGGATGAGAAGATCGACCCCACTCTAGTATCTGTCTGTTAAATATGAAGCTGTTAGCTTAGTTTAGCATAAAGACTGGAAACAGCTTGCCAGGCTCTGTCTGAAGGAAACAAAAACTGCATACCAGCACCTCTAAAGCTCACTAATTAACACATTATGTCTCATTTAATCCATACAAAAACAAAAGTGTAAAAAGACACCTTGTGGTTTTACGAGGGGTTATGTGGTGAACTATTTCTTGGTAGGGATTCAACAAACGAGATAAAACGTGTTAATTAGTGAGCTTTAGAGGTGCTGGTGAGCAGATTCTCGACATATCCAGGCTAGCTGTTTCCTGCTGTTTCAATCCTTTATGCTAAGCTAAGCTAAGCTAACCAGCTGCTGATTGTAGCTTCATATTTATCAAACAGATAAGAGTGGTGTTATTCTTCTTATCTAATCTCGGCAGGAAAGCGACAACTATTTCCTTTAAATGCTGATTGTACTCACACGTCACTTTGTGTTGTGTAAATGTGATCAAACAAGGACTCTATTGCCATCCATTTAACAGGTATACGGCCCTGGAAAACAGAGAGTGACCTTGTTCAGTTTTTATTAATTGTATCTAAACGTTTGTGGTAAATACACAAAAAGGAGCACTTTTCTTTACCTTGCTCCTCTTAACATATGAGTCCTCTTCATACACGTCTCTGGAGAGGCCAAAGTCTGAGATCTTCATCTTTCTCCCTTCAGCTACCAGGACATTTCGTGCTGCGAGGTCCCTGTGAACAAGCTGTCGGACCAAAATGCTCATTTAAAATGTCTTTCAGTGCATACACAACAAAATGACATGTCAACTGCTTACAGTGCACAAACTTGAAGTGGCTTTAGCTCTTCCACTTCAACTGAAGTTTAAACTACTTTCGCCAAAATGCGTCAACTGACATTTCAACTGTGTTCATCTTCTAGTCTTCATATAACAATTCAACTCCTTTCAATGCTTGAACTTCAACTTCACTCACACTTACTAACTAAAACTTGAACATCTTCCAGCACTTCCATGTTAACTGCTATTACAGCGTCTTTCAGTATTTGTATTTGGACTGCATACTGTTTCAGTATTTCAACTATTTCAGATGTTTCAACTGCAAAATTTCCGCAGTGAGCACATATACACCTTTTCTTTTCTTCCTTTTCCAGTTTGTCAAATACCTTCATTTCCGCCAGGTATTGCATGCCTCTGGAGATCTGCCATGAGAAGGAGATCAGGTCACCCATGGTGAGCGCCCTGTCGTCTGGGTTCTCCAGGTAGCTGGAGTTTCGGTTGGCGTCCCTGCCCATGTAGCTCGGGCCAACTTTCCGACTCTCGCGCAGGAAGTTGCGGAGCGACCCGTACTTGGCATACTCCACGATCAGATACAATGGACCTATTCAGAGGAATGCAGCGCTTAGAGTCCATGTGCAGCACACATGCCCTGAGAGAGGATAGCAGGAGGATTGGGGTCTTACCGTCCTGGCTGCACGCTCCATACATCTTGATGACGTGCGGATGGTTGACTTGCTTCAGTAAAGTGAATTCTGACAGCAGGTCACGCAGCTCACTATGGGAGGCGTTATCTGTCATGGAGGAAAAGAAGGGATCGTAATGATGAAACCATTCATCTCTTCAGACATTCATTTCTCATATATCACCATCACTTCCCCAACTTGTCTGGCCTCTGGCTGGCTTGTCTTACCTTTAAGCATTTTCACAGCCACAGTGGTGTAACCAGCTTTTCCTTTCAGCCTGAACGCTGTTGCCTTGACAACTTTCCCAAACTCCCCCTCACCCAGAGTCTTGCCAAGTACAAGGTTTTTACGAGGAAACTCCCACTTAGGATCCTCCTGTTGAAAAACATATGCATATTCTTAACCAGTTCAACACACTATGCTGAAGAAGTCACAGGCCGGAAGAAGCAGCTTACAGGTATTTTAAAGGTGTCGGTCTCGATGGAATCCTGCGAGCCCCGGCGTAGGTTGTTAGCGGGGAAGCTGATGGGGTACGCCTGAGCCGGCCGGCGGAAAGTCATCTCAGCAGAGGCGATCGGGGGCTTAGGCGAGTTCTTGTGGTAGCGGTGGATGAAGTAAGAGGACAGCAGGATGGAGACGATGAAGGAGAGGAGCAGCGCCGTGGCAATGATGGTCTTACACATGTCGTCACATATCGCCTCTGGAGGAGAGCAGGTTGCACAATACTGTCACTTTCATTTTTCAAGAAAGAAGCAATCCATCTCTGGTTCATCCTTGAGATGACATGAATTATGACCTCTCGGAAACTTTATTATCGACAGTTCTGTGTGATTTACGAAAACTCACCCACAACATCTTCCTTCTCACAGAAGCATTTCTCAGCGTAGCAGTAGCAGGTTCCATAACCAGCCTGGATCCCGTTCCTCAAGCCTCGTTCATGACCTCCGATAACTGTTTCCTCTTCGGAGACAAATGAACAGAATGCTCTTATTGCACAAAATGTATTTTATGTGTTTAAATTTGTGCAGAAATCCACTGGTAAAATAAACAGCAAGGCATGTGTGTCTTACTTGTACAGTCTTGTGGACATATTGACGTATCTTTGCTTTCAACTGCATCACAAAAGCTATCTGGACATGTCCGCAGGTCAGGGGAGCAGGTCGAGTAATGTTCAGAGATTCCTGGAACGTGAACACAAAGGAGAGCAAATGGGGAAACATTACCAGATGACAAAAAAATGTTGAAGTTTGGCGAGCTTGTCTTGACGTTGGTCTGAATTAAAGTCCTTCAAAGAAAAAGGTGACAGTTTAAACCACAATACATCACTGTGGTGATTCTCTTTAGCCATCATATGTTTGTTGTTAGCGCTTGTTTTTATCAAAATTTTCCAAGACCACATTTTCCATGACTCTCGTTGCTTCCTGTTGCAGAAAGGATGTTACTGGGACGGATACACATGCTGGTTCTGGACCATCACATTTGGTTCTAGTTAAATGACTCTAAGGTCTCATAATTAATATGGACACGATCCAGTGATGTTAAAATGTTATATGATTACAAAAAAACACACCTTATAATTGTTTATCATAAGTGTTCATTAAATAAAACGTACCTTTCTCAGAGCCTTGCCTCCACTGGCATCTCCCCGTCGTCGCCCCCAGGCCTCGGACTGACTCACACTCTCCCCGCCGTCTGTTTTCTGCACAGGACAGGAACTGCTGGCTCTCCTGACTGGCCTTGTTAGCTATGTGCAACACGTGCCAAAAACACACAACCCAAATTTTTAAAAGACATTTGGGAGAAGGGAAAATTGTTGAAAAGATTCTGCACATGTGTGCCTGCGGTGGTGTTGAATCAGTTTGGAAGTGAAACATAATACTGTGTCCTGAATACCAGCGAGGGATCACTGTATCCAGAGAAATCTGAGCTAACTAAAGAAAGATCTTTTGCCTCTAAACATGAACATGCTGTGTGCAGTTTACTAATGTAGATTAAAACCCTTTCCTTTAAAAAACCTCATGAAATGTAAAGTGGAGTGTTACAGTCTCACCTTCACCATCCAGTATGATGTGGATATGAGTGCTGGCCTCCAGCTGTGTGTGCTCCTCCTGGGCTACAACGAGGTACTGCAGGTCCTGGCACTCGGGCCTGCGCAGCGCCTCCGAGTCGTTCACATAGAGCATTCCCCACATCTCGTCCGGGGCCTGGGTGATGCCTACGGCTGTGTAGCATGACTGCACGTCAGCAGACGCGTTCTTATCTGGCACCTCGAGGCGGTACGTGACCCCGAAGCCGTCGAACTGTTGGCAGTTTTCCACACAGACTCTGCCGACCTGAGGGGAGATGGGACGAGAGATTTGAAAGACAGTAGGTAATTTAAGTGGAAGGTTGTTATAACGCAAACACCTTTATGGAGCGCTGTATTACAGAGATACTGATTAATGAATTAGCCCTGTGATAGACTGGCGACCTGTCCAGGGTGTACCCCGCCTTCGCCAAATGTCAGCTGGGATCGGCTCCAGCGGTTACGGATAATGAATGAATGAATGAATGATTAATGAATTACATTTTTTTTTTTACAGAGCCAGCAGGTGGCAGTCTCTCAGTATGTTTATGAGTGAGTCAACACTTTTTAAGCTGTTAAAATGACTATGATATCTGTATCATTGCAGCATCAAAACTTTGTCGTACTTCTGGCCACTTCAGTGACATCGAGGCAGGTACTGGACTGTATCTATTGTACAGAAATTAGTAACACGCTCAGAAGTTTTTACACTCTGTTGATATATTTGCTTCCCAGCACAATTTCTTTTTAGCATCTTTCAACACTGATGCTTTGTTTTAGCAAGCCTGAGCTCCTCAGGTGGACGTCTTTATCACCGACAAACATGTTGATGAGAGATGAGATGAGAGCTTTTAATGCGTGTTACTAAAAACTTCTTCTAGGGATGCAAAACCGAACCGTCAAAAAACGAACCGATCAATGACGTACAAACCGAAACGGTGGACTTGTTGAACCGTTGCACCACAATTAAATACAGGCCTGCTCATTATTTGATGAGGTGCCAGAGACATAGAAGAGGCAATTATCTGAACATAGGCCTAATTGGCCATTAGGTAGCCTGTCTTATTTCATGTATAAAATCAGTGTTGTGGCTTCATATAATATAGAAATATCATTCATTCATAAATTAGGTTTTTCTTCTCCCTAAAGTGCAAAACAAACCAAACAGAAACCGAAACCATGACCTGAAAACTGCAATACAAACTGAACCGTGGGCTTGTTGAACCGTTAATGTTGGCCTATTATTTGAGACAGCAGCAGACAAAACAGAGCTAAATAGATTTGTATGATAAGCAGTCAGGAGTACCTGAGCATAAAGAGAAGCTCTGCGTGTCAATGTGAACATATGGGTGATGTTGGCGAACTGGATGTGGACGGGTAAGATGGTGACGTTGAAGTGCAGCAACACTGTTCCCTCCAGACCGGGGTAGGTGGTGTCATTGACCAGGTAGTCCAGCTGCAGGGTGCGATTCTCAGTCACATAGAGGTTCCTCTTCAGGACCAGCTCTAAAGTCACAGTGGGGGGGGACATGAATATGTGCATTAAAAAGTATAGTGTTCATAAAAACAGATGATTTGTAGCAGCCCCTGGATTACTTACGGTAGTCGTGGACGGTCTCTCGAATTCCTCCATGAGCAGCTTTCTTTTCACTGAAGGTGCCCTTTATGTCAAATGTTTCCTTCATCCATGGGTCATTATTGAGAATGGTCCCCACATACTTATTGTGGCTCTGGTCTATGGGGTAGATGGGGGTTAAATCCCTGTCAAAGACTAACAAAGCCCCAAAAGAGCCACCCTGAAAAATAAAGTGAAAAATGTGTAAAGAAGAACCTTCATCAGCCAACATTGTGCCTATAAAACAAACAACTGATCAGATTTGCGTCTTATTAGTCTCCTCACCTTAGTCCGATTGAAGCTGATGATAATATCTGCTGTGTCCGTTCCATTCACGTACGGTGCGTTATCGTCCTCATCGTTGACAAAAACATCCAGCGAAGTTTCCACCTTGGTGATGAGCGTTTCTGTCCGGACAGTGCAAACGAGCAGGAGCCGGTAGCATTCGCTCTCCTCGCGGTCCAACGGAGCCGTCACCACCAGCTCTGTGGTGTTCTCATTTACAGCAAATGGTGCTGGCGTATCTGCAGACAAGATGGGACAACCAAAATGAGGTGTATGTTTGTCTACAGCCACCGTCTGAATGGAATATACTGAGTCAGAGATGGTATGGGTGTGATTTAAAGGGATAGTTTGGGTGTTTTAAAGTGGGGTATGAGGTACAAGTAGTTGTATGAGGTACTTATCCATAGTCGGTGTGTTACCTACAGTAAATGACAGTCGGCACGCCGCCAGCTTGGAGAAATAGACAGGAGTACCGACACCAGAGCAAAGCAATACAGTGCTGTGGATGGGGGCAGCAGAAAAATTTATTTTAGCGACCTCAAAGAAAGGCTCACTAAAAAAATCAACATCAGTTTAATTGTACGCTATATTTAGAATATTTTCAGAGCTTTATCTTGCCTTCTCCTTTCTGACGGGGAATTGAACCGAAAGTGGAACTTATCTATGCTCTCTGGCTCAGATGACAAAAACAGTATAGATACGTTTCACTTTCAGTTCAGTTCGCTGTCGTAAAATATTCTAAATATAGTGTACACTTAAACGGATATTGTTTTTTTTAGGTAAGCCTTTCTTTTAGGTGGCTAAAATACATTTTTCTGCCGTCCCCGTCCACATCACTGTATTGCTTTGCTCCGATGTCCAATTACCTCATACAACCACACTTCATAACACCCGAACTATCCCTTTAAAGCAAGACTACTAGCTTTTGCTGAATGGAATAATAATATTTAGCTAAAATGCTAATAGTAGATAATAGTAAGTGGAGAAGAGTCATACAGTCAGAAAAGTGACCAGTATTGTGTGTTATACAGCATTATTACACGGCTTGGTTGAATACTCGATTCTGATTGGTCAATCACGGAGTTTCTACGGTCTGTAATTTCTTTATAGCAGACCGTTTCTATGTATAACAGACCAGTGCTATGGGCACAGTTCTGATGTCAGACTCTGGCGGACCGTTTTTGTGTCAAATTATTGATTTTTTAAAGTAAGTAGCCATGTAACAAGAGGGATAATGTACAGCTAGCGGGTCATTGTTGTGAAATAAACCTGTTCAATGACCAGCTTGCTTTACATTATCCCTTACCTATGTAAAGTTTGCTAACATTAGCAACCATACTGGTCATACCAGACCAAGTACGGCTGTAGCGGCAAAACCCCAGAGTGTATTAAATTGAGCAATGGTGCGTTTTGTTGCTTATTAATTCCCCTGTTCCTTTGTAAGAGGAAGAATGTGTCATTTCGTCTTTTAAATCTCACAAAGTCTGTCTTTAATGTGTCTAACCTGATTCCACATTGTAAGAGATGGTGTAGTTGGGGCAGATGTTGAGTCTGGTGAGGCGTCGGAGTTGCCGTAGAGCGCCGGGGAACCTGTTCTCCATGATGTGGGGGTTGGAGGTGTCTCTGTGCGGGAAGCACAGTTCCTTCATATCTGTCTGAGCACACTGAGGCATCGTGGCGTTGACAAAGTCCAGGGTGACCCGAGGGGAGTTTCTGAGGCACTGGGACTTCTTGGGGAAGTTCGGTAACACCATGGCATGCAGGAACAACTTCTTCACGAACAATGAGTGTTGATCTGATGAGACACACGGCCAAAACAAAAGCGTTTTAATCTCAGACAGTGCTCTTTTTGATGACCAAGCTCTTTTTTTTGCCTGTATGCAATTACATTATCATCCGGAAGGCAGAGACCTGAAGCATTATTAGTATGCAAAGGGGATAAACGCCAAGAAACTGATTTACTCTCATGTGTAGGGGATACCTGGCACTGACATCTATACATTAAAATGCTCGCATCCAACTCACTTAGCAAGGCGAAGTCGCTCTCCTCCAGGGTTTTGTTCAAGGACAGTATTCCAGTGTTGATGTCCAGGATGAACCAGGAGCTGTAGGCCGGAGGACGTCTGAGGGGGTTCGTCCAGCACAAGTAGAAATGCGGCCGCTCGGAGACGCTGTCGAGCATGGCGTGGACCTGGAGGATGGGCGTCCCTGCCAGCTGGCCAACGTACACCGTCTCAGTGTATTCATTCTGAGGGAAGTACAGCCCTGTCGCTCCTGAAGGAAGAAGGAATAACCAGATGTTAAAAACCAGGCAGCCAAGTCAACCACAGGGGATTTGGTTATATTCAAAAACATTGTGATAACTGAAAATAAGGCCTGACAGTACCGCTGAGTGTTATTACAGAGCAGGATAACAGCAGTTATCAGACATCTCTTTAACGGTGGGAACAATACCCACTGACAATGCTGTCTGTCTGAATGGAAATTAACACATACATGGAATATGACAGGTTCAGTTTTTTCCCTCCTCTGACGCGTCTTTCATCTCTCCCGCTAGCGGAAATTGAAAGGAGGGCTCATATGACACTTATGCAGCTCTTTTAATGAATTTCTCATACGGTCAATAACATGTGGTTTCCGATTCTCCTTGTGTTCACCTTGAGAAGTTTAATTACACGGGATAACATGATATGGAGGAGAGATGAATCATTACCTGCCAAGAGGGGTGTGCATGTGTGTTGAGGAAATCCATAAAGAGCTATAGCAGGCTGTGTGTTTTACAGGAAAATGGAGATGCGAGTGTTCCTCCTGTAATTATATCCCTGTTGTGTTGCTCTTTGACGACGGTAGGCGACCATTTAGGGAACGCACTAATGTCATTAGCAGACAGCAAAACTAGATTTTCTATTTCTGTTGGTGCGGTTGAGGCCTCGGCTCTGGTTTCAGACATTGATTTAATTTAGCGGGGGTTGGATGACAGGAGGCCGAGCTGATGGATAAAATGTGGCCGTGCTTCCTGAAGGATGGAGATACACTCAGGGAGACTGCAGCCCTTTTTATTAAACGTGTTCCTGAGACAAAAACAAACAGCAGACCACTTGTTTGTTAATCCTGTCGGGATGATGGGTGTCAGTTTCATGACTCAGATTTTAGGGATGATTTTCCATTTGCTAAATTTTCCAACAACCGAATTAGAACCATCATGCTTGAAAAATGTCTTGAGACCTTATCCGGCATTTTGTCATTTGTCAAGTATATAGATCCGATAGACGCCACCCAAAATGGTTTTCTTATGGTGCTGCTGTCAAAAAAGTATCGCAACTGCTCGCTACACATTTTTTCTCATGGATTTATTCTTATGGGTGGATCTTTCTTTACATTTTTTTGCAAGTTTCAAACAGTACAATTAAGACAGGGAGCAACACAATGTTGTATTTTTAACAGTATACTCGAAAAGACAACATAGAAGCAAAATTGATTGATTGGCAAGGTTAAAAAAACGTGAAAATAATGCAACAAACATTACATACAACAAAATAAAATACATGTTATGTCTCTGTAACTGAGGGACTTCACACTTTTGGACAAATCTGAAAATTCATCCTAGAAAAGAGGAATTATTTGCAGCAATGAATGTGATATTTACCCATAAGAAAAATGAGGTTAATTCAATTGGCTGTGTCTGTTTCCTGAGTTGCATAACACAGGATATCAGTCAAAGTGAATTTGGGATGTTATCAAGCTACAGATTTTAAACTAGACCAAAGGAGCATGAAAAGATGATCTAACGTGTCCTCTTAAGTGAAACAACATTTATTCAATGTCGCACATCTGAGGATATTTTACTTTTATTTATTTTATTTTTACTTTTTTTTTTACTTTACTTTTTCTAATGTAATAAAATAGTACAGTGTTACAAGATGTTGGAGGGCAGAAACAAAATGGTTCAAAATGGATGGATGGCCTTGCTATAATAGTACAACATGGTATAGCACCTGTTAAATGTTATGAAAACACTTTAAATGTAACTCTCAGCATCATATGTATACTGTGAATTTACTGGAGGTAACTTCAATAATAATATATTGGAGTTCCAAGAGCTCCAAATAACAGTACGGTGGTTTTATGTGAGAAAATATAGTAAGTAAAATGCAAAAAGAGTCATGAAATCTTCAGCGTGGGTCTCCATCTGTATACTATACTATAACTGACCATTAGAGGGAGACATTATCTTACAGACACAGGCCCAAACAGAGTGGAGAGCTAAATCATTATCATAATACATTATTAGACTAATGCCTGTATTCATTTGATAAGATGCTAAATATCCTGGATTAAATTGTGTCTTTAACAAGCTATACCAATAGTCCCTTCAACAGCTCTTTGTTATATAAATGAGGAAATTAATTTAATCCACAGATATGTCACACATGACACCGTCATGAATCAAACAGAGCAGATGACAGCAGCTCTACAAATAAAACTAGAGGGTCCAACATGTTAACTGGTCGGAGCTGAATGCATTTATGAATGCCGGCCTTGGCTCGAAGCCACGCTGGCTGCCCGGACCCCACGCAACACAATTTGTTTATATCATTCAAAATTCAATTTCTTTCCAGGACTGAAGCCAACAGAAAGCAAGCAGTTTATATCAAAACTAATTAATTGAATGGATCAAGCAGGCCTCTCTTAGCAAATGGCATCTTTGGTCTGTGAAGCCATGATGAAGATTTTCCAAAAGCATGAGTCATTACCTTCCCCAAATGATGCACAAGAATGACGGAAATACAGATAGTAGTAATGACATTTCACCTCTGACGCACAGATAATGATTTTAAGAATAACAGAAGCAGCACAGGTTTTATTTTATGTCTTAGGAACACTGAAGATGTTCTTTTCAGATTTTGACATGAACGTGGACAATGAGCTGTTTTTGGAACAGCCTTGACCTCCCATAACTCAAAGTGTGTAAACATTACCACCATAAGCGGACCTTTTACAGCCTTCAAACATCTATAAAACTGATGCTAAGCTGCCATATACAGTGTCATTTCTTCAAAAGCCGGAGTAAGTAATTTTGCAAACAAAGCCAGTGTTTGAACAGGAGGACTCTTGTAGCAATCCGTGTTTACAATAGATATCATGTACTGCTGAGTGGATAGTGAAATTGAACTCGTGCGTCGACGCTTGTTTGGTGAAAAAAACAACAAGTCTCTCATCTATACACGTATGCCTTTGATGATCCTTGAGTTAATTATGGCCTGTGTCAGTTCTGTCTCATATTTTTAACAATGGAAGGACAAAAAGGACACAAGCTCATCACAAAATCTGAGACCATGTGCTCAGTGAGCCGCAGACCCCAGCGTGTCTAGGACTGGTCAGAGCTGATAGGGTGGGACGCCCTCTCCGTCGTCCCAGACAAAGACAGGAACTCAATTAGCTCAATGCGTGCTTGGGCTGATAGATTTACCAGCTATGAGCTCATGTGCTAGACCAACCCACGGGCTGCGTCTACCTCTGTGAATGTCCCTCTGAGTCCCCAATGAAATAAAACGTGGATCTCCCACCCAGACGTCCTCACCGAGCATCCTTGTCAACAGCACGGCAGATCAGGGGAAAGTGACCCGGCTGCTGTATGATTTATTCCCTCACCAATCTTGTTGGTAGACTGGAGCTCCTGCGGTGAGAGCTCAGCCCGGTGCCCTTTCTCTCCCAAGGTCAACGTGCGCTGCATCTGTCCCTGTAACGACCCATCATTGGAAAGGCCGTGTATCTGGCAGCAGACCAATCAATAACCGTACTAATCAACAGTGATGCTGATTGTTTTCCACTGATGAGACAGACGGGGAGAAAGGCTGAAGGCTGCATGTGTGCAATCATCTCCGTTGCACGTAATATGTGGACCCCTTGTTTAGCTGCAGAAATATTACATCTACTGTTCATTTTACAGACACAATTTAGCCCATCAATATCCATATTTTCAAATAATCCATCACCTATCACAAAGTAACTGCAGCCAGCATCCACCCAGTTACATCCTGGTGATATAAATACAATAAATATCACTCTGAAACCTATCATGATTACTCCGCTTCCAGAGATGTAACAGTTATGGGAATGGTTCTCTTCGAGGATTCAATTAACTAAAAAGCTGCACATTGAGCTATAATTCCACTTGTGAAAGCTATTATTGATCATAATGTTTGGAAATGTCTCCCTCTTGGTTTCCTGTGCCAGTATGCATGATTGCTTTGTCATATCATACTGGATCCAGAAACCTGGATTTAATATAGTCCTGATTGTGATGCTTTCAATCTCAAAACAATGAGGCGTAATGAGGAAAGAAAGTCATTTCCTGTCATGATGACACAGTCATCAAATGTTTCATCAGAGTAATACGATATCTGATCTCCAGTTTGGGGGAGGTAGTCAGGCTCCAGGTAGATTACTCAGTTTACCGTGATGCATACCGTAACATAATAATCAATTACACCACAATGTAATCCAATTAGCCCTCTGAGAATACAAGAGCTGGGATCCAATGAACCATGTTCATCAGTCATAAAGGAATCTAATAGAACATCTCCTCAGGGGTTAGCTGCAAGTACAAATTCACTTTGAGGATTCCTGTGGGAGTGACAGTGGCATCAAATATTGAACACGTGGTACATCATAGAGCTCCAGACTGAGTTTGACGTAGCAGTCATTAGACCGCCTTGATAAAACATCTCTATCCTCATCACAGCGGTGGTAAAAAGCCATCAGATTCGCCGACAAGCAGACGTTAGCTGCCTGTGGCAAAATACAGTAAAGTCATTTTTAATTGCATAAATTGTTCACTGCTGCAGGTTTCATGAAGGTTTATAGATAGATGACTGATTTTGAGAATGAAGGGCTTTCTGACCAATGTTCATTTCTTATCTTTCTATTTGCTTCTACTAAATGTATCCAGATTAAAAGCATCTGTACAACCATTGCCAAGAGAAACGGAACCTTCACCCTTCCAAAGTCATGCTAGTGGATCTGTGAGGCTGTACTCATGCACAGCAGTGCTGTGTACAAATGTTAACATCAGTACCATTATGCTAACATGCCCACAATGACTGCAATGACACAATGCTAACACTGTGATGTTTAGCAGGTTTAATGTTTACCATGTCTACAATCATAGTTTAGAGTGTTGTGGGTAAAAAGTAATAAAAATAAAATAAAAATGAATGTGAATTCATTTCAATATATTACGGCTAAAAAAAGGGGACAGCATGAATTCCCATCAACTCTCGTGACATTGAACCAGAGAAATTGATGAGACTTCACATTCCAGGCGACGGTGCGATGCCGCAATTGCTTCACTAAAGTAACGCAAAGATTCAATATTAAACAACAGTTCTCCAGCCACCGTATTTTGTATGTAGCTACATACCTCTTAACAAAAACAAACTAAAACTACTGTAAAACTAAAACTAAATATAGAAAAACTAAAACTAAACCTTTCTGAAAAACTGAAACTAAACTAAAACTAGAAAACGCACTCTGAAAACTAACTAAAAACCAAATTAAAATGAAATCAAAAAGTCAAAACTAAAATAAAATAAAAACTAATTGAAAATTCAAAACTA
Organism: Sebastolobus alascanus; assembly: GCA_916701645.2. Lineage (NCBI taxonomy): Eukaryota > Metazoa > Chordata > Actinopteri > Perciformes > Sebastidae > Sebastolobus > Sebastolobus alascanus. The sequence goes on from CAKAOJ020000358.1 coordinate 152,990, forward strand.
CTATAATCCTAGTTAGCATGCTAACAGTTGCTAATTAGCACTAAACACAAAGTACAGCTCATTAGTCAATAGTTTTGCAGGTATTTGGCCACAAACCAAAATATTGGGACAAATTAAAAATGCTGACCTATAACGATGGTGTTAGATGAAAAGTGAGGGGATTGTTAAAGTCATCAGGATTCATCTTCTGGGGATCATGAATGTCTGTACAAAATGTCATGGCAATCCAGCCAATATGTTGACACACATCAACAGAGCAAAATTGCTAACCCTAGAGCTACGCTGCTAGCATGGCTAAAAGCAGACATGTATAGGTAGCCTATACCGTACACATCTTTCAGCACAACTTTTTTGTCATTGTATCAAGAAGTCAGTCGTGCTAAGGAAATAACACTTTAAAAACAATCCAATGAATCAAATATAAAATGTATTAATTGTGGGGCTCTATTTCCACATTAACAGTAGCCTACTACGTGTAGCATTTTTAATATTTACCACTTTAAATCCGGATTATCATGCAGTACCTAAAATAAAAAGAGCACTGTTGAGGTGACTAGTACTTTTAGCTTCTGACTGCTTGTCACAGTGTGTGTCCTCACATCAGGTTTCACAGTGAATCTGATGGATTACAGTATGGAAACAAAGGGAGGGCCGCTGCTTTATAGCAGAGGATGGAGGGCGCTGATTGTCCAGCACAAACGGAAGTGAAGCTCTCAGAGCTTCTGGCACTGGCAGGTGGTGGAAGGAGTGAAAGGCCGGTGGAAAAAATAACTTCCAACATGTTTACCCACTTCAGTAAAGTGAAGGAGCAAACAAATGGACACAGGGTGATGCCAGGGTGGGGCTGGTGGAGCCGGGGCACGCAGCTACATTATCGCTTGGACCAGAGGCAACACGGTTTAAATTAAAAAAAGAAAATGGCAAATCTGTCCCCACAATTGTCACAGCAATTACAATGAATTTACAAATTAGAATGTTCATGTTTAAAGCTGGAGTGCCTTTAAAGATGCAAAATACTATGTTCATCCACATCCAGTTCTGCAGTGTCACACGACCACGTGGAATCAAATGGGCTGAGCTCGCTCTTTTGTTTCGTTCATTGTTGTAAATGATGGGTCAAACACAGCGCGCGCCGCAAGGCGACTGGAAAATAACTTGTCAAGGCCCATGTGAAACGAGAGGACTAAATGCCCCGAGGGCGAAATTTCAATCAATGTCTCCTTGTCCTTTCACCACAGCAAATTAGATTCTACCCATGCATGAGAGGGAAGTGTGACCCTGAACTGACTAGAGGATCAGGCGAAGAGCTTTGACAGGTAGGAGCAGCATCCACGCAGCGCCAGCACAAGCAACAGTCCAGAGTTAGAGGTTAAGACTCTCAGCAATGGAAGTAATGATGAGGTGGGTGGTGTCCCTCCATCAGACATAATATTTAAAAAAAAACACTGGTCCAGTTTGCTCAAAAATTTAATGGGATGATGTATTTTTGCCAACATTTTAGTGATTAAAAATTGCATTCGCCGGCAAAAGGAGGAGCTATAAGTCAAAACTTTGAAAGGCTGAAACTGCTGCATCACTGCTCTGATTCTGATCAAACCTGGAGGGATGACGCAACTGACTGTCGCAATAGGTATATAGACAGCATGTTTACTGTTGGATTTAACTAACAAAAATGTTGTTTTTGGGAGGCAGAAAACTGGGAGGGTTGGGGTGAGATGGGTGGAGGGAAGCTGAGGCCAGATATTGTGTGCCACAATTTGTACAAAAATCAATATACCAAACACCAAAACATACATATTCCCTGTGCCAGTGACAAAGACAAGTAATCAAATTATTAGTTTTTTTACTAGTAATAGCTGGGACAGAAAGCCACAGAGAGACACAAAGAGAAGCAACGCCGTTTACGCAATTTAATATAAAAGATAAACTCTCTCTCCAGCAAACAACTTGTATCATGATGTTTTCCAATTATCCTAAAAGAGACGTAGTGACAGCAAGACTGGAAAACTGACAAGATTTATAATGCATCCATAGGCAGCACAAGACAGAAGCTTTACTAAATCATATAATGTAATAAGAGGCTAAATCAAATAGCAGCATGTATCAAATGAGATTTATGGGTCTGGCCCTTCTCAAAAGGAAAAGATGCTGATGAAAATGATCATTCTAATGCGAGGAGGAGCAGCTAAAGAGGCCGCGGACATGGCTTCCTCCTGGATGGTGGGGTCATCACCGGGGATTACCACTTGGTTAAGGTTTCAAAGGTCAGAGGGCAAAGCAGGGTCAAAGCTACAGTAGCAAGGTCATGGTGGAAGATAAACGGATCGATGCTTTTATGTGAAAACATCTGTGGCTCTGCGTGATGGATTACACAAAAGTGTCTGTTAAGAGGATTTGGTTAATTAAGGTTTTCACCAGGTTTAGTCACTATTGAGATTCAGCTCTGAACATCTTTGTTAACCTCTGCAAAGCAACCCGTCAATATAAGCCCTCAGCATTTCTTTAAACTAGTCAAAGTCATGACTCAATAGCCAGCCTCCATTTAAAAAAATGCAAACCAAAGTCCATATGCTTCTTCCTGAAGAACGAAGCCATGACTGAAACGTTTCAGTGCCTGGGATCTTCTCAAATATGATTGCAAAAAAAACATTTAACTGCAACAAACGCCACGATCTCTAACTACATAAGCAAAGAGCCTTTAATTCTCTCTAATTTATTTTGTGAACTGCTTTACTTCTTCTACTCAACTCTGCTCGTAAGTGCAGGGCAACACAGGCACATTTAAAAATGCTGATTACTCTTATAGTGAACACTGATTGCCAATTTCCTTTGTTTGATTACCTCAGCAAGAAACTTAAAACTAATGAGTTACCTGGAAAAGTGATGATGTGAATTACCAAACACTAACTATCTTTTGTTTTCTACAATCTAACCATTCCTTAGATTCTAACAAATATTAAAGACTTGTATGGTGATGAAACTCAAATAAAGTGCATCACAACATGATTAATTACTGGTAATTTTTTTTTAAAAGAATTGTAGAGGAGGGAATGATTCTATTGTTAATGACGTCAACAGTCAGAACATCCTCCAAGAAGTGAAACAAAAACATCAGCTTGAACATAAAGGCTCAAGCAAAATCAATCTGATGTGTCATTGTGAGGGCAGTTAACGTCCGACGTGCAATCTGAACGTTGTGTGCACTTGTATAACAGGCGATATTTTCCTAAAGAAAACAAACAGCCAGTGTTTGCCCAGAGATAGGAGCAGCTGCTGCACACCTGCCTGCAGCTCGCTTCTTCTCCTCCCTGAACAAGTGTAGGTCTTTTGTTGCGAACACAACAGGGCAGGTGAGGAGCGTCGCGTTATACGTACTGTAGGGTGTAGTTTTCAGCACCCATTTAATTACCATCACGTCCTTGACATATGAAATTGAACTGTGTTCGTCTATAAATATCAGGACAAACGCCCGCTTCAGTGGCAGTACACGCAGAACAAAGCAGAGCTGAGATGGAAATGTGTGCAGGGTGTGCGATCGGAGCATCATATCTACTATTGTGTGATGTGAGAATACTTCTCTCAGTGCACTGAGAGCTACACTGTCTGTCACAATGAAAAATAAGCTTTACATACAACTGTGGCACCTTAAAATTAATCATTTTAACAACACTGCAGGAAAGTGCTCCCTTGGGCGGTTACGTAGGCCTGTAGTTTATTAGTACTGTAAGCCCACTTTTGCAGGCATGAAATAGCACCGACCCATCCACATGAACATTAACGCCCTCCTCACATCTCAATCCCACTAAAAGACCGTGATGATAATCTTACTTTTGCACTCCCTGATGAAAGCACTGATAGTAACCTCTGTCAAATCCAAAAACAAATTCAGGAATTCAACACTATGGCCTATATTTGTCCAAGCATCACGTTTGACATAGTTGCCACACACTGAGATTTGCACACTCCTGAGCTATGAGAGACACTTTAAATATAGACGGCATGGGAGGACAGTGTTGGTACAGTTGGGCTGTGGGATTGTGAATGGGATTATAATATTATGATTTGACTCCAGGTTTCAGAGTGCCATACCACGCATAACAACCAGCGCACAATGCAAGTATCACTTTCTGCAGCATGCATGACACAGGGCCGGTGGCATTGTGTTCGTGCCATTTCACATACTTCTTGGAAAACTCAATCAGCTTCCAAAATGATGCAATTTAGGAAAGCAATTTAGCTTTTACACATGAGCAGCCAATTTCATGTGTATTTATCAGTTGGCATCTACGCTTCAGGTCCACTGGCTCTGTTTGTTGCAACTCGGAAATCTTTTCATCTCTGTTTTTGTTTTGTTTTTTCCATGACAGTCAGTTTTGCAGAGAATCGTACATTTTGTGAATTTAAAGTGCATCCCAAGCCAAGCATATTTTAGTCCCTGCTGTGCTCATAGGAAGAACCACTGGTTTTAGTATTTGAAACTACTGTCTTTTATTACTTTTTTATTATTTTAAAGAACTACTGTCTCACAGTCAACATGTGAATTTAAGCACGTTCATGCATGAGTGTATGTATGATCCATGTTTTAAGCGTGTATGTACATTGTGACTTTGGTATGTTGTGTGATGCAGTGGCTTGGAGCCCAAGACAAATTTCCCTGTGGGACAATCATCTTATTTTATACCACAAATGATGATTGCCTTTCTGACTGTCAGGAGAGACGAAGAAGATGCTTTAAACAAAAACTGATGCTGTCAGATTAACAGATAATGTCTCAAAAATGTTAATCTCCTCTGGATTCACATTTAGACTATTTTTTTTTTTTTTAAATTTAATTATTATTATATTGTTATTTCCCCCCTTATCTTTTTCAAGTAATCCACTTGGACACATACTTTAGTGCAACATTATATTGAAAACTTAATGTGCATTAGTGAAACAATAAAAGTGATGATGAAACTTACCTTCCAGCAGAAGAAGAAGCAGCACCACAACGATGTTTCCCCGAGAGAAACCACAACTTGACCCCATATTCGCGAACCATAAGTGAAAGTTTCTGAATGAAAAATGAGATTCGAAGACAAAGTTCCTCTGAGTGACGAATTAATAACAAAAAAAAAAAAAAAAATCAAAGCGTTAAAAGAAATGTAGGCGTTGTATAAACCTGTGTGCGCGGCTCCGGGTAGGGAGATGAAATCCTCAGTGTCCCATAGACGGGCTGCTGTGTGCGGCTCCAGTGGCTGCTGCTGGGCGGACTGTGCTGGATGACTGGCTGGATGACTGGCTGGCTGGCTGGCTGGCCGGGGGGAGGAGGCTCGCTGCTTCACTGCCCCGCTGCTTCCGCAGCAGCAGCAGGCAGCTCAGCATCTACAGGAAATTTAAGAGCATAATTTAACAGCAGGTCAGTCACCTCATTAACACTCTGCGGGGGAAAAATTATTAACAATTACCATTAAATGGCGCATTTTAAAGACACAGGCGCTGTTTTTTTAAAAAGGGGCATCAGGTGCGTCCATTGCTTCATTATAACAGTAATCATTTATGCATGAGTTTTATTTTGAAATACTTGCAACGATGATATTTTTTTTACTTCAGTGGATTCAAACATTTTTTTAAATTAGATAACAAGGTGGCCCAGCATCAGATGGACTCCTGCCAATTCGGAGGTACAGTGGCTGCAGCCCATATGGATTAATAACACTTCAAAATAGCAGACATTTGCAGTTTCTATCTGCTCATAAATTATACTTTTAAGTGCAAGAAACAAAATCACCTAACTACTGTAAGACCAGCTGGTCAAACTCAGTCGGACCTTTTCCTCTCTTATCTCAGGTCTTGAGTCCCAGGCTAAAGGCTGGATGGGTGTTTGTGTGGAGTGATGCACTGCTGCAGCCTCGGGGCAGGACACCAGTCACTCACACAGCAATCACTCTCCAATCAATGTCTCTACATGGAGCAGAAACACTGGAGCTCACTGGGCTGCAGAAGGGGACAGCAGGGCTTCTCAGGAGCTCCAGCAACTTTCACCAAACACTGCTATTATATAGTTGCACCTGCTGTCTTTGCTTTACTCAATTTGTGTCATTTGTTTGCATCATATAGGCTACAAAAAGTAAAAATAATAGAAGAAACCATAGAGTTAAAGAAAGAATTATGAGTATACTTACATGTTTTAGACCTGCTGCTATACTGAAAATACAAGTTGACAGCCTTAATATCCAGATTAGCTATTATACATTCAGTTTTTTTGGTACTCAGCCACACACCACTGATTTAACTTTCACTCTTATATAATAAACATACATCTAAACCCAATATATCAATTTAAAATAAAGTTATTGCTTAAAAACATCCATGAAATGTGTCACTTTCTTCCAGATATCATGTAGTCTTCAATATGTCAACAGATACTGTACTCAAATGTTCACTTATACTATATAGGAGGATGAATGTACAGTAAATGCTGCTGGCTGTATCGAGGGAGAGTGTGGGGATCATTATGTGATATAAGAAGCTGAGCGGTCTGCATGACAACATTGTATCTGGGATAAAGTTTCCATGTGGCAGACTATAGGTATCCTGAGACATATGAGATCAATAAAGAAAAGGAAATGTTGTGGTGTAGTCATGGTATGTGAAACCACAATGGGCATCTTTTTCTGACTATGTTTCTGTAGCATGACTTCAGCAGAAATTCAATCTGAAACATAAGCAGAATATGCATCATCTCCATATTCTAGAGATTTTTATTTTGACCCTTTTGATCTTTATTAACAGCTTCTTGTGATGTTCCTAATAGAGTTTGTGCTCATTATGCTGTTGCAGTTCCTGTAAGTCGCTCAGAGTGAGTCAGCTAAATGCTTATATTTAAAAACAATGCATGCAAACACACAAAAGATATCTTTAGACTTCTGTGGTGAGCCTGTATCGATTTCATTTTCATCTCAAGAAGATGCAGTTATGCATTTCCATCGCTGGCACGGTAGTTTGAGAAAGCAATTAGGGACTTGAGTCCTGTTCAAGAAGGCAGGATGCACCTACAGGGATTCAAACAACAACTTCTGTTCATAAGACAATTAACCAAAACCACTACACCACGATACACAATCATGTTATTACAGCTACTGAGCAGTGTGTAATATGATTTCACTCTGGAAGAAGAGCATGATGCCGTTTCATTTCATTAGCTAGATGGTCATTTCATGATGTACACACCACCTGACCTGATGCTGAGGGCAAACTGATCTGAGCGTGTTCAATACAGTCATGTGTCCAAAACATCAATAAATCACTCAACCCGATTCTCAACCATGTGGAAATATTTTAATCCAAATGTAAAAATAAACCCTATTATGTGTTAAATATGTAAAATGTAAAACCGGGCTCAGGCTCTTTGAGGGGGTCGTTGTTCTCTGATGAATTGGATTCATGTAATTCCCCTGATTTTCTAATACAATGAGTGCAAGAGGTGTCGGTCCCATTAATGACACTCCTTTGTGAGCTGTGCATCTTGACCCCTATTAAAGCACTGTCACTCGGACAGCAGATGGTATCCGCACACACACAGGAGGAGGAGGAGTGGCCATGGCAACAGACTCCTAATGGCTGGCCTGGTGTGTAGTGGAATCACTCGGCCTAATTTGTTAAGTACCACCTCAGTACATTTGATTTAATCAGTCTATTCAGTGCACAAAACAAGTGGCATCAAATAAATCCTCAGCTGCCCACAATGACAGTGGATCAGACATCTTCTTTAGAAACTAGGTGCTGATTTATTGGGTTTCACAGATGAATATTATCATACTTTTTTTGCTTGTGTTTGATAAAAACCTTTCCTCTGAACTGCTTGCTTCATCAGATGGCTTGGATATTAGCATCGGTACAATTCATTCAAATGTACTAGGTAGGTTGTGCATCACTGAAAAGTAAACTAAACTGATTAAGCCAAGAACAGTAAGCCAGATTTTTCCCACAGATGTCATAATAATCTATAAACCTTACCATGAATAGTGTTTGTTTAGAATTTAAAAAAAAAATAAGATAATGGCATCTACAGAATGACAAAGGGACCGAAGATCATCCTGGTTTATATTTTGAGGAAGAATTTCTTCCTGTACAGCAGGTAAGCGATGAGCACCCACAGTGCAGTTGCCCACAGGCTTTGGAAGAGCCACTCCCAGTGGCTCTCCTGGAAGCGCATCTCCCAGCTGAACGGGAAGTAGAAACCCAGGAGAGAGTGGCCAACGTATACAAAGATGGAGTTCATCCCTGAGGAGGAGAGGAGAGGAGAGGAGAGGAGACAAACACAAGTTGTTATTTAACAGGACTCCTCTGTTTTAAAAGGAAAATATCTGTATTTTTATCTATTTATTCATATTTATTTATAAATAGGGTCCAGGTTGAAAAATACCAAAGTTACTCTTTAACCAAAACAGTAAAGTTACAGGCCAGAAAACCAAAACAATGAGCTTAAAGACTTTGAACCGCTCAATGGAGCTGTCTGCAGAGTCGAGGGATAATTCTGGGTGCCTTCAACACTTCAAGAAATCATGTAAAAATATGAATTATGGTCGCTTTAAGAAAGTGGTCAAGGTGTGCTATCATATGTAAATCTCTGTTTCTGAGTTGTTGTTTTTTTATTATAACCACAGCATATATATCAGTATAACACATTAAGCTCTTTGATGTACCTGGGTATATGAATGGCTGTCCGCCCCACCAGCCCTTGATATCAGTGACAAAGTACATGCCTCCCAGCAGCAGGAAGGAGAAACAGCCCATACACATCACATAGGACAACGACCTGGAGAAACAGACCATCAGCAACACTTAACAGCATTTTACCCTCTACATCTGGGCATCGCTAAAATGTTTGTGGTGCGGTGTGAACAAGGGTGTAAAAACACAGAGTCTATCAATCCTCTAATGCAGATAAATAACACCCAGGGGTCTCGAGCCAATCCGGCAAGCTGCGGGACAGTTTGCTGGATTGGTCCAAAGCATCAGCAGTGGATCCTTGGCACGTGCCCCGTGGAGCCGTGCCAACCAGCCATGTCCCTGTCTGTTCCTAAGTGCAAGAATGTTTGATGTAATACCATCTGATGTAAAATGGCTGCCTCCCGGAGCCTCCTTGCAGTGGGCTCTTTTATTTATTTATTTTTTTATCTCAGCTGAAGTGGGGCCAAAAAGGATTCTTAGCTGGGAGTTAATTACTTCTAGACATCCAGGCAGGGACTCGTACTCAAGAGCTCAATAACCTGTGTATGATGAACTGCCTATAAAAGCCAGGCAGGTAATGGCGAGGGATGAGCAGAGCGTTAGCGGGGGCCCCTGTGGAACATCATGAAGAATTTGCTTACACATCACAGATGAAATGGTATTCTTCCTGCTGCAACATTAAAATGATTCACATCATATTAAGGGGAATGTGGGAGTGGAACAAATGCACAGGTCGTAAAGTAATCTACGTCTGAGGTAGTAATTGCGCTGTATTTCATGCGAAATCATTACAAACATCTATCAAGACGCCGTGCTTTGTTTTACCAAAAAGGCATGCGATAGTCTGGGAGCGGTTCGACTACACTGTGGTTACATAGAGGCTTTTCCCAGAGCCGGATCCCATTCCATCACACGGAGCTGGTAAAGTGTGTAGCGAGTGAGTAGAGAGGATAAAGCATCCTTTATTTTCCTGGCCGTAAGGAAGAGCGATCATGTCGGGAGGATGTATAACCGCTCCTCCTCACACTCCCGACAGCGCGGGTGATTATTTACAGTCGTAGCTGTCGTTAGAGGTAAGTAAACGTGTGTTTTAGCAGCCTTGATTTGTGCCTGTTGGAAACCCATCCTTTCTTTTGTGAGGAAAAGTGGCTGGATTTAGAGGGTCAGGAAGCACTTACCAAAGGTTTTTATTGACAGGTATAAATCCTCCATCTCGCATGCACTTAGAAAGGATGGCTGCAGAGATTCCCTAAGGGTGGAAATGAAACAGATTTCAAATCGATGGAGGGCGATAAAGCAAGCAGTATTGGGCTGCTAAAACGTGAGGCAACAGAATCAAGCGAGTCCGGCAGATTAACCGATTATCTGGAAGTCAGATGAACAAGGTCCATCGAGTCACACACACAATATCGGACTGCAAACACGCCAATCTGATCCTCCACACTGGAATCTTGTGCACCTCAAAGACAGACACCTACAGAGTCACACCTATTTGAAGTCGACTCCACAACCTTATTAACCACAACACAGAGGAACTGTGTAGATCTCATGAACTCTTCATCAATAAACACCTTTATTGTCTCATCTATTTACCTTTACATATGATTTAGACACTTGAGGGAACATTTTGTGCTCCAGAGAGAAACCCAGGGGTGAGGATCAGAAACCAAACATGCTTGTTAGGTGGATATCCATCATGTGTATAGATGACAGAATCGATGGTGTGGAAATAGCCTAGCCGGGGCTGGATTGAGCCTCCAGGCTATCCAGGCAGCAGGATGTGGGATGGAGTTGGTATGTGGGGCAATCGCTCAATTTCAATCTCTCACTTCTGGAGCCTGATCGTTGGATTTTAATTAACAGGGGCTGTTGTTTATTAGGAGGAAGATGCATGGCCGCGCCTGAATATCAATCCGCCGCAGAAATCACACTACAGTGAGCCGTGGTGTAAAAAACCTGGCTTGTCGTTTACTGTATCAACACTTTCTGGTTCTGGTTTGTGAACCTCCTGTGCATAATATCAATCCTGTGGTCGGGTGCCTGCAGAAATGAGCTCCCTCCTTCACCGAGGGGACCTGCTAATGTCAAGAGCACATGTCTGAAACAAGAGGCAGTTCAGCTCTGCTTACTTCGCCTTCCCTCGGAGGCCAAATCGTATTAGAAAAGTCAATATGAAGAGCAGGCCAATCGCTAAAACTAATTTTGCTTTCTTTGTTGGTGAAAACATTTTGTGGGACTAAAAAATAGATTGAGCTGATTGAGCTACTGAGATTAAAAAAGAAACCAAAGAAAATATACATATAGAGCAGAACATTTGGGACGATCATATGCTGTATTCATACTTTACCTCTTTCCAGGATCAATAAAAATGGAAGCTCTCTCTCTCTCTCTCTCAACCATTGCAATGTAGGAAAATCTATTTTATTGTTATCCTCTATTTCAGTTAACCAGGATTTAAATCCCTGTATTGATCAATCACTAAACACTGAATGATCCTGAATATAACGTCTCCAACATCACAGTCTTGAGTAGCATCCACATCATCTATGTAACGTTAACCGGTGAACCATGAGATACAGTGGCAAAACATAAAAGCCTAATGTTTATTTATTTCCTCATGTGTTACTTTATCACCCAGGGCCTCTGGGAGAAGCCAAATGGATCTAATTTATTTCACCTCCCTCCAGTCACTCGCTCCACAATGATAGTCAATAAGATTCAACACCAGGAGACATAACGGGGAGATTTGTCATTTAAGAATTGAGGTTAATGACATTAAATTCTCACAACAGAATTTCAATTGATTCTCACATATATGAGCAGGAATCTTTCCTGATTCACAAACACAAAAGAGCCATTCCTTAGACTACAGTGCTTCTTATATTGGATTTAGTACATTAATATTGGACCTATTACAACTTTATTGGATTATAATACTGTTGTTGTATTGTGTACAACAACCTTCCTATGAAAATGTGTACAGTCTTGGTGTGGTACAGACATTAATGATTCCCAGATGGTGAATCTTAAAGATTTTGGTGATCCCCTGACTTTAATTTCCTCTAGCGCCACCATGAGGTCAAAATTTGAGGGAAATGTCTACTAGACATCTATATAATGGGTTGCAATAAAATTTAGTACAGATATTCATGTTCCCCTCAGGATGAATTGCAATAACATCCTCTGACTTTTTATTCATTCTTTTACTTGTCTATAAGGCCCTCAATGGTTTAACACCTTCATACCTGTCTGACTACTTGTCCAAATATGTTCTAAACCGTCCCCTGAAGTCGTGCAGTGCTGGCTTGCTCAACATCTCAATAATGAACTACAAAAAGCACGGTGAAGCAGCCTTCTGTTATTATGCACCAAAGGTTTGGAACAAACTCCCATCACAAATCAGACAAGCAACTCCTGTTGATAGTTTTAAAACACAGCTCAATACTTATTTTTATGATCTTGCTTTTAACACATTTTTTTTTACCTTCTTTAACATCATTGTTTTTATGTATTTTACTGTTTTATTGGTACATTTTACTCCTGATGACATTTGTCTTTAACACATGTGTTATTGTTTCTATTTATTTATTTTATTTTTCTTGTAAGGTACTTTGAGCTGCATTTTATCTATGAAAGGTGCTGTATAAAATAAAGTTTATTATCATTATTTTTTTCATCTAACGCCATCATCAGGTCAACAAATTGTAATGTCCAATACCATGATTTATGACCAAATATCTGCTAAACTAATGACATTATGTCAGCCTCAGCTGTACTTTTTATTTAGTGCTAATTAGCAAACTCAAAGCATCGCTGTGCCTAAATGCAGCCTCACAGAGCTGGTAACATGACTGTCGACTCCTCGTCTTGTTTACTTAAATGCTGACGTTTTTGGGGGATTTTTTTCTTTTTAGACAGTATGGGACGGAAGAGGAACCATTACTACTGTGGGACTGAAACCTCCATCGAGATACTGCGTGTGATATTAGGCTACACAAATAAACTTGACTTGATGCAACAAACCCACATGACAGATGTCGTACTGATAAAACTAACTTAATGAATGAAATTGTTTACTTAATTTATCAACCTTCAGTGTGGTTTCAACACATTGGTCAAACAGTTACACATGCCAATCTGAACCTGATATTTAAAATAGCATAGTATTATACAACAACCACATAACTTAAAACTAATAGGATCTGTTTCTGTGTGTTTTTCTCTGGCCCCTTGTTTCATCCTGCACAGTTTGATTTCAAAGGCTGAGTGATGCAGGCAGCTCCTCCAGCTCCATCATCGCTTCAGGTCACAGCACCGCCAGCTCAGGATGTCTGCCTCCACAGCATGCAGGCTCCTACTAACCCCGCTCTGCACACCAGCTACATCTCTGCAGCATCTCACTGTACGCGCGTACAAAACGGTGGCCAAGCACAGCTCAGCAAAGCCTCTCTACATGGATATCTGTCAATCTCGTTAGCGCAGACTAACAGCCTCCTGTCACAGGTTTAGAAATGCAAAACGGGCCGTCTCGTATAACACTTGGCTTCTCCCAGTGGGACACATTCCCCCTCTAAAGAAATAGAGGCCAGCTTGCCTCTTCTTGTGTTTTGAGACCACCCAGAACGAAAACAGATCCAAAACATATATGACTTCAAATGCTATCGGAGCAGATTTTTATCGCGGGTTTGAATGAACTTTAATCTATTTCTGTTGTACCACTTTATCCATACTCTCATGTGATTGTTCTGTAAATGTGAGACTTAGTGTGCAGGTATATGAATTAATCATGCTCTTCATCAGACGCTACTGATTGCAGTAGACTGCAAGTAATATGCACAACTCTTCTAATCTAAAACCACATGTGAGGCAATGAGAGACAGTATGTATCCCCCTGAGGCGCTGGATACCCATGTCTGCCCGGAAACACAGCCACACATGGATGTTGTTTAATTGTACTGAGATCACACACATGTCCTCTACTAAGTCCTGCTAATGAATGGCTTCTGCGGCTATGACTAATACCCGAGTGGCTGGAAAACACGTTTTAGAGTTTACCTGCAAGGCGAAGTAAAACCATAAAAGGTCTCAGCTCTGTGTGAGTCATAGAAGCATGACGATGTGTTTAAGTGATTTGTTGTCCTGGTTTTAAATTACCAATTGACTTTTATACTCATTTACTTTACCAGCTGTGTTTAAAACCCCCACATGATGTGACGTACCAGGATGGCGGCCCACACTAGGAATCGACAGAGGATGCGGACGTCCATTCCCTTGTAGAAAATGATAATTTTCCCCGCCTGTGGAGAAGGAAGCAGAGATAAGCACAGACACCACAACTCATTCAATCCCACATTTAATGAGAAATACCATGTAAACACCAACAACCGGTGATGTATTTGTCCTTGGGTAACCAAATAGGCCTGGGATGTGTCCCTGACGTGGCGGTCACATTTCTCCTATCCTGTTGAGCCAGATGTGGGGTGTAAGACATCCACACCCTCTGATTAATTTGGTGATGATGAATATGTTTCAGCTGAGGACATTAGCACGGGCGAGCACAGAGGAGGGCAGCAGACACCTGGCGTGTCGTCTAAGACTCGCTGACTGAAGGGCTCAGAGCTAACCGCCCACCGGGAATTGAGCAATGTGGCTGCTTTTGCATGGCTACTTCCCACAACACAAATGGTTATAAGTGACACAGTCGCCATCAGAGGCTCAGGTCTAAAGACCAAAAGCTCTCTCCCCACTTTCAGACAACATTTTGTCATTAAAGGAGGGCAGCTGTTACAATTAGGCGGGAAAGAGTCTTTCACATAACCTTCATTGAAGTACAGAGTTAACTATAGTCTCACTGTCTAATATATTTTCTTATTAACATCTTAGCATTGAAGAGCATCACTGATCCTCTAGGTAAAGAAGCTATGGTATAGAAATTTAAAATATTGAAATATAAGAAATTAGAAATAAACAATTAATCTGTATAACTGTAGGAAGTTCAGAGTAAGGCCATCGCTACACATGGTTCTGATTGGATTCAGGGTTTCTGTCTCTACAGGATAAAACTGATTGAATCTTAAATTTATTTTTAATTAATAAGCCTTCACTGAGTAAGTTTGGTTCAATATGAATAAAAGAAGCTGCTGCTCTCAGCCAATCGGAGGGCAGTATTGTGAGGATGAAAGGGGCAGCTCACCCAAATCACAGAAAAACATTCAGTATTTTTTCAATTACTTCCAGTGGTATCTAGCCATTTTAAACCTACTGAGATTCTAAAATGTCACATTTCTGTCATGCATTCAAGTACAATGGAGGTGAATGGAATTTTGTTTGCTGAAAGTAATGGAATAAAGACGTTTATGAAATACAAAACCAACATATCTTTCTGTGAACTGTTCCAGATTTCTTGTTGGCAACAATTTTCATGTACTTAAAGTTCTTTATAGCGCTTTTGTTTTCCCCGGTAGCTATCGGTAGCCGGTGGAACAACCGAAGTGGAAAACAAAATGCAGTGTGTCCTTCGCTTGTTGTTGGTAGTTGCTAGGCTCTGAGGAAAACGGAATGCGATCTTGTTGCGACAGCGGCGCCAACAATAATACCACTTGGAAAAACTAGTTGAAAAGTTTAACATTTATTCCCTATGAAAATGGTGAAGTCTGTGATTTACACTGACGGACTGTTACTGTTTCTGGAAAGACAGATCCAAAAGAAAGACAGATTGTTGAACTGGAGTTTTTCAAATGTGTATTTGAAATGGTTTGAGCGTCACAAATGAAATGTCAGATATCATAAAACCAATTAAGGGTGACCTAATTATTCAATAAAAAACCTTTTAACTAAGCTTAACTACACATTTGCAAAATAAAATATCATAAAAAACATTACTCCTATTCCCAGCAATTGGACATTGCAAATGACAACAAAATAATACTGACACTAAAATAAACTCTGAAATATAACCTTGTACCACTTGCTGAATTATACTGGAGAAATAAATGATCCATCTTACCTGCATCCCCATGAATCCCATGACAATGGAGTTGATTGTACCCAGAACCCCCTCTGGGTCAAAGGGCTGCGTGGTGCGATACATTTCCTGTAAAAAGCAAGATGAAAAGGACCAGCAAGGCTGTTTTAATTCCACCTGCAAGGATTTAAGATAGATGGATAAAATAATGAATGGTGTCTGTGAAAAAGATCTTACTTTGCATGTGGGGTATCTGTACATGTTATCACCAAACATCCATCTATCAACGTATCCTGCTGCGCCTCCAGTGCAGTTTGGGTAAAGACCGTTATCACCGATTCCACCAGCTCCCAAATACCCTCTGATAGCAAACAATGTAGTATAGTCAGTGTTATATAAGATATAATAAGACATTTTAACAAATGAGGAAATTAGGAACATGAGGCAGCTTTAACCAAAGGAAGCTCCCCAGGCAGGTTTTTCTATTTGTGTTCACCACATATCCTCACATTCTGCTAAAAAATAAAAAACAACGTTGGAAGAAACAAGTGCCTCTATTTGAACTCAAACTATTCTAACACTGATGCCATGCAGGGTCATAGAAATGGGGGAAAACACACAAAAAGCAGCACTGAGCAGAAGACTCAGAGCGAGGAAGATGGATCCTCTGCCTCCGCTCCTCTTATTGCACATGACAGACTGAGATTGGCTAATTATGCCCTCTGAAGCATCCACCACAGGCCCATAAATCACAGCGGTTCATAACACCGGCAACACTAGGTGCACACTAACACCTCTGCTGCAGCGCAACAGCCTTAACTGGAGATTAATCTCAGCATGGAGAGATTTACACTCTTAGCATATGTGTACAGTGGATTAATTGAGCGGATTCGACAGTTACACGGCAGTGGGAAGATTGCTCTGACTTACGTGGGGCAGTTGGGTACGGGCATGAGCAAAGTGATGCAGAGCCACAGAGTCTCCAGCAGGATGATAATCAGCCACTGTGGCCAATAAAGGACCACATCCTGGACGGGGTTCCACCAGTGATTCTGCATCACACACAAATCTTGTTAATGCAAAATTCAGGTACGAAACTGCTCATCTTTTTGACACTTTTGGTGTATGTTTGGGCAACACATTCAAAAACACTTGCTTAGGTTTAGGAAAAAACATGGTTGGGCTTAAAATTACTACGTTTGTACAGTGAAAATGTAACTGAACGATGTGAACACAGGAAACGAACGAACAGCTGATTGTAAAGTGAAAGTGAAAGTTAACGCACGGTACACAAACAGCGGTCTCCTGGATGAAAGCCTTGCGTTTGTTAGACCCATCCACCTCACCTCCCGCCCTATGTGTGTCTTTTCGCTTTTTAAATTACGTCACCACAGTCACTCCCGGAGCACTTTCTCTGAACGTTTACTATCGGCACGGATGGGTTTACATTATAGTTAATGGAAAGCCCGGTGCGTTTCCAATAGGCACTAAAGGGTGCCTTGTGCATTGGTATAATCAGAAAGCGTCTGTAACTTACGCCCTACGAATGAGAACGGGCTAGTTTGGCCAGTTATCGCAGCAATAAAAAAGGAATCCAAGGTGCACACAGCGAATTAGCTGTTAATATATGTGTTGTTTCAGGCTGGGGTTTCTTTTTTCCCCCTGGTTTGTAATGACAGATTAAAGTGGACTTGACAGAGCTGCTCACCGCTCTCAGTGGGATTTCTTTCTGGCCCCAGAAAGTCTGCAGGAGAGACAGAGCAAAGTAGGTGAAGCCCAGACGCTGCAGCACCCCAGGGATCCTCAGCCAGGACCAGGACACTGGAACACAGTCAACAACACACAGCATGAACCCTCATGTGTGCCTTGATACCCGATGATGAATATATGACCTAACAACTCAGGTACAAGCACAGATATAACTCAGTGGTGTAGAGCGATTCCTGCTGATCTAAGCAAATTATAAATCAGGAAATTGATAGTATAGGACATGAGAACCGCTTCTCAATCATCCCACTACAGCACTACTACTTCCTGAGGGAGGATGATGGACAGCACGCCACACTGGGAATGGTGTCAGCCTTCAGGATACAGACATGTCAAGAACATGGAAAGCCAAAGATCAAAGATTCCCAGTTATCTCTTTGTCTCGACAAATTGGGGAGGATAAGATTGGCTTGTGTTTGAGAGATTGATGGTAATCTACACATTAGTTAATTGAAAACCTCTTTGCCGCACAAAGTGCCGTGAAAACAGCGTAATCCCAATCATTGATCCGGACAAATCAAATAAGAGGCGGAAATCTCTCCTTTCACAGGAAAAGAGGAAGCTCTTACTTATGACACATTTGTTATTAAATCTGCAGGTTACACCCCCACCCAGATAATTTACTGTATCTGTCCCCCAACTAAAGTGTCACTTGAATAAAAATCATCCTGAAAGTCAGTTTTGCAGGAAACAGCATTTGTTTCACTTTTCAGATCAATTTATGTAGGTTTTTTGTGTGAAATTGAGACCCTTTTTGACGTTCAATATCATTTAAGAAGTGAAAGCTCTGCTGTCTACTTCCCATCTCTGAGCACTTTCAGTGATAGATTGAACAAAATAATAATTCTATGGTGGAAGTGAGCAGAGCGGAATAAAGCCATCAGAAAGTAGAGCAAATAGCAGAGCCAAAAACTTTTCAAAAATATATTTTTTTCTTATTTGAACATCCTCTGAAGGCTACTCAACAGTAAGGGTTTGAATCGGACTTTCTGACCTCATCTTCATCCGACTGATCTTTTCTTGTCACCATCCAAAAAAGATGTCAAATGGTCAGAGATTAAATCTTGAAAACACACTGTCGCCTTAAGCAAAATAATATTTTTGCGTGTCAAAAACTTGGAGCCACGTTTTTAGCTTTATCTAATGGAATCTGATATTCATCTGTTAAATCAAGAGATTTATAATCGTCTAAACCAACAAAGTAGTGTGTAAGTCTTTCATTAAAGTGACAAAATAAAAATAACATAACCAAAATTGGAGTTTCAAGGTCACTGCTTTGACAATGATGATCTAACCGTAGCAGCTTTTATTTGAAATGACTCATCGTTGATGTTAAAGGTTAACACCTTCTTCTGTCTCGTCTGACATTGAAACGGTTTAACATATTGAGCCGAAACGACTCCATTCTCTTATTAGATCAAACCCCGGGACTGAACTGCCGAGGACGTCCTTGGAGACGGAGGGCAAAGCTGCAGTTTATGGTAAAAGTCACTGTGCTGTTATGACCAGCTCCAGCAGCAGCAGCCTCTACAGCAGCTGCGTGCGGCTGAGGAGTGTAACACTATCTGTTTGTAATTGTCCATTACCGCAGCGGTTGTTTTTGCTCAATCTGCCGCTGTTAAACGTCCCCTGGTGCTGGATTTTGAGACTGCACACGCAATAACAATATTTTTGTTAACCCAGTTACGCAGACATCCACCCAGGAAAGTCCATTAGCACTGGGGATGCGGCTAATGTGTGAAGGGCGCCCTGTGCGTCCCCAGGTGGACGATGAAATGGGGATTTTCAGCCTGCTTCCCCTCCTTTAACCCCGACACAGCCCTGCAGCTTTGGCTTTTATCACAAAACTGGATTTCAACACTTCTTTGTCTTTGTCACCTGACAAACTGCAGTTATGTGAAAAAAAGGTTTTTAGTGTCACGCATATTATGAACACACCAAATATAAGCTGTATTACTCCGATCTTCTACGACATTAGGGCTGCAGCTAGTGATTATTTTCATCATCAATTAGCCTGCTGATCTTTTCGATTCATCGATTATTCATTTGGTCTATAAAACATTAGAAAACAGTGAAAAATGCCCACCACAATTTCCTAAAACCCAAGCTAATATTAATACATGTCTTGATTTGTCCCACCAACAGTCAAAATCCAAACATATTCCTTTTACTGTAATGCTAAGTCATTAGTTGATTGTGAAAATAGTCACTGATTCATTTTCTGTCGACTGACTAATTGATTAATCGACTAATCGTTACAGGTCTATATGAAATAAATACCTTGTTATAGAATCTGTGTCAAAATTGTTCGATGCTACATAATATAACCGCAAATGCAGTTTGTTTTGCCGAGCTTCGTTTTACAGAGGAACAGGTGCATTAACACAAGAGAAGCCTCTTTCTGTTCTCCGATGGTGCTGCTGATTGATTGTACATGTAACAAGTGGACATATTATTAGACATGACAGAGTCTGTGCTTTAGTCATTTCCCCAGTATAGAACAAAACAAAAAGTACAGAACAAGCACATCCACATATATAACGTATGTGTTCCATCACGTGCTACGTATTTTGCACCTACGTGGTCCGTCTCTTGGAGAGTAGTTGAGGAAGCAGAAGCCGAGCATCAGGAGGACGACTGTTCTCCAGGTGAATTTGCGCAGCTGCTGCAGGCGGGTAACTCCTCTCTTCTGCATGGATCTGAAAGCCAACACCACTGAAGTCCCAATAATAAAGACAAACCTGGAAGAAACAACAGTATTATGCTATTAAAACAAGTATACATGCACACAAACATGCATATTTGTGTATATTAAAATAGGACTGAAAATGTCTGACAGTGCCAAACCTACCATGGCATGACAAGATCTGCCACCGTTAGACCTGCAACACATCCAGAGGCATACATTAATATCAATGGACACGCAGATACTTGAATTTGATGCCATTATACAGAGTTCACAGTTCTTGCCCTTTTCTAATCTCCGCAATCCAAAAGGACTACGAGGTAAATTAAGAACAATGTTATGTCCTTAAAGTGCTGCTTCAGTCATTAACTTTCCATATTGAAAAGGTGAATAAATATCTACACTCCTGTGACAGCAGCAAAGAGAAGATTAATCAAACTACCCCTGAAATCAATACACCCTTGTAGATGTGGCAAAGAGGCTATTATAAGATTTAAATTGAGAACACCTCTAAATAATGACATGGATTTCATAAAAGTTGCAGTGACATTTTTTTTAAAAACTTTTATTTGCATAGGGAAAAGGCACTCAGCTCGCTTTAACCTTTCAACAGCCACTGTCTCTCTGAAAGGCGCCTTGCTCCAGGGCACCTCAAGAGCTGCTGCTGCAGGAGGTGAGTACTACTCATTCACTGCCCCCCCTCCCATATTCTCCCAGCTGCCATTTAAACACTCATCCCTCCTCTTTCTCGTCTCCTCCCTGGTTGTTAATAACAATAAAAATCTATGGATCGTGCCTTTGATTTGGCTCGTATGAAGAATGGCATCCTGTGTGTTTGGTTTGAGACCGCATTTATCATAATTAGTGACAACGGGTCAGAAAATGCCGCAGACATGATGAGGAGAACGCTGCCGTTGAATAATAGCCTTGAGTTCACACATTCATTTCATATCTGGCTTAATGTGAAAGAAGGCGGAGGTTAATATTAGAAGTATCGGCTCCTTCCATTAAACAGACTGACCATTGTGAGCTGTTGGACCTTTCAGCTATTAAGGGCGCTTTCACAAGCCGACATTTAGTCTGTTTTAATCGAACTCTGGTGCGGTTCGTTTGGGCAGTTGTGAACACAGTAATTGAACTTGTGCGGACCAAAACAACCGATCCGAGACCTCTTGCGAGAGGTGGTCTAGGACCGTTTCCCAGCGAACAAAAACACATTACGGGCTGCCTACGCAGGCATTTGTTGAGATACACAGGTAAACTACAGGTTAACATGAGTGGGTGAGGACTGACCTGGACTTCTGCAGAAGTCCGATGTTTGCTTGACATCTGGGCCGAAGAGAACAGACAGAATATACTAAATAAAGTCCACAAAAATAGTGACGATTATAAAGTAATTCCAGATAAACTGGAGGAGAAGGGATTTGTGTGCACAGTAAATCAGTGCAGAGTCAAAATTAATAAACTTTATATATCAAAGTCTGCGATTCCCTGTATAGAAGTGGCGGCTCTCAAGAAGAAAAAGATAAATTTGCTCTTTCGTACACGCACCTCAACAAATGCATTTTTTTATTTGGTCCGCTTTAATTTGTGCACTGTGAAACTGAACCAGACTAAATTGGAAACAAACCATAAGTATCAATTTCACTTTGATTCGGACTAGACAAACTATGGCTTGTGAAAGTGCCCTAAATCTATAGCAGATGCAGATGAAGGGAAACACAATTGTGCATGTCTTATACTTTACTTAACCATTCCATGGTGCATGTTGAAAGAACCAGTAGCCTCCTCCACCATAGTTCACAAACACCATCACTGTCAGGGCAAACCTACAGAAACAGCATGAGTAAGCAGTGCACTATAGTACACTGTTGAATAAACCAGTAATAATTGGATTAACCTTCATGCAGTAGAGTGAATGATGGAAATATGGGTGAAAACTGTTTTAAAACTATTATAAATACAGCATAAAATCATTCATATCTAACAGCTTTCTTACCATCTAACTAATACTCTGAATTAAGAGGCCAGAGGGGGGGCTTTTTATTCCGTCACACTCCAAATGCAAGGTAATGCAATCTAAGCATTATGAATCACTCAGGAAATGAACACTTGTCCTCTGGATCTCCTCACGCAGGAGTGCTGACTAAAGACTTTGCGTCTAATATATGATACACTTTATACTTTAGCACTGGCCAAGGCTGCTGAAACACAGCACACGTGATGGGAGTGCTTCACTGAACCGCACACTGGAGGGAAACGAGGTGTTTGCGTTGCATGTCAGAAAATGGGTGGGGGAACATTACACAACACAAACTTGCGGGGGAATGTAAATGGTTGCATGGTCAAGCGGCTACAGAGGTTTGCTCCGAGGCAAATTTAAGCCTTTCACCATCCTACATACTTGAATATATGCTTTCAATTCATGTTTTATTTCATCAAAAAGAAAAAAAAAATATCATCAAGGGGGTCTTTAAGAGCCATAACACGATTAGGACAACCTCTAAGAACAAGACTCTCTGATAAGATGCACTGTATCTACCTCTGCCTCCTCTCGTTTTTCTGCCTAGATTCAATTAAGAGGTGCACCAAAGCCATTACTGCTCTTTCAGCCCCAACCTGCTGATACAAGATTTTAATCGGCCACTATCATCTCAAAAGGGCTATTAAAGTAGAGTAAACCCTGCTGCATGTGTCCATGTACTCTCTCTCTCTCTCTCACACACGCACACATATGCATGCAGGCTATCATTTAAATTTTGACGAACATATCCATTAGTCGCCATAGTGACAAAGACATGAGGTTAAATCACTGGCCAGATGAGACCCGGTGAAAATCCCTGCAATATCAGGGCTTATTGGTCATCTTTTTAATCAAAACACTCTGGGTGTCTGATTGTGAATGAGAGCTCCATTTTAGGCAGATTACATTAAAAATACCACACATGTGACACTAGTGGCTGTTAAGTATTAAGACTAAGGGGAAATATAAGTGCTTAATTAAAAAGATGTGCGCTGAGATCACTATGCTTTATGTTGCACCAAAGTTAATAAAGTCCAGGTTGAAACACCACAGACTTGTTTCTTGGTTCCTAATCCGGTTGAAGTTGTAAATATCCCTGTGCTCTCCAATGAGCATTTGTCACTTCAGTAATAGACTTAATTCATGTCTGGGAATCAGTATTCATGATTTATAGCTAACAGATTACAGACAGACGTGTCTTTCTTGCAGCAGTGACAACTGGTTATGACTCGCTGACAGACGCTTATGGACTTCTTTGATTTGAATCACTGTACATGCATTACCAATTAGAGTGTTAGCTTTGTACATTTAGCCGTTGCAAATGGATAGTTGCACTCCATCACTGCAGAGTATTGAGTTACCTGCTGTGCTGGCCATAATACCAAATACAAAGACATCCAATCTAGTCATAATAAATTACTACTTGAGTGGAAATGCCAAGGTTCTTTTTTTTTTGTGGCCAAACATCAGAGCATATCTGAAACTGAATCGGAGGAAAACTTGGAGCTTAGTCAAAATAAGGCACAGAATGACTCAGCCACCTGGTGTTAAATACAACTGATAATCCATTGCTTTACTGTAATAGTTGTTCCCTCTGTTGTATGGCACTGCTAACTAATGACGGTGCGATTTTCAACAGTAAGGAAACCGGCGACAGGCTTTTAGCAGTGCGGCACAAGATTAAAATCCAAATCCTTTTAGAAAAATTAACCGTACCCTACTGTTCTCTGTATATCATGTCAGTGCAGCCTGAGCAATGATCAGAAAAACCTTTCAGCTCAGAAGAAAAGCCTTTTGCCTTCAGAAATGTCTCAGCATTTATGTTCGATGATGTGTCTGTTTTCTGCAGAAAGTTGTTACTTATCAGGGAGCACGGATCATAAATCACAGGGCTGAGGAGGCACACGCAGCGTTAATCTTGAGCGCTGAGTCACAGTTTGATTAAGTGTGTTGTCAGGTATGAGAATTTCCAGTATTACCTATCAGGACATCAATATGTGACAACTATCTGTAACCCCAGAGTGACATTTCAGCTAATAAGATTGAGCAGGACTGCGGCAGGCAGCGTAAGCGAACGGAAATGAAATCGAAATTTAGACTTTCCTTGAACCTTTGCAAAGTGTACCCAACTAATTCAGCTCCCAAACCAAATAAAACTATGTGGTAATTTGAATTCAGCACATATGCACGGTGGTTTCAGATGGCTTCTCATCCAAAAAGGAAGCCACAGAAGGAGAAGATGCCAATTGTCTGCTGGATGCTGCCTCTGTGCTGCTGGATTTCCTCTCGCTCTCCATTTTGGCAGGAGATCTATGACCGTGTGGATGTGTGCTGATATGTTGACGGTATTATTACATCAATTATTTGGCAAGGGGGAGGTCAAAGCCACACCAGCATCCTGTTTCCAGAGAGGCGTGCTTTGTGTCTACCCCCAGGCCACAATTAAGGCTAGCAGGGAGCCCAGATTCAATCACATGCATCACTCCTGTCCAACAGAAACACACTGTTCCAAACCCGAGACGCACTGATATCAGAAATCATGCCCAAAGCTACACCGCCTGATAACAAAAGCTTGGGGGGAGCATGTGGCCAGACTGTGACCCCTGTAATTATTCATTACGCTGGGCCTGTAGATCTTCATCATGCCTCAGACTGCTCTAAAAAGAATTAACATGTGAACAAGTCACATGTGGTGATAGACTGATAAACATGATGGTTGTTGATGGCGTACATACCCTCGGAAAGTGTCCAGTGAGTGCAGACGTGTTGGTTTAGCTTTAGCGGTACTGTGCTCAGCTTCACCAGCCTGTGCTCCGTCCTGCTGAAACAATTACAGGGTAGACAAAATAATGTCACAACTTTGGCTTTCAAGTAACTAAACACCAGTTCGGCTCATACAAGGTTGTCGGAAAAGTAGCAACATTTGTTAACTCACTGTATGTGACTACTGTATGTAGTATGTTGTTTCATTTCGTGCCTGCAATTTCTCTTTGTTATTGCAGTTAAAGGCAGGGTCGGTGATCTTGAGAAACTAGCAAGAGTACACAAGATTTTTAAAAATTATCCAACCAAAAAACCGAGCCCAGTGTTGCCAACTCTTTTCCAATGAAAGTAGCTAACAGCACTAGCTCCAAAAGTCCCTAACCCCTAAATCTAGCAAGAAAGTTGCCAAGTCGGCAACACTGACAGTCCGTCTGTTCAGGCCTCCCTCCAAAGCAAATCCCCCACAATTATAATTACGAACGTAAATATATCATAAAGAACGTAAACAACTCACATTGCTATTGTTAGTACTCACAGCTGTCAGGAGAATTTGATTTATTGATTGCTGTCAGGATGTAATGAGAATTTCAACTAATAAAACAAAAATGTTTCTAAAATCTTTACCAACACTACCTTTAATCTGTGTTTGCATTTCTTAGATTTTTCATTGACTATTCAGTTTAACGTATTAAAGCAAGTAAAACCAAAACAATGAGCTGAAAGAAGCTAAAATGCTCTGTGGCGCTGTGTGGAACTGCAGTCCGTTGATAATTCTCTTTAGGTTCGCCACGATGAGTGAACCCTTTCACATTTCATGAAGTCATTTGACCCAGTGTTGATATAAAAATATTGATTAGTGCAGCTTTAAATAATTTAGCTTTTTTGTCTCTTAGGAGCCCACTTAGTTGCCTCATGTTGCTTTGAATGCTTACATATCAAAGTGCTGATTACAAGATGTCTTTTAATAGCTCACAAGTTCTGCTAATTGGCAGTAAGTTTGAAATGACCCTCTTCTGTAACAGTGATTAATTATGATTGTTATAATTAATGTTCTTTCTCCTGAAGTGATCACATTATTTTGTGTACCCTTCACACTTAAACTTTTAAATTCCAAAAAAGGGGAGAGGTTGAGGACACATTTAGAAATACATAAAATGGCTACACTATCATATACTTGTAGCACAAAAATATATACATGTAATTCAAACTTGTTTGAAGACTTTACGTAACTTTAATTGTTCTGAGATGTAAAAATGTTGACAAAGCCAAAACTCCAAATTGTCACATGGGTCAGAACTCCTCAAAATGATGTTGGCCATCTTTCTACCCTGGGTCATCCTCTGTGCTGTGTGTCGGCGCCTCTTTCTCCCTCCCTCTGTGAAGGCAGCATTGAGATGACTCTGGCCTGTTGCCCTCTCAGTATGATTAGCCTGACTCGCTGGCCTCCATGCAGCAGTTTAAAGAGCCAGAGCAGGAAGACTCCAGCACTAATATGTTATGATGGATCTGCATGCCATCCAGACAGCATATGGAAGACAGAGACATCTTCTTTGGAAGAATGAGAGGAGCCATTCATGCTCACCAAAATTACACAGCAGCCCTTGCCATCAAGCAAGATGATTGGACGGATACGACGCTCTATCTCTTCCATGTAAGTCTGCTGTACAATTGGCTCTGCTAACATTTGTATCAATCATTCCATTAGTGTCTCCCCAACGTCTTGATGACTGGAGTCTCAGAGCAATTTTGGTATGCATCTCAGGCTGCGTAGTTGGCCAATAAAAATAATGCAATGTTACTGTTGGATTGAGGCCGTTTTAATGTTTGATTATAAAGAGAGTCAATACTTTTCTGCAGTGATGAAATAAAGGTGGCGCAGTTGCTTTTTATAGGGTTCTTCTGAACGCCTCAAATTTTGGGAAAATACAGGAGTTAAGGGAGCAAACAACGATATAAAAAAATTATTTTTTAAAAGTTACCATACATTTTTCTCATACGCACATTACCATGACTAAAATTGTGGTTTTAATGGTTCATACTGTCATGTTTAGTATCTCAAAATTGTACAGTTCATACCAGAGGTGTGGACTCATGTCAGGCTCAAGTCACAGTTACACAGCTACTGTTGTTAAAATGGCATTACATTTGGTCAAGAGTGCGTTATGACTTAGAGCTCGTAATTCAAAGTTTAAGACTTGGGACTTGACTTGGGACTTGTCAGACTTGACTCGGGACTTGAGTGCAAAGACTTGAGACTTGCAAAACAATGACTTGGTCCCACCTCTGGTTGATACTGATGAGACTGCCCCTGGAGCACTCATTTCATTTGATTGGTTTATGATTGATCTAAAACTAATCAATCAAATCACTCATCTGTGTCATCGCATTGCATTTATTAAGATATTAATCTAATGCATTCATTAGAAGCAGCATTTTACTTACATTATCCACGGAGTACTGTGGGCCTTGGCAGCAAATGGTCTTAATACATTTTGATGTACAGCGCCTCCTGTAAATGGGACAACAAGATTGAGCTGCCTTGTTCTGATGGAGGAGTAATCAGTGCAGGATGGTATTTTCATTGTGGATGATGTAAAAAACATATGGCTACCTGTAGATGGAGGGCGCCACAACGAAGAAGAGAGCGATTATGGCCAGTAAGAGAGCTGCCACCACAAGAGCTGGAAAATAAGAAAGGGAAATGTTTACAAATGGACATTGTGTAATCAGATTGTACCACCTTACATCACAGGCTTTCTGTCTGGGAGTCCATGTCAGGAGCTTTATGCTGAACATCTCTATCAGAATAGGATCTGACTGGGGATAAAAGGCCTGATTAGCAGTCCAAACTGTCTGCTTTACTCGCCTCTGGACTCCCTTGTGGCTCTCTGTCAGTCAACCAGTGTCAAAGGGGATCCCTCAAGTGACAAATAAGGACCTAATGGAAAACTCTTGGTCGATCCATCTGGGTAATCTAACCCTGCGGGCGTACGAAAAGGAAAATGTAAGGCTACACTGGAACAAGGACAAGAAAACAAAGACAGAAAAGAGCTGGTCAGCCAGAGGGCATCATAGAAAGGAGCGAGGTCAAGATGAGGGCACAAATACTGCAGCTGAGATGTCTTTTATTTGCTAAAGAAATAATGATATCTACCCAGATCATAGATCAAAGATTGGGGTAAAGCTTATGGATTCATTGTTTAAGGAACAAATAGCTCATGTTCCTGTACCTGTATCGCTGTATCAGACTTAAATGATGCTAAATGCCACTTAATTTGATTTTTACAAAAACAAAATCCAAGTTTGCTACATTATTTATTACCCGTCAGCAACAGCAGCACTGAATAATCAGTGAGACATTTTACAGCTGTGCTAGGAGATATCAGTATGGTCTTCTTACGTCAAAGCACAGGAAATAAAGGGGAAAGTACGCGCCGTGTTTGTCTTCAGTGGAAAAACAAACAAAAAAGAAGCCATTTTTAACCCGAGCTTGAAACCACACTATGACATCAACTCTGAACAAAGAGTGGTCACTTTATCGCCTCGGAAAAGTCATGGCATCTCTGCTGCCCACTCATAAAAACGCCATAAAGCTCTCAGCACATGAAACAACACTAGATCTCTGCAACAGCTATGCTCTGCTCGCTCTATCAGCTATTGTCAGAATAAATAGAAAATGAATGGATGCATTTCAAAACAACTAGATTAAGTTCAGTTCATCGATATGTCTGCTAGAATCGAACAAAACACTTGATAGCAGTCAATATTCTGGATTTCTTTGGGAGAATTAAGACCTTAGCAGGTGACTTGTGGTTTGTGGTACGATGCAGAATACAGTGCTAACATGATTAAAGGGTGGATCTGATTGTAGCTGCATAGAAATATACCGCACCCGTCAAATGACCTCACAAAGACCCACGATCAATCTGAGACGCTGAAGTAAACTTTGAAATTCCCTAGCAGGGCAACTCTAACCTGTCTTGAGCTGCTGACCAGACCATTACTTAAGCTGAGCAAGTCCTATGGGGAGTTTGTATAATCACTGGTCTGGAGAGCTAATGGAAGCTCATCATACTGTGAGGGGTGCCGTCACGCTGACCATATATCTGCTTGGATAATGGCTACTTGGCCTTAAAAGTCTGATCTACAACATAATCTGCAATATTGTTAAGTAGAGTGTACATTATGGAGAGAGACGCTTTCAAAATCCCATTACGCCCTAATCCTTCCACACTCCCTAATGTATTACCCACAATGCTCCACGCGCGGAGCCAGGCCTTCAAAACAAACAGAAAAGCTTTTCTTTTATCCCTTTTCAAGAAAGCATGTCTTATCTGATCAATACACATCATGTCCCAGGAGATGGATGAGTATTACTGCTCAGTAGATGTGGACAGGCCGAATGATTCCCCTCTTTGCTGACTCAATTAAGTAGAGAGTGGATCAAAGGCTTGGCCCGAGCGTGGACCCAGGTTCCTTTACTGTCGCTGTGTCCCACCAAAGCAATCACGTTCACTCTCAGTCTCAAACTGCGTGGCTGATTACCGAATGTCAACATCCTGTATTCTTCATCAGTGTTGTGCACTTACGCAGGTGTGCGTTGTTCGGTCTTTTATCGACGGCGGCAGTGCAGCTGGGGTTACTGGCGGCCTCGGACATCTGGATCCAAACAGAGTAATGACCACCTTCACTGTATGTCTGACTCCACCTGCATCCAAAACAGTGAAATATTGAGACACACTTCCCTTAAAAGCACATAAAACTACAGGCTGTTTTTATTTGATCCCCTTTCAAATTATATTTCCTCAGAAGCAGATATCAAATTACTTTTTTCATCCACTTGCTGCTGTTTTCCTCTTGACCTGACTTTAAGAAAATGGTCTCTCCTTCTGGTGGTTTTACAACGCCTATGAAGCTCAGGAGCACCACCTAGTGTCTGCAGACTTAAAGTGCATCCCTCTGTCCTCTCGTCATCTCCAGTTTCAGGTCCCAAAAACATGCATTACACGCTCATATTGATCCACTGTTGGGATGACATACTAGCTATCACTTGGAGTGTTTTTTCAAAGGGGAAAAGGAAATCAATAGCAGCACAGTCTGGTTAGAGACCTCAGCATTGATCTAGGAAGCCCAAGACCAGACCTCTGAGAGGGCAAGAAAAAGCACGAGAGGCTTGTCATGTGGCAACCGAAGCTCTGGCACCGTGTTTACAGGTGACCCCCAAATGGAAAACTCTGCCCTGGTGTCTTGTCAGTCCTGATTGTTTATAAATATGCCGCCTGTCTCCTCCAGTTAACTTCCCCGCTGAGGTTTCCACAGGACGTGCAGCTTTAATGAGCCCTTTTCATCAATATTGGAATGTCAGGTCTTATTAACCCCAAAAAGGCTCCTGATCGATACCCGGGGAGGTAGTTTAAGGGAGGGCATCACTCAGGTCCAGAAAGCAGGTCAGGATTACTCCCCCAGCCCTGTAAATAATCTCACAGACTGCTGATGCCACCACACTATTTCATGGCTGGAAACAAGAGCAATACACTCCCACAGGCAGTTAATATGAGTAACCAGGAAACGAATCAGCATTTTAACCTCTTTGGATTGTAGGTGGTTTGATGTTATTGATGCTTTGTCAAAATGTTAAAACTTGTTACCCGCAAAGAGTTGCATTCCTGGTCAGTTCCACTTGCAGAGTCAGAGTGAATTTAGTGCTGATCACCGCAGATGCATTGTTGTTGTTGGGCTTCACAGTGACCAAATGCTGGTACACACACTGAGAAGTAAAAACAGGGGATGTAAAACCATCAGAAAGTCTGTAGCCTGGAGCGATCTGATGGGGTCACGATTAAAGGTGTAAGGATTCAATGATTAAAAGGTTTATTTGTCAGTTACACAAGTAATATGTGTAGTGAAATGCAATGTGCTCTTAACGGTGTGCTAAGACTAGTGTGAAAAAGATGGATTACAAAAAATAAATAAAAAGGAAGGAAATTTAGAAATAAAATAGCCAAATAGCGCAAATAGCCAATGTTCAGGGCAGTGCAAAGGATTCACTGAGACAATGTGCTTGTCAATATAAGATAGAAAAATATACACATTTCTCTGATGCAAAATTGGGTTTATTTCTCTGACTTTCCTACAATTTTAGCTTTTGTTTGTGAAATACAGGTTTTCCTCTCCTCAGGTCTCTAAACACACTTCAATTGAAACAACCTAAAAAGGAAAAATGGCTCTTTAGTACAACTGATAAAAGCTAATGTGCACAGTAAGACCATAACTTGTGACAATGGTTTGTAAGTAGATATTAATTATTAAATATTAATAATTATTTGTCTTAAAGGATCATGAGCCAAAAAAATAGGAATTACCGGTATAGAGGTTAGAAAAGCAGGCCTTGTTCAAAATTACATACAAAAATGCAGATAAATAGATTTAAAGATCTTAAAATCTGAGGAAATAAACCTGATGGTGACATCAGTGGTATCTCAACTTCAGATTTGTAACAGACAGACTGCATTACACACTGAGGATGTGGGGTCTGAAAGACATGAGCAATTAATAGGCAGGGGAGGTCTAATGAAATATGCTATTGTGTTGCTATATCGGAAATGTAGAATCCAGTGTTTTTTAAGCTTGACTCATACTAGGGACTATTGTCAGTAGACCTGCAAGGATTAACTGATTATCAAAATAGTTGGCGATTCATTTAATAGTTGACAACTAATCGATTAATTGGTTTGAGTCATTTTTTAAGAAAAAAAAAAGTCAAAATTCTCTGATTCCAGCTTTTAAATGTGAATATTTTCTGGTTTCTTTACTCCTCTATTACAGTAAACTGAATATATTTGAGTTGTGGACAAAACAAGACATTTGAGGACGTCATCTTGGGCTTTGGTAAACACTGATCAACATTTTTCCCCATTTTCTAACATTTTATAGGCCAAACAACTGAAAAATTATTCGTGAAAATAATCAACAGATTAATCGACAATGAAAATGATCGTTAGTTGCAGCCCTAACTGTCAGGATATCCAAGATTTAGTGCATTGTAAATCATTTTTTTAATCATTTTCGTGAGTTCCCCAACTTCAGGAGGGTCCAATGCTAAATCACTGGAGTATCCGTTTAACCTTTCTAGTGCCTGGAAAGATCTGGGTGAGAAACATGAATGCATAACTATGAACCTCTCAAAATTGAGTAATTTTGCTGATTATCTTGGACAACCTGGACAAACAGACAGATGGAAGACAGACAGTATATATTCCTTACCTTGTAGCAGTAATCTGACGTGTAGAAGACCTGCACTTCTTCTGTCAGCTGGTTATAAAATGTTAACAAAGCCTGGTCCATTTTCAGACTGGGCCCTGCATAGATTCAAAGCAGCACTGATTTATGATGTACACAACGCTTTTTGTACATCATAAATATAAGATAGCAGAAGGGTGTATCAGATCACTATCATTATCAAGATCATAACACTGGCTCAATACTATTGACTGAGTAAGTTCTCACAATACTGACAGGTCCATTTGTCATAATTAATGTTAACCTTGATTACAGAGGCCAAACATTGATTGTCACAAGAAGCTAAAAATTCCTCTTTGGATTGCCATAAAGTGATTGCTCTTTGGTAGAGCGTCAAATTGTCACTACAGGAACACTTTTGATTGTTTAAGACTGAACACCATCCACATCTACCACTAATGAATCCTAGAAGACTCACCTGATTTCAAGTATCCTCCATAGCTGCTGGTTACAAGGATTAACAAAGTTAGACTCGCTTGTAGCGGTCTCCGGTGCTCCATGTTGCTACTTGAAAACAGCCACTTCCACTGCTCATCTTTATAACACTCACACCAATATAAAAAGCGGTCAAAGGGCAGCACGCATGCATGGTTGGTGGTTCCTTTAAACTGGTTTGTGATGCATATGTTTGGAATCACGTTTGGGGCAAAATTAGTCTGCTATTTTGTTATCGAGATGATGAATAATATAAGAATTAATGATGAAAACAGGCACTTCACCAGTTTAAAAAGCGTACTAAGTGTGTGTATTAATGTAGAAGTCAGAGGGATAAGCTCCATTTCCAAACACAATTTATACAACCATTTGACTCCAATCTAATGGTTTTGTTCTTAATCGCAGCCTTCCTTTCTAACCAAAACACTGAAGCACTGTTCTCATTTCCCCAACCAGCCGACTGTTAAATGTTGATCACTTGTCACATCCTCTCCCTCTCCACATTTCATTAACCAGTTCATTTCCCTGAGCGCCCGCCGTGACAGATGAGTTCACCGGGGCAATCTCGCAGGAGCAGCTCATTAACCTTTGACATGAACTCCAGCCAGCTGAAGAGCAGCGCTTGCTTTAAAATCTGCTGTCCTGTTGAACAGAGACATAGTGTGCTTTTATTCTGAAGTTTAAGTTCATGTTTTAATATATGTGCATATACGATATAGAATAGATAATTAAAAGGGGGGAAAATATCTTCCTCCTTTCATTGCTGCTACAATAACTGGCCTCACGCATGCCTTGTGCAACAGATGACAGTTTATGATTAAACCCATGCTGACATGTGGATGAGTAGCCTATCAGCAGTGAGGATTTCTGCTCAGGCTTCTGCAGGGGCAGCTAAGCACTGCAGGACCTACGGCTCGTCTGTCGAATGGATTCATTCCAGTCGCTCCCACTGGCTGCCACAGCAGATCTGTGCAACAGGAAGCTGGAGCTGAAAACATTCTGCAAACATGGTGAGTACACAACCTCTCTACAGTGTGTGTTCAGCGTCACACAGGGCTGCTTACCGCCTCACACACTTGTTGCCATTTAGTCACTCTCACAGTCTAAAACTCCACTAGATAATGTTTTATGGCAGACTGACAGATGCAGATACATCTGATACAAAAGTTTAATATGTGCCCGTTTCATTCTGCAGAAATAAGACTGACATAAGCAAATTTTCCTGTGTCTTTGTGTAAGGATTAATCCACATCATGTGATGAATAGACAAGGTTTAAGCCAGTGGGTATTGTCTGTGTGCTGTCCATTCGCTCCGCCGATAGAGCAGATTAGAGTGTTGCTATGATACCCGTTGATGTCATTGCTCCGTTTCAGGCCGTGACCGTGACATCTGTTTGCTCTGGCTTATAAGCATGACCGCTCATCTGGGGACAAAGCCTTCAAAAGTCCCCTCTCGACTGTGCAATAAAATCTATTTGGGGAAATGTTGTGAAATGTTGACAGTGCTGTTTAGATTTGGAGTCAGGGTCACGACGGCTGATTTAAACAAGCATAAGTAACTTTAAATCCATGTGACCCTGCATCATGTGTCAAGATTAGGAACTGAGTGACCAAAAGTGTGCACCCACCCCCTCCCACCACCACCACATACCTTTGAACCAGCTAAACTTTTAAACCAGGAATGCAGCCTCTCATTGTTTCCAGATGGGATCCTGTGCAACCAATCACAGATTGTGTTAGTGAAACTGCCCCTCTCAGATCTGCTGTACTGTTACCTCTGCTCTTTCCTACCAGGCTGGTAAAATCCAGAGTCTGACCGAGGCGGAGAGGAACCACCTTCTCCCCCTGCTACGCAACGCTCAGTGGGTGGAGGTTGTGGGACGGGACGCCATTTATAAAGAGTTTATTTTTAAAGACTTCAATCAGGTATCTATTGCACAACTCACAAAATCCACATAACTAGCAACTACTGTATATTATGTAAATATGTGACTGCGTGATTTCTTTACCTTTCAGGCTTTTGGTTTCATGTCCAGAGTGGCGTTACAAGCAGAGAAGATGGACCATCATCCTGAGTGGTTCAATGTCTATAATAAGGTACAAAAGACTAATTATGGCACATTCAAATGAGATTACAGCCCTTAGGGTGGATGGATGTTTTGGTAATCAGTGAATGGTCCTGATTGGCTGAGCCCAATATTGTGACCATGTACAGAAGCTTCAAATTCATTAGTCTTCTAACCAATGTCAGAATCAGATTGATTTTGCCAAGTATATACATACAAGGAATTTGACTCTGGTTTTATGCAGCTCTCTCAATGTACTTACACGGAGATAGAAATAACAAGGACAACAAAGCTGTCAAATAAAGGTGAGGAATAGACAACTGGTATGTACACAAGTAGTGAAAAAATAGGTGTATATATAAATTTATATATATATATATAAATGTGTATATATATATATATATATATGTATATATATATAAATATATATATATATAAAAATATAAATATATAAATAAATAAATAAATATATATATATATATATATATATATATAAAAAAGCACCATTGACCAACAATAAAATAAGAATAAAATAATAAAATAAAATGTCTATATACAAGTCAAGAGTTCTGGAAGTTGTAAACAATATAAACAGTGCAAAGAAATAAATACTGAATGGATATACATGGGCTGGATTATACAGTATGTACAATGAGTAGGATCTACATTTATCTGCAAATACATGAAAAACATTGACAGAGATGCTCCCCATTAAAAGCACTGTCCTAATAACTGACGTCATGCAACAAAACTCCCTCCTGTCACAACACGTGCAAGCTCTCACAGGTGTATAGTGTTAAGCTAATGAGAGATCCTCTCTAGAAAGGGCGAGTTTGTGCAACGCGGGTTTCCTTGTAAATGCAGTCAAATGTTTTTCAGCTAAAGCAGGTAAAAGGCCCAAACTTAACTGTTTTTGGTTCACTTTTACTGCTATTATCACTATCGCTTCCAGACAGCTAACTCTGATAAACTCACTGCACGCTGCTCAGCAAGAAAAGGCAGACAGACGCAGTTAACGTTGCTAGGAACGTTGCTAGCTAACGGTTACCTAGCGAACGTTGCTAGCCAACCGTTAGAGTGGCTAGCAACTAAAATAGAGTGAATATCTGACTTACATTTAACAGGTGTCCAGAAACACGACTCCAAGTGAATGCCGACGTTGCTCCATGTCTGTCGTCATGACAACTGTTTGCTTGCATGTTCGCGACATAAAGTAAAGTGATTGGTGTTGTTTACAGCCTGTTGCTGCCCCCCAGTGGCCACAAAAAGGAAAGAAATTATGCTCCTTAAAAATTTCTTTTTTCAGACTAGTGGAAAGAAAACATTTATTTTACTACACTTTGTCTATTGTAGATTTCTCCCAAATTCACCAAAAGGTATATAATGCCTCATTTGCATATTTATATATAACATTTCAGAAAATGTGTAATACAAAAAAATGGTGATAACTATTAGTTATGTTTTTACCCAATTCCCCTGTAGTGCCTTTCAAAATGTATCTTTAATACATATCTTTAAAATGATTTTTTTTCTCATACTCTGACCCAGAAATCTACATTTCAGTAGCACTTACATACACCAAAACTAGTTTCTAGTTTATATTCTGAAGGTTTTTACAGAGGGGTTTGTTTATATAATTATTAGTCTGATTTTTTTTTTTTATACCATTATATTCCTAAAAACATGGCGAAAATGGATTTATGTCTGTTGAGAAAAAATTTCTGATTGTGATATAAAGAGATTCCCCTCTGTAAAAGCCTTGTCAACAAATTGAAACAAGAATTTTGAACCTGGTTTTATCCAATTTTTTAGATTTCTGCTCTAGAAATGTATGCATATTAGCACATATTTAATAAGATAATATATAATTTGCATATTTAAACATTTTCAGAAAATTCGAAATACAAAAAATAATTGTCTAAATATAAGTAATCAACTGGGGAAGTTTCATGGTGATATATTAGTTGTGGTTTTTTTACCCTATATTCACCTGCCATGTCTTCACCTTAAACTATTTAAACTTCTTTGAAGGGTGGCCCTGGTCAAAAAATTCAAACCTAAAATTTTAAAAGTACATTTAATTATGCAGGGTTGACACTGCTTTCAACATTTCAATTGACTTCACTGTTAACTACACCTGAATTGGCATTTTAACTGCTTATATGCGTATAGGCTTCAGCTACTTTTAGGGCCTTAACCTCAGCTGACACATCAACTGCTTCTATCACTTCAACTTAAATGTGTTGCAGATGGAGGCAGCCATAGATATTTCACTTCAATTAATCTTCTTTGGCTTTACTTTAAGGCAAGAGATGAAGCCATCATGAAGTTGGCTGGTTTGAGTGCTTTCTGATTAAAGCACCATCTTTTGTCTAAAGCAAACACACAGTTACTTGAGAACAATGAACCTTTTCTAGTCATATGATAGAGTTCCCTGCTCCATTTTCATTTTGTTCCCCCAGGTCCAGATCACTCTCAGCACACATGACTGTGGGGGCCTGTCCCAGCGAGACATCACTTTGGCCACCTTCATTGACCAGGCATCCCTGATGTGAGCAACACACATTATCAGTCATTTCAACAGTGGAAATGGAAGTCACAGCGCTTCATTTATTCATTCCACTGAGAAATCTCTGAGGATGTGACCTGCAAATCCAAAGAATATGAACCAATTACGTACGTTCAATGAATTGTGAAAAAAGCTGTAGCTGCAAAGGGTCTAATGTGTTTTTAAAAAGATGTTGTTGGTGTTGCACTTGGTGAATAAATGAGATTAATAGCCAACGGTAGATGGTAAAATAATGTTTACACATTAAAGTCTTTAAGTAATTTCTCAGCAATCATTCCAGTTATTACAGATAACATTCACAATGTGACCCTCTGTCACAGCTAGTGTCTTATGTCCAATGATTTTGTTAATAAATGTTTATTTCTGTTAAAACTGTTTTTGTCATAACTAAAAAAAATGACCAAAAATCTTATCAGATTGAATGCATTTTATTGAAAACATAACACACCATCTGCTGTGTGACTGTGTTAACTGCTCTGAGTAGGTTAATAACAGTATTTGCTATCAATGGATCATGTGCAAGAAGAAACCAGAAGGTGCTTCCTAACTCAAAATAAATCTGCTACACAAGGATGCACGCTGACATGGACACAAATCTTTAAACCTTGTACATTCAGATCTTCACACAGAGACATAGTGTACACGGGTGGACAAAAGACTGTACAATATAATGCACTCCAAAAAACAAATTACAAGAGTTGTCAAGGCTCCTGACATTATCTACAAAATTCAACATTTTAAGACTAATGTAAGGTTGTATTTGTTAGCATTATATTTTAAGGTGTTTGTCCACCCTGTGTATGTTTAAAAGACTTAATGATGTCGCGGTTATGAAGCCAAATCCCTGAGGATGACGTCATGAGTTCAAACCTCTGAAGGCACAGAGGTGAACGCTCATTATTGCTACATAATGTCACCAAACGGCTTGGACAATTTAGATGTTCTCTGCAGACCTCTAATGAATCTGTTACAGTTTGTAGTCACTTAATGCTTAAAGAGGAATTTGCATGAAAAATGTTTATTCAAAAGAGATTTCTAGGCCCATTCAATCGTCACATGATATTTCTCCAAAGCAAACAGGATGAGTAATTGTCTTTTTTGCATGGGCATGGCTTTCCACACCCTGTCACTGGGCGCAGTATTGAAGGATGGATGGATGGACACATGATGATGGTATCGTTAGTGGGGATGTTATGTCCCGTCTGTCAAC
Organism: Sebastolobus alascanus; assembly: GCA_916701645.2. Classification (NCBI taxonomy): domain Eukaryota; kingdom Metazoa; phylum Chordata; class Actinopteri; order Perciformes; family Sebastidae; genus Sebastolobus; species Sebastolobus alascanus. The sequence goes on from CAKAOJ020000358.1 coordinate 191,487, forward strand.
TGCCAGATTGAAAAATCCCCGCACATGTAAGAAGAACCTAAATACATTCATGTCTAATCTCTTTAAAACTGCTCAGTATGTAAAAACAATTGCTGAAAACACAAACACTCACAAATTAAAGTGATTAATAAACACCCAGTGGTCACACAAAAGGTTAAATTACACTAAAAACAAGGCCGATATGCTGTCATTCAACACTATGCTTCTCATGACTTAAACATCTATAGTAGAGCATTCCCCTTCGTTTCACTTCATAAAAGGAAAAGTTATTGCACAAACATGGAAATAATTTCATTGAAATACACAATTTCAACAAGCAATATTAGGAAAGCACATGAAAGAGAAGAAGACAAGGTGGTTTTGGTGTTACAGAACCGGATAGTAAACGTGAACATATCCTGCTGAATGGATATTTACCTAAATAAATCCACCTATCAGACAGGGCAGAGAGTGGGTTTCTCCCAAAATAAAACTGTCAGTCTGTGGATCAAAAACCTCCATCACAGTGGATCTGCTTCATTTCAGTATATCTAAGAACACTTTATTACAGTTGGTCAAATGGCCCTAACATTGTGAAGTTTATTATGTTAGAAATGGGAAACAGTTGCCCTGTTAGTATGTGTTTCAGTGGATGAATAAGTGACATTTGCATTGAGTAGAAACTGAGGTAGATTGAATTAGGAGACACATGATTAAAACAAAGTGGTACACAGGTGACTAAATGCAGACTGCATAGGGAATATGATAATATACAGTAGACCAGGGTTGGAAACAGCCTTCAGTCCAGTCTGTTAAAAGATCATTGCTTTACTTTACAAGCCCGCTACTGTGTGGAAGTCCTTTTCCAACTCTGAAAAACACTTTAGAAAATAACCAAAGCGGCTAATAAGGAGCCCTACAACGATTAATCGATTAGTTGTCAACTATTAAATTAATCGCCAACTATTTTAATAATCGGTTTGAGTAATTTTTTAAGAAACAAAAGTAAAATTCCAGCTTCTTAAATGTGAATATTTTCTGGTTTCTTTACTACTCTTTAACAGTAAACTGAATATCTTTGAGTTGTGGACAAAACAAGACATTTGAGGACGTCATCTTGAGCTTTGGGGAACACTGATCCACATTTTTCACCATTTTCTGACATTTTCTAGAACAAACAACTCATCGATTAATGGAGAAAATAACCGACATATTAATCGACAATGAATATAATCGTTAGTTGCAGCCCTACTAATAAGATTTGGATTATTTCTAAATATTCACGGCCTGGTTACATGTTATCCCTTATTTAAATTTAGAAGACAGTTTTATGATATTAATGATATTAAAAGCTCCCACTATCCGAATCATTCTCCCTCTGTCTACAAATCCGCAGACTGAAAACAAAATGAATGTCATCATACTAAGTGCTAACAAACAAGGACATGCATGGTCATGCTTATAGACAAACTAACATCAGAACTGTTGTTTCAAGTGATTTACAGATTAACCTGATATGTTCTCGTCTGGGCATTGCAGTGCTTTTACATTAAAAATGCTGTCTTCCATAGAACTACATAATGATGACTTTCACCTTCGACAGGCCTCCACAGGTGGAGCCAGTGTGAAGCAGTACACCAGGTTTCATGCTAGAGGGCGGCACAGCGTTTCTAACAAGCTTTCAGTGGTCTGTGTTTTTGCTGAGTCATCACAGATAGTGAAGCGGTGATGGCGACAAGCTGAAATGTTCCGGCAGTAATAAAAAAAGGAATGGTTTTGCTATGTAAATCAGTAGAGATTATGACAGACATTTGTATTTAACAAAAGCTAAAATTGAAATGAACTTTTGAAACAAATAAAATAACACACAATTCCACTACATTATTAAAATCAAATAAAAAGACAAACTCGTTAAGAAACAGTCATTTCTTCTCTGAGCCACTGATTAAAATGACGATGGCTTGTGCTTCAAAGATCTTTGCAGATGTTTTCCTTACGGTGTAGGTATGCAAGATAAGGCAACCGTTGAGCGATGAGCTCTGAGCAGCTCTGGGAGGAGGCGAGCGGGTTTCCCTGCGTGCGGTGGGGTCGGGCCTTGAGGGCCCAGTCCTGCTTCAGTGCGCTTTGCCGTTGCCGTTCATGTGGCTGGTGTTTGAATTGGACACCTCAGTGCTGTAGAGACAGTCCAGGAAGCCTCGGGAGATCTCCGTCACCATGGATCTGTCTGGGATAGACTGGGCCATGCCGTAGATCGCTCCCTGAAACAACAGGAAGTGAGTTTACAAGTGCACAGTAATAAAAGAAAAACACATACTCCTTTTACACTAATAGATTATCACCAGTCTGGGGTGTTGAGAGCATTTCAGGAAATATTTGATGATTTACTTTTATTATAAACCTGCCTTGACTACATGCACTTTGATACTGAAGAAAATGTGATGATTCTCAGGCAAGTTCTGGGGTTATAAGGAGCGTCTTTTTTCTATGATTTCTAAGTAGATTTATGGACGTTTATTCTCGCAGATACGATGATATTGAAAGTGTAAGTCACGCTGAGTCTAAAAATATGCTTATCATACCTGTGCATTCAGAGCTGAATGTGTTATGACTCAGAGAAAGAGCAAAGATTTTTTTAAATATTGTGGCAATCATGCACTAACGGTTGTAAAGTACCTTAATTGCCTCCATGAGCTGTGTGTCCTGACTAAATGAATGAGTTAACAAAAGGATCACATAAATAAATAAATAAATAATGAATGAATGAATGAATGAATTAAATAATTATTAAAATACACAAAGAAATTGAAAATAAACTCTACATTTGGTATTATATTCATATTTTTATATTTTCATTTTCAGTGGGATTTTGCTCCACGTATGGCCTTTGTTTTCATTTCTGTTATTCAGCTGAAGGTGACGCCTCATTCACGGGTGTGCTCCTAACGAACTGTTGGGTGGAGTTTCCACTCCATTTAAAACTGACTCACAAAGCAGCACATGCAGCTTGTGCAGCATGAGCTGCAACAAAGTGCCACGTGTGCCAACGGCAAAGTAAACAAGACAAAAACGAGACTGGCAAACATATTTCAGATGGTTTGTCATGCCTAAGTACAATTACACTTGGCTTAATGATAGATGCAGAGCTTGAATACAAACAGGATCAACTGAACTGAGGGCAGTTGAGTTCTCCGATTTACTCAGCTGAATTGGAAACTGTAGTTGTGAATTTGTATTTTATGTGGTCTTTTTACAGCATTTATTAAATATTGTTATTTTTAAAGTGCAGACTTCTCCTTAAAGATCCTGCAGGGTGTTATACAAGTTAAGATCCTCTTAAGTGTGTGCTGGTTCTGTACTAATAAATGAACAGAGCACTTATTCTGTATATTTGTTTAGTGCTGCAGTGTCCCCGGGGGCATTACAGCAGTTCACTGCTCCTTAAAATGCTTAGGATGCAGAGGTCAAATTTCATGTATTTACCTTTATGTATATGATGACTGTCATAAAGTTTTTTATGTTCAAGTGCTGCAGTGTCCTTGTATATCCTCGTTGTTTGAGATGATGAAACTCACTCTACATGACGTGAAATGTACACAGACCTGCTCTTTTATAGACTACTTATATATGAATGTACTAATTAAACGTTGTACTGTCTATTCAGTGTATGAATGCAATGTGAACACGTGTTTAAGCAGAGCTAGCTCACCATTCCTGTGGTTTTCTCTTTGGGGTTCTTCATGATGATGGCGACCTGCTCTTTGACCTCACGGACAAAATGATCAGCGACGCCCGACTTTGTGTGCAGGACTGTGCAACAAATGTGGATGCTGTGGAAGAAAACGTCACACGCTTGTTACACTTCTGACTATTTATCATCATATTACGTTTTTATTATTATTAGGCTTTTTAAAAAAATAAAGTACCTGGATGGGTACTGCAGTGTGTTCAGATTCCAGCCCTTGGACGTCAGTGCATTAGACAGACGGAAAATATCGAAATCATCTGAGCCTATTGCCACCACGGACACCTCTGGGTCCCCGAACACAAACACACCTTTTATCTTGCAGATTCTGTCGATAGAAAAAAAATATATCTAAATGTTGGTAAATTCAATTATTTTTTTCATTTTGAACACATCTTGACTTTGGTGTCTTACTCTGTTTTGATTTTGCGTGCTGTGCTGACGATTTTCTTGGTTGCGTCTATGTATCCGTTCTCTCCCATGTGCATCATGGTCGCCCAGCAGGCTGCGATGATTCCTCCAGGCCTGGAGCCGGCGATGGAGGGCGAGGCGTAGATTCCCCCCTGCCAGTCTGGAGCTACAAAGTACTGGTAGTGACGGTACTTTTTATCACTGTAGAGGATCACGGAGGAACCTTTGGGGGCGTAACCGTACTGGAGAGGAATGTAATGACACACAGTAACTATAAAAGTATGGCCTGGAGCCAGTTAAAATTGCTATTTAAATTCCATGACTATTGCTTTACACATAGTACAACATTTACTTCCTTGATTTGTTATTTGATATCATAACGTTTTTTAAACCTTGTTTATTTGTGTTTTTTTAGTTTGGAAAAGATTTTAATTGATTTGAAGGGAATCAACAGCCACTCCTTACCTTGTGGGTGTCAGCAGAGATGCTGGTAACACCTTTTATCCTGAAGTCGAACGGGGCGAGTGGGTAACCGGCCTTGGCCATGAAGACAATGAGAAAACCTCCCAGACAGGCATCCACATGCATCGGGAGGTTGTAGCGTACGGCCAGCTGGAACACACCAGGGGGAAAGTGTCAGAGATTTCACTTCCCCGTTTTCATTTCAGAACCTTTTCAGGGGAAAAATATTTCACTGCTGACCTTGGCTACTTCCTCAATGGGATCCATGATTCCATGAGGAAACTGAGGCGCCGAGCACACGAGCATTGCGGTGTTCTTGTTGATGGCTCTCTTCATAGCCTTGAAACAGAAGAAAAAATAACTAAGAAGTCTAAGAATAGCAGTCGATGAGCACATGCTGCCTCTGGGTATACTGTTTTCTCACCTTCACGTCTACTTTCATGGTTTTCTTGACAAGCGGAATGTGAACGAGCTTCATCCCAAAGTAATGCGCTGCTTTGTCAAAGGCTGCGTGGACGCTCACAGGGGCAAGACTGCAAAAAGTAGAAAAAAACGCAAAAATAATGTTAGAACTTCTGTGGAAAAAACAGTCAACATCCATCCATCCATTATCTGTAACCGCTCATCCTATTCAGGGTCGCGGGGGGGCTGGTGCCAATCCCAGCGGACATTGGGCGAAGGCGGGGTACAATATCGAGATCATTCAAAAAGGGACAGGTTCATTGTCTTGTCATTTATCTTGTTTTGTGCTACCATAGTCACATTAGTGCTGAATTTCTTTATGTTGTGTTGTGGTTGTCATAAATGTAAATGTTCAATTTTGAAAAAGGAACATGAAAAATATTAAAATAAACTGACAGAAGTTGAAGGAAATAGCAAAGTTGTACCTGAAGTCCTGAAGAACACAAAAGGATTCGTAACAAGAAAAGTGAAATTACTCATCAACCATATCTAATAAAGCTCTACTTACATTTCAGGGTATTTGACCCCACGTTCATACGCCATGTCTCTGTACGCCTTGCAGGCCATCAGGATGCTCTCAGTCCCCCCTGAAGTAACCTGGACACAAAGGCAGAGAGTTGTTGAAATGCTTTGGATCCATCCATCCACAGCTTATACAATATGTGAGCTTATGATAACTTACTGTGCCGCAGGAGTTCGGTCCACCGTGGAAAAGTGTGCAAGCCATTCTGACAACTTCTGCCTCCATCTTTCTTACGCCAGGAAAGATGTCTGGGTGGAGCGGGTTGCTCCAGGCAAAATCTCCATAAACCTAGGAAGAGTGACAAAAGAAGTAAAGATAAACTCCAAATGTTTACTGTGACACCATAGACTGTGTATAAAGATGGACGACATGACAGCTCCCCTAAAGTGAAGCAAAAACATCTTGATCGCCCCCTAGTGGGTGGCTGTTGTATCGTTCATAAATCCCACCTCCTCGATGTTAGCAGATGGGACATGAGCTAAACTAAAAAGTCAAAGTACACGTCAAATATTTTCCCAAAGATGGTTTCTGTCATTTTAGGTAGTTCTTATCACACTGATGTTTGTTCAAGTGTTAATTTTTTCAGATAAGTTTGGTTTTAATGAGTTATTTGATGCTATAAAAAGGGGGTGAGACGTCATGATTGACAGCTGAAGTAGTCGCAGAGCTGGAAGCTCGGGAATTGTACGAGAGAGGAGATGTAACTTTAACTTTCCATAACAGTCTGTGTAAAGGCCCTGACACACCAAGCCGACGGTCGGCTGTTAGACAGTTTGCGGCCGTCAGTGAGCGTCTGTCGCCCTAGTTTTTTCGGTGTGTCCCGCACTGTAGTCTTTGCGGTGTGTTTGAGTGCAACTTTATGGCCAAGACAAAGGCAATATTATGATTAGCTACTGTGACTTTCTAGCCAAACAGCTACCGTGGTGCAGCTAGGTGGCTCACGCTAGCAAGCTGCGGCCGTGCTCGGCTCGTGATTGGCTCGGGCGATACCGTGGCTCCACTACTGCCCAGACTCTGGCTCCAAATGACATCCAAGTCTCAAGATGGCAGCTCTTGTATCCGGGATATTTTGGCTTCACTTTATTACAGTGGGAGGAAGTGGAGACGCGTCGTCCATCTTCATATAAAGTCTATGTGTGATACACAAAGCAGGGTGGCAGTCGTCTCTTTTAAAAGGAATGAACAGCAGTTGTTTGTCAAAAAAATACAAAAAGAAACAAAACAATGAGTCAGTCCTGTTTACTGTAGCGAACACCAAAATTTATTCAAGTTCAACCTTGACTATTCATGCTGGGAATGCCAATTAAATCGAAAGATGCGTACCTTCACCAGGAGATTGGTCAGTGATTCATCTCCCCAGTACACTGCACCCGAAACGCATCCTTTCTCCCACTTCACCTCATCTGCAATGACACAAGACATTTCTTTTCAATATGAAACAAGTTTTGTTATCAGCAATGAAGACTAGACTAGACTAGACAGATAATGAACCTCAGAAATGACTGATGACTTACTCAGCGTCTCGTACTCTCTGATTTTTTCCAGCACTTGGCTCTGAGAGAGGCCTTTAGAGGGCAGCTGTTTAGTGTAGCTCATCCCCTCCTTCAGAGTACACAGACTGGCAGACATGTCATCCAAAGCTTTGTTGAGCTGGCTCTGGATCTGTCATAAAGAGAGGACAAAGTCACATATTATAGGCGTCGACTGTCTCTGGATGCAACAGTAAAGTAAAGCATGTGATTCCCTAAAATGAGTGGCAACTACGTTTCAGACTGAACATGACGACGTGTCCACTGTATTATCAACACTGGACACAATGACCAGAGGTAACCGAGTGTTATCACCAGAGCATGATGTTAAGTGTGCCAAAGGTCTGACACCCCCCCCCCCCCTCCCCCTCCTCCTCCCCCCCCCCCCCCCCCCCAGCATGCTGTACTCAGTCATCCAACAGTGACTCATAAGAGTCTCAGACGCCAGAGTCAGTGCACTTCTGCTGGGAAAAGAAGGAACACGTTCACCACTGATACTTACTGTTGCGCCAACAAAGGGTATTTTTCTGATGAGTCGAAAGCACAGCTTCTTGATTCGGGATGGGAGACCTATTAGCCAAAAACACAAGGCAGCTGCTGTGGTGAAACGCTGGCAGGCACGCAACCGCAGACATTAAACAGCTGACTATGACCTATAATCACACGTCAAGACAAGACGTGCTCTGTGAAAATCGGAGCCATATAACACAAAGCATTTACAGCACTGGAGACGTGCAGTTTCCTTCAACTTTCGCTCTCTCTGAGCTGAAGTACGACGGGAGGAGTTGAGCTCGTTGCTGAGGAATTCAACCACTGATTGATTGATAGCAGATCTAGAAAGTCTTGTTGATTGAAGGTATTTACTCAGTCAAATATACTAGAGAAACAAGTACTGCTAACCGCAGAGTAGTAGGGCAACTTTGACTCATCAAATACACTCAATTGCTCAGGCCACATGTTGAGATACCATACAGTAGATTAGCAGTAAACATGATGTTAACAGTTCAGAGAATAGTACTGCAAATGACAGTACGCCAGCCACACTCACTTGCTGTTAAAACAGTAGGAGCACTGACTCTTTGTGGGCATGGCCTCTATGATTTTAAGAGATTTTAAGCTTGTTTCATGCCTGATTTAATCTCCCTATTTTGCACCCCTGTATCACGTGTGAAATATTACTTTCTTGCTGGAAGAGGAAGCCTTTGATCCAGACCGCTCCCAGCGTGGTGATGACCGTCGCTCCGATGATCTGCCACGGCTCCAGGCTCTCGCAGTGGGAGTTGACCTGCCGCCGGCCCTCCTCCAGGTACAGCAGGACCATCTCCTTATACACCTCCAAGGCACTCTGGACACACAGACACATACATGTTTGCTTTGCTGCTTACATCACTGCAAATACATCTGTTACACATCGTTTTTTCTCTGACTATGTTAATATGAGGAAGTGACCGTTCCATACTCTGTGTTGATGAAAGTTATCGTCATCGTTTGACACCATCATGACCATTTTATTTCAATATGAGGCCATGAATATGTGCAGATTAAATTACAGTGATACTTCAGCATAATATCTCATAAAATACGGTTTTTCAAGCCCTAAATCTTGATGTACAACTATTCAGTCAGTCAGTCAGTCAGTCTGAAAGCATGGCCTCTCTGGATCGAACAACTAGAGTCCAAGTATGCTTGATAGAGCTGCAACGTCTAATCGATTAGTTGTCGACTATTAAATTAATCTGCAACTATTTGGGATAATCAATTACTCCTCTACGACAGTAAACAGAATGCCTTTGAGTTGTGGACAAAACAAGACATTTGAGGACGTCATCTTGGGCTTTTGGAAACACTGACAGACATTTTTCACCAATTTCTGACATTTTATAGACCAAACAACTAATGGATTAATAGAGGAATTAATCAACAGATTAATCGACAATTAAAATAACCATTAGTTACAGCCTTATTCAGAACCAACGAGAGATTTGTCTTGAATTTAAACACACATATACGCCATGAAACATACTCCAACAACTCACTTTTAAGGAAGATTAACTTGGTGTCTAGTTAAAGGCAAGTAACTTGTTTTTCAAAGAAACTTCCCCCAACGCCAGAGCATACTTTCACACTGAAGTTAAAAATGTCCACGACATCAAAGTAATTATAATGCAATAACACAGCTCTCCCATATAAAGACAACACAGGTTGAAAATCCAAGTATCCAAGTATTATATGTAGCCCAATATAACAAATCTAAATGTAAGTACTTACATCAGCAGACATAGTCAGCCCTACAGAGTTCACACTAATAATACTGTCAGTAGTAGAGACGGTCGTCTCCTCGTTCTCCAGGTGAGAGTGAGAAAACACTCTCAGCTGCCTGGACGACTATCACCAGACTCCTCCCAGCACCCAAACCGGCAACAACACATCCAGCCAGCTGAGGGGATGTTTTGCAATCAATCATGATCATACAAGACAGGAAGTTCATCTTAAAATAGACTGAACTATAGAGAACTATATCACCAATAAAATGTTGAATTATTTGTTGTCTAATGTGAATGTGAATTCAGCTCTTTTCAAGATCAAACTGAGCTCTGAAATCACCGAAATAATCACAGTTAACTGACCCATGAATGGTATTTCATAAGTGCAGCAAAATTATCTCTCCATTATCTCTCCCTGGGGTGCTTTTATGACACAATAGCAGGCAGTTTGATAACAAGGACCCTTGTTTCAGCCATAATCAGATGGAGAAAAGCTTAAGGTTCAAAAGACAAGATCTTAAGTAATCCCAGTCTGCACCGCCTGATTTACAGTAAATCCCATAAAAGTAGAACGAGGCAACTGAAACACTGTGTTCATCATCCGCTAACAGTGAACATTCAGACATAAAGAGCTTCATGATGAGAATATCCAGTTGTTTGTTATGTGAATGAAGTCCTCAGGAGTCCGCCCCCCTGCCCAGACTACAGCTGCCATACCTGCCTGTTTGGATAACATGCTCTTATACAGGTTTGGCCAGATCAGCTGCATAGAAACGAGTGGGAAGAAGCAACGGAAAATAAGCTATTGACATGTGTTGACTGTTGGGGAGTCGTCATGATAGGGATCATGTTTGTACGTAAAGGTAGAGAACTGGCGATCATGCATGTGTCATAAAGACAAAGATTAAACGGTGTTATCTAACATCAGTGCAAAAGGCAAGTCTGTCTGTTATCCAACACATTTTCTGTCTATTTTTTTGCCTTCAGGTCCACCCAAACCATTCAATGCTATCTTTGCCTCAGGAAAACTTATACCGAGTTCACACAAAGACACTTGTACCAGCATTGTTCGACGGATTGTTGAGCAGTAGTGGACGCCCATTCCTTTGCTCCCCCTCACATTACATTCGACTATTATTGTGTGTAAGGAGAGCTTTTGTTGTCTCTGAGGGCAGGTCATGTTCTCATGGAAATGAACTGGGTGTGAGGTGGCTGCTCCTGGATACATCAAGGGAAAACACGCTGTGAGCACAACTACATCACAACGGCTTTTAGTCAAAGGGAGATCCAGAAATCATTCAGGGGGAAATAAGTACAGCGGTCAGGGCCGGCTCTAGGTGCCGGTTTATGAAGCAAGGGTTAGGGTTCTGGGGGGTTGAACCAAGCCTCCAGGAAGAGCGCTGGGCTGTGATGCAAATTTTCGTAGTAGTACTACAACTTCCATGTCTGTCACGTGATGCCATTGGGCCCAAAAATACTTTTTCCCATAGACATACATTGGGAAAGAGCGGATCATTTTTTGTAAAGGTTTTTAAGGTAAATCAACTTCCCAGTACGAACACTTGAAAAGCCCTTATTTAAATCATTAGGTCCTAAAAGTTGTAAAATGCACTAATAGCCGAATCCAAAGTTATTTCCCTTCCTCCGTCCATGTGAATGAGACCCAGAACGAGGCTGGAGCGAGGGCCGGGAGGCGGAGTTAAAGGAAACACTACTGCGCCTGCTCTGTGGGCCCAATGACTGCGGAAGATCGCCGGGTATTTTATCACACAGCAGTCGAGCCATTTTGGCTTCATGCGCCACTGAGCAACTCTCATAGGAATGAACAGGAACCCGCCTCCAACGCTGTATCCAGCTCTCTTTATACACCCTAACCCTAGCCCCGTAAACCGCAATACACATCAGACATCACAAGGTTTCAAGACAAACATTTAGATTGTTCTTTTCAGAAATAACTCTATTTATTATAATATAAATAAACAATTGGTCCCTGAATATTGTTGGCTTAGAAGTGTTTAGTCAGTTTCACTACAATTTACACTTTCATTAACAAATCGATGCGGCCGGGCAGATGAGAAAGTGTGAAAGTGTGAAAGTTTCTTTATTCATTTGTTACCTCAATGCAGAAAATGAGGAAGGGTGGCCACTGGCAATTTTTTTTTTTTTTAAATTATCATTATTATTATTATTAGACTTATTATACAGTCAGACAACCCCCCCCCCCCAAAAAAAAATAAATAAATAAATAAATTACAAATAAATAATTTAACATTTGACGGAAAATAGTCAAATGTGGTTAAATGTGACTGTAAAAATAAATATAAACAAAATCACAACAATAGAAATAGCAGATAATACCTCATAGAGTAAAGTATATTGTCCTCGGACTCTCATCGATAACGAATGGTAAAAGGTGATCATAGAAATATATTTTATGTTTTACGTGGCACTAGGCATAATTTGCTTCCACCCTGAACGGTATTGGCCTTTCAACAGTGTGTTTGAGCTCTAAAGGTAGCTGTTGTGTTTCCTTTAACTGTAAGCAGAACCTCAGGGCTGGCATGACATGAACTGACATTTAGGCCAATATTTGGCTACTAGGCTAGGTGTTACTTCTTCTTTTTTCTTCCTTAAATTGATCTGGAGGCTGTCACAGACAGTTTGGAGGTACATTTTGCACTGACAGCAGATATATGTCAGACTAGCTGCCCCCCTAGTGCTGACTCCTCTGTCTAATACCTACTGTCAACAAAACTTGATTCTGCTCCTTTAAGGAAAAACCCCACAAATCTCACCAGCTCTCTGGTGGCAGCAGCAGCACTAAAAGAGTAGTGCTTTGTTTAAGCTTCCTGCTGGTTTAAGTTGAACAGGATCTCTATTTTTAAACAATGGCTTCTACTACAATAAACAATAGGAAGGAACTGTAAACCTTACTACCAGGCACCTCATCCAAAAAAAAAAATATCAGATTTTAACTTAATAGAACATGAAGCCATGTGGCAGCACCTTTTTCTTTTATTGTCTTATTATAGGAAACAAACTCATCTTATGTAAAGTGTCCCATTTCAGGAGCCAATGTAGGTTTCTTCAAAAAACAGCCATAAATCAGTAACGTGAAGCTCTCATATCAAAGGTCACAGTGAAACACACAGTTTGTGGACTTGGAGCATCTCCTGAGAGCAGAAGAACAAGTCAGCTCACTTCACTATTGATAAACAACACTTCGCCTCTTCAAGCGTCTTAGCAGCTGCTGCCACCGTCCTGTGTGTGAAAAACACAGACAAAGGTGAGGCGACACCTACCCAGTAATCCATGTTGTCGAGGCAACTCTCGCCGAAAGTCCTCTCTTTTTGTGTGTCTGCTACTCGGGGAAAGTCACCTCCAGCAGCCTGGCTTCGAGTCCTCGGCTCTCATCTACATGCTACTAACAAAACACAGCAGCAAAGCTAGCCCTGATTCAGGAAGTAAGCAGCAGTCTGAGCATGCGCAGATCTGACAACGCTGCGGTGATGTCTTCACCTCTGTCCGTGCGACGCCGCATGCGTTGTAGATCTATTACTCAGGAACAGGAGCGTCGCACAGTTTTGACGCCCACAACTGGATGAGTTAGCAAAGAGCTAATGCTGCGTTCTAATGCTCTTCGTAAACTCCAGCTCCCAGTGCATTCAATAGAAATAATAACAGACAAAATCTTTGTTTCTTTCTTCTTTTAGTTTCTTTTCTTTTTTATTTATTTATTTATTTATTTATTTACATTTTATGCATTTATTTTTTTGTGTTCATAACGGTTCCTTTTTGTTGTCTGTAAATTTTGTTTTTCTCCACATGAAGGTCTCTGTCATATGAAAACATCTACATCAACTTTTCATGAGCTAACAAAAACACACCTACAATTATAATCATCATAATTATATATGTATATATTGTATTATAATTATAATTATATATTATATTATGATTATATAATGTGCAAAGACCATATAATTCCAATATTTTTTAGCCTAGGAAGTAGAGCAATTTTCTCAACCCATAAAGTAAAAGTTAATCCTTAAATTTATCTGAAAAATTCAATTTACCATGTTTTGTTACTGGACAACTCTGGTCAACACCACAATTAAATTGCCTTAATTCTTTAGTTATTTATTTGTCCATATTTTTTTCACCAGAATATTTTATTTATTTATTTATTTATTTATTTATTTATTTATTTATTTATTCAATAACATCAACATTATAACTTAAGAATGGGACAACAATTGTGACAATGTAATCATCACATATAACATATCTAATAGATAAATGTAACAGTAAATAAACTATATAACAATAATAAAAAAAAATAATAAAATAAAATTACAGGAATATAATGGCGATAATTCTGTGGCACACTTATTTACAACTGTGTTGTGTTGTTCACCTTTATTCTACTGAAAGTTTCCATTGTTTCGACAGTACCTGAAGGCATCGTCTGGTGTTGCTCTTGCAATGACATGAAATGTTTTTTTCTTCTTAGAAGTGAAAACAGCGCCTCAGAGCAGCCGAGCACTGGCACTGCAACAACAACAATGAGGACACATGTTGCGTATACAACATCTCTTTTCTAGTTTAGGTAGATTACTTTCTTTTGAAATTGAAGGGAATGATTTTTATTATTTAGTATGAATGCTGCAGCTTGACTGATAAAGTGAAAATATTGCTATATAAAAACAACAAAGGTATTACTCAAATAATGATAATAATATGTAAAATGGATGGACTAACATTTTTTAAACAATAACAGTCAGTGAGCTCAGGCTGTGGTGCACATGGTGGCTGTAACTGTACAGTATGTGACATGTTGCTGATTATCCTCTGTTATACAGGCAGGGTTGTACTGTTGGTCAGGGTCCACAGTGGTTAAATTGCCCTGGGTAGTTTGTGCACTACTGAGCTCCGTATGCACATTTTAAACATGAACAAAATAAAAGACTTTATTTGTTAGATATTTTATCATTTTCTCTAAAGTTAAAGTAAAAGTAAATGTAGACTAATTATAATTGATTGGGATGCAATTGCAATATCACTCTTCGGAGTGGGCTGCCTCTAACAATTAATTATTCTGTTGATTTCACTTGTAATTTTAATCTAGGCTACTAGAGTTGAGAGAAAAATGGCAATATGTCCACCAGGTGCACATTTACAGTTAAAGGGACCAGACAAAGTATCCTGCAGTCAGCTAAATTAATATTTAATCCCTGCAAGACAGAACTTTAGTATATGAGCTTTTCATGGAAAATTCAATATACTAATATTCAATGGCTAAATTATAGATTTTAAAATGAACGTAGCCTTACAAAGTTACATGTCTTCTGAGAATTTGTATCTATTTGTAGAAAAGGCACATTTGTTCTTTTTGTCCACAAAGAGCCACTAACAAACACCAGCTTTAACATCGTAAACAGGCTATCAGAAGTAAGACAAAAACATTGTGCATTAGTTTAGGGGCTGAAAGAGGGCGACTTGCAGCCACAGCCCTATTCGTGCTTCAAATCTTTACAAAAAGACAAACTGTGTCCATAGGACAGCTATTCCCCTGTAATTGGTGTACACTGTCTTCTAAAGCTGAGGTGAGAGGTACAATGCATTGCCTGTGAAAGGAAACTCCAAAGCACATTAAAAGTGAATTACTTCTTGTGTAAAGTGTGTTCGGGGTCATTCTGGTCACGACGCGCGCACCTCTCCAAAAGCGCACACGTCTCCAAAGGCGCACTCCATACTTTTTAAAAGGCAGTCACATTGTTGAGGGGTTTCACAAGAGGTGTACATATGGCATCCGGGTTGCAATTAAATGTTTTTAAGATGTTTTTTCTTTCTTGAAGAAGTTTCCCTTTTTCTTTTTTTTTTCCCTCCTGGCAGCTCTTTGCCAGAAAGAAGAAGAGGAGGGGGGCACATTGAATGGCTTCGCTGCTGGTTCGGGATGACAACAATCTGGTCAGCGAGTTGTTGGACTTTGATTGCCCCCCTCAAAACGTCCTTCAAACAAAAAGCTGAAGACGAAAATAAAGCCCCACCTGGTACCTCTGTTTGCTTAAATAATAATAAATAGATTTCGTTTAATAAATAAGCAAAGGAGACTGTAAAGTGAAGTGCTAGAGGAAGTATTAATCAGGAGCTTCGGGCAGGTATCACCTGCTCCGGAGCTTGCTCAGTTTATTGTTAAATATTGTTAAATCACTTTTCGTACCAAGTCTGCTCCGATATCTGCTATTTCCACAGCAACTGGGCGCTTATGTTTGCCTACACTTTGCATAACAAGCAGGACACTACAGCACACTGATAAAATCAAGGAGAGACTTCAAAACCCACACCTGTCCACGATATCCGAATATGGATTTGGCATCAATGATTATTTGTAAAGTGGTAATATTCCGTTTACTTTAGACTTTTCGTGCCTTTTATAACAGCAAGGCACCATCTCGTATCTCACTGGTGTATTTGTCCAGTTTATTGAAAGCATATGGTTATCAGATTGTTCCCAAAGCACATATTTAGACAGAAAGTTAAGGAGAGTTTTTTGTGATCCTTTGTTGGCAATTGTAAATCATGTTTGAGCTCTGCCACGCTTCCCCTCTCCCCCCCCCCAGCACAGGTGAAACGTGTGTGCATGTTGTTGACATATTTTACTAATCTTTAACTCGCTAACAGTGAAGTTACATTATAAAATCTAATGCGTCACTGAGTTGTGGCGATATTGGACATGTTTTTGGAGATGTCATAGCGCGCACATATAGGCTCACATTACAGAAGAAATCAAGCTTTTATTGTTGTGACACACAACAAGAGCCTTTGTACTATCGGTTCACACAACAGATTTCATCCTCCCAAATCCTCTGTGGTGGGTGGGCCCATGCGTAATTGTCTTGGCCCAACTACTTGAGCTTTGCGCTTTAACGCATTAAGCAAATGTTTGTCCAAATATATGTGGAATTAAAAAGTATATTTTCTTTGATATAGATCAGATTTTCTGAGCTAACAAAGAGATAAGTTTCTCCTTAACATAGCTTTTGGCAACACTCAAGTAAAGACCAACTTGCAGCAGGTTAAAGTTATTTAATGCCAACCTAACCAGGTCATGCCCACAATCAAAA
This sequence comes from Sebastolobus alascanus, assembly GCA_916701645.2. Lineage (NCBI taxonomy): Eukaryota > Metazoa > Chordata > Actinopteri > Perciformes > Sebastidae > Sebastolobus > Sebastolobus alascanus. The sequence goes on from CAKAOJ020000358.1 coordinate 207,986, forward strand.
ATACGCAGCTGTATACCTAATAATAAACAAATTATTTGAAAATAATCGCAGAGCTGCTGTTGTTTCTACCACAGTGTACAGTACTGTGATGCATTTGAAGTTGGTTTTAGATGCCAGACTGCCCAGTTACCATGACCACTATGTGCCCAGCATGGCATGTGCCAATATGTTGAGTGCGTAAAATGTGGCATTACAAGTATCCTTAAAGATGAAGTTCTGATAACATTTGCAAAAGCAAACTCACAACTGGTGCTAAAAAACTTTCTGGGGAGAAAATACAGTGATATGAAAACTATTTCCTACGATTTCACCGTTGCGCACAAAAGACAACCAGCTGACTACCTTTCCAGCGTCTCTTTATTAACATAGTTATGTTATTACTGATGGCAAAAAACAAAGTAGTGACTGGCCTTGGGAGTACCAGGTCTTTCTTATATCCTTATATTGGTTGTGGATGAAGAATTTCTGTGCGTAAAAAGAAGACAAATATATATTTCTTTAGTTTATGTAAGGCCTTTTTCTTTTTTGCCTGGAACTCTCGAGCTCCTGCACTAAATCTAAATGGCAAAACATACAGCCCAGCTTGGGTTCTGAGTGATAATCTCTATGTTGTTTATCAGAAAAAATGATGTTTTCTACCCAGAAGAAGAAGATGGAGAAATGACTAAATGAGTGACAGTATGTTATTACTATAAAATGAACAGAATATATGAACAGTTACAATAAGATCCCCAAAGAAGCAGCTCAGAAGCAGCAGTGATCCTGAATGCTCCCTGATTTTAAAGACACACTTCTGGAATAAGTCAAGTCAAGAAAAACAAAGTTAGATATCACTCAGGCTATAAAATATGGTTATTATTAACCTGGCATACATATTTGACACTTTACCGGCACACTGAATGAAATTAACAAAGAAATACACAAAGAAATGGAGCAGTGTGAAGAACGAGGGAGAGAGAGGGGGAGAGGGTGAAGGACGCGCTGCCTGGAAGCTGATTGGCCCCTTGACAGGCGCTGTTGATTCAGGCGTCCACGGTGCAAGAAGATAAGATAAAGGCCATATAAAGTAGCAGAGATGCGCATCCATCCCTCACTGTGTCAGCTGCACCTTTACAGTTTCCGCTGCCTCCAGCTACGAGAGAGGATTAAGAAGGACGACTGGCTGTCTCCTTATCCAAGCATCACCTGGCAAGTAAGTGCAAATACAGAATATCCTTCCATCTGAAGTTTTTCTAAATCTGGTATTTGATCTTTTTTTCTTTTTAACACTTAAATCATTTTGAGGTAAAAAGCTGCACTAGGAATAAGTTACATCACTTCAGCACAGTGGTAGATTTATAAACATGGAAAAGATTTTCAGACTCTAAAGCTTTAAAAAAAAAAAATAATATATTTTTAGAAACAAAACTTGATTAACCTTAAGAAAATTCATTATTTCCTTATTGCATTATCTTGTAAATAGTGGTAAAAGCTATTTTATGTTTGGTTATGCATCAGAGATTTGATTCTATTTAAATTATATTTCAGTTGCACAGGATGTCTCCTAAAGCACCGTGCGCCCCAAACGACCTGCGCGCATCCAGAGACGCAGTGACGCTCAGCAGGTTTTCTGAAACTGGTGACACTTCAGAGGACTCCGGTGGAAAACCACTGACTGTTACCGGAGGTGAAGCCTCCTCAATGAGAAATCTAAAACCCCAAAGCAGATATGCGCAGTCCGGTCACCGGGGCAGGCGCAGGGTGAAGGCCAACGACAGAGAGCGCTCCAGGATGCACAGCCTGAACTCCGCCCTGGACGCGCTGCGGAGCATCCTGCCGGCGCTGCCCGAAGACGCGAAGCTGACCAAGATCGAGACTCTGCGCTTCGCCCACAACTACATCTGGGCTCTGACCGAGACTCTGCGCATGGCCGACCAATACCTGCCGGTGGGATCTGATCTGAGCAGCCCGACAACGAGTGTCTCCTCTGCGGAGTGGGACTCAGCATCACCTGCAGAGTCTGGCTATGTGACCTCCTCAGCTGACTTTGACACGAGAAACTGTTACACTTTAGCTCATCAAATGAAGTGTAAGATTTTATCAAGAGATCAATCCCGTGTTACCTTTTATTTCAAGTCATTATGTGGTGAAAATGGTGTCAAAAACAATTGGCACTGTTGACTTTTCATGATAGAAAAAACCCATCTTTTTAAGCTGCTGCACTGCTCTCTATGGTTGAAATCTTGTTGCACTTTCAGACACAAACTGATCAGTGGTGATGTCAGAGCAGATGTTTCCCATCAGCAACCAGGGGCCAAACACCTGCAGTGACATCACTGATTGACATCCTGAAACTTACAGATCAGTGCAGCAGCAGTTTCTAACTTCACTGTAAATTTATTCTTTAAAAAAGCACTTAAAAACAAATTCAGTTCAAAATGATTGATCTCATGACCATGAAGCATAATAAATAATTTAGCAAGACAAGACAATTGGTTTAAGCTAAAAATATTTATTTGGTAATGATTTTCAAATGTGTTTTTGAGCTGTTTCTTCTGCATAAAAGTAGGTCTATTTATTTAATAAAACTGTAGAAAACATGTCTCTTGGGGGTGAAAAAGTCTGGCTTTCCATTGTTTCCATGATTCAAAAGAACATACTGAACACGTATAAAGACATATTATTTAAACAGTGGCTGTCATTCAAATGGAATTTTTTTTTTTTTTAAGGAGAGAAAAAATGAATGCCACCATCTCATATTTTCCTTTCGTAGATGCCAAAGTCAATGTGCAAATCAACATTTTCAAAGATGTAGTTCTTTCCTGTCCTGCCTACCAGTGACTGTACTGAAGCATAATGCGAGAGGAGACCTTTTTATAGTCTTTTGCTAAATGTTGGAACGTCTTGGATTATGTCATGGTGTCCTATAGTGGCGTGCAGTCCCGAGGCGGAGCTCAGCGAGCGCTCTACTTGGGGAAGACGGTGACCACGTCGTAGCCCTCAGGCGGAGTCACTCGCTCGCGTGCGTGCTTCTCACAATAAATCAGGTCCTCCACAAAGAAATGTCCCTTCTGTTTTAGGTTGACGTCGCAGTCTGTACAGGTGTAGCACTCGGGGTGACGGAACTTGTCCCTCAGCTTTACCACCATCCCCCTGAAGAAGAAGAAGAAGAAGAAGAAGAGATGTACAGATCATATTTAACTTGATCAATACAACAGTATGTAGTTTATCCAGACACTAATTCATGAACTGGATTTTAATGATTTGGATCAGTTTTCTATGGTATGAGCACTGTGAAAGGTTAGGAGCTACACTACATGGCCAAAACTATTTGGACGGCAGAACATTATACGATATGACTGAACATCTTATTCCAAAATATCTGCTGCTTTAACAGCCTCCACTCTTCTGGGAGGGTGACAGGGTTTCCACATACATTTGCACTTATATCTTAAATGTTTTGGCATTTTTATGCGTTTATTACAGACAGACTTTGTGTCAGGAAATGTCAGGAAACAAGGGAGAGACAGAGATGCAACAAACGTCCCAGCCATTGTGATTCTCATATACTGCTAAATATGCAAGATAACGCCGAATTCACACCAGGCAGCGGCAAAGTGCGGCTCACCGCATTGAATACATTTTTCTGCAGCCGGGAGGCGCGTTCATGTGTTTCAGGCAGGGAAGAAATTCTTTGTAACACAGGCCAACATGTCACAGGAGTCACAGGATCTGTTTACTGATTGGCTGTAGGTACTCCTCTATGGCTAAAATTCGCTGCTGCTCTGGTGTGAATTCGGCATAACAGTGAGTGTTCTGTATATAGAGAAAGTCATTATCTGAACTATAGCATAAATAGTTGCCAATTAATTTAATAGTTGACAACTAACCGATTAATAGTTGCAGCTCAAATTGAGAGCATCTGGGCGCGTAATTAACCCTTAAGTCTGTAAGTGGATCTTAGACGTGAGCAAAAGCCCTCATCATGCAGTCTGCTGAAAAACATCTGTCACAAGTAACAACACAGATTTTAGTAGATATTGAATCCAAAACAGTAAAGAAAACTCAAATGAAGTAAAAATGTATAGAATATAGTTTGGGGGAAATTTCACAGCAGCAAGGCAACAGCAGCAACAAGACTTCGTATGGGTCTTAACTAAATTCAGCCACAAGGTGGAGACAAACTCCACACAGAGACAAGAACACGCTCTGTGTTGCATCACAGCATTTAGTCACAATGAGGAAGTCTTTCCTGTTAAAACACTGAGCAAGAAAAACAGCAGGTATCAGTGAATCTGGGCCATAAACGGCTCTGGTTCTCTTCCTCCGTGCTGCAAAATGAACATGTCGTCCACAAAACAGTACTGAGAGGAATCATAAAATACTCACACAATCCCGGATCCACATTTGTCACAGGAGGGTAACTTGTCTGTGTTCCCCACTGATGATCCCATCTTTGTCGCGGGTGCTTTCACACTCCTGAACCCTGACGGTTTATCAGGGTCACCTACACACACACACACACACACACACACACACACACACACACACAGGTATGAACAATCTTAACACACTTTGAGGTTTCACTGGTTCTACACTCATCTATAATACTTCTTTTTATTAGGATTTTGTCATTTTAAGCAAAGAATAATCGGGAACAAAAGCCAGACAACCCAAAGAAATCTGTAATCTAATTAAAAAATGACAGATAATTGTGTAACCTAAAGCTGTGAGTAATGAGCAGGTAGCCGTACCCGTCTCGAGGATCTCCTGAAGCACTTTGAATGAAGCCGACTGTCGAGGAGGTTCGTCAGACTCCTGGTTCTCCTGCAGCATCTTGTAAACCTCTGACTCTTCTACGGCCGACTGCTTGAACGTCTGCGACGGATCTGACGGAGCTCTACAAAGCAAATGTGTACATTTCAATATGTCTGCGGGAGTCACAGGATGCAGACATGTTAAAAACATTCTGTCTTTTCATTATTCCTGGTGTTGACAGATAAAGAGCGTGGCTATAGAAGATAAAAGAGATCATTAAACCTTTGCTCTTTAGTGTATCTTGCAGATCTAAGACTGTCCAATATTGTCTAGAATTTTTTTTTAATACTGTATTGTGATATAGTTTAATATATTGTTATATCGTCATCTTTTCCTGGTCTTTAAGGCAGCATTAAGTGATACAATTTTCTAACTGTCTTTGACTGTGTGAGTGAAAACCTCATCAGATCCACATTACTATGACTTGTTAAGACATGCATCACCCACCCAGCCTTCTGGGAGCCGCCTTCATGTCGACAACTCAATTTCTGCTGAGCAAACTAATCACTGAGAATCATGTGACTGCAGCAGATAGAAGCCGACGAACCGGCGACCTATGGGCTGTCAATCAATACAATAATTGATTCTTAGATGCATTGTGGTTCCTTCTTTTAAGATGAAACACTGGAGCTCTTTGATCAAACTTAACAGCACTTGTGAAGTGAATGTATTCCCTGAAGAGCATGTAGTAGCTTCAACGTTAAAGATAAAAAGTAGTAATAAAGTTGTGTAACGGTAGATAAATCTGTTGGGTTGTTTCAACTAAATGGACTGTGAAACACGCTTTAAGTAAAACATCAATAAGAAGAATGTGACGTGGAACATTAAGCTAAAGCATGTAAGCAACATCAAGAGCAGCGGAGCCTGTTATTTCACTTTGACCTGCTCTTCTGATTTACAGGTGATGGTATATTATAGACACACTTTGGATAGTAGAGTAAGTAGAGGAGAAACAGAGCTGAGTAAGAACCATAGAGTATGCACACTACGTCACATACGACAAGACAAAATACATATCTTGCAACACAGCTAATAAAGCAACCTGTAGATGTTGATGGCAAACATACATATGTACAATATATATACACTTCTAAACCTTAAATATTGTCAGATTGTTGATATTGATGTAGTGAGTCCATAGGCTGTATATAAGAAGTGGACGTAGTCACTGTGGCCACTGAGACCCAGAGGTAGCCCAGTGACTGACGCTTATAAAACTCAAGAAATGCTTCCACATTTTTCTTTCCAGTTTTTTTAAAGGCCATCATTTGCTTTGGGATCCAGTCTCAACTTGGACCACCTGGTCTAAAGTGTTGTCATCTTACTTGTTGCTGGGCTCTTTAGCTGTAGCGATGGTTTTAACTTCGTCCACAGCCGAGTTGAAGTCCTTGATGTTCTCTGAAGAGTAGAGACCAGAGGGGCTGTTGTACTGGTTGGTCACAACTTTTGGGCCAAAACCAGCGAACGGCAGAGCACTCCTGTTGTGGGTCGAGCCTATTGGTTTGACCTCCTGGAGAAATGAATGGAAAATTGTACCGTTGAAGCTTTTTGTGAGTAACCAAGCAAAAAGGTAGTGAGAACAGAGATTTGTTAAATAACTGAAACATGCAACACTCGTAGTGCAAACTTTTGACGCCTTCAGATGAACTGTGATTTAAAAAAAAAAAAAAAAAAAATGTACGAGCTTGCACATGTACAAACATGCAGCGGATAGGAATATTACTCAATATCTGAAAACACCCAACCTCAAGTGTTTCCAGCAATGAATTCAATAATGTTGCAACTGCACACTTTGAAAACTTGAAAATGTTGTTCAGCTGAAAACGTCAAAACAGCCGTATCTGTGTGTTCAACTGCTACTTCTAGTTTGACTCAAAGTCACACATAATTTAGCGGGATAATGTAGGACTATGGATCCTGACTTAATTATAGCTGACGGCCTTTAAAAGACAAACACGTCATCACACTGGCACGCCATGAAAGTAGGCACATGAATACCACCAAATCTAGCTCATGCATCGCAGTGGGAACACGGAAATGCCTCCAACTATAGCTCATGCTTCAAGCATCTGACAATTAAACTGCAGAAATACCCCGGAGTCTCTGCGAGCAAGTAAACGCACAAAAAAGAAACACTAGAAAGTACGAAGCAATGGTTTTAAAGTAATAAAACGGTGAAGAGACATCAAAGCGACGGACTCCAGACAAGCGCTTGAAACACGTGTTTGTGAGGAAAATGCACAACATCTGTGACCTGTGAAACACATCACACCGCTTCCTACATGAATTCACACTTTGGCTGCAACTTTCCAGTCAGCGGGCAGGAACTGGGGCTTGCGTCAGAGCTTGGCTGATAAACTACCGTCTCCTAGGAAACCTCCTGTTGGGAAGTAAACAATGACTTCATCGTTGGCAGTATAAAGAAGAAAAAAAAATCAAACCCACAAGGCTTTGTGGGTGCGGTGGGAAAGGAACGTGCAGGCTCCCAGAAACTGTATGACTACCTGTAATAAGTCCAGATTTCAAGCTAAATGAGAGAGTTGGAAAGTCATTTTAAAAAGCTCTTCCTGCTCCGACGTTGAGACCGCAGACACACAAACACACCTTCGGCTCTGATGCAAGATTCATCTTGTACGGATGTGTCCTCCCTTCCTCAGACGAGAGCGGCGACCACATTTTAGTTTCTGATCTGCAGAACACATGAAGGACAAGAAGGCGTCATCAACATTATCACAAAATAATCGTACACATACCTGCGTAGCTGCACATGAACATGATATTATGGCAGTGTCTTTGAACGCAACAGACCCCTCGCAGGTATGTTAACCCCACCCTGCATTCAACACATTCCCTCTTAATTTGAACAAACATATTTGCTTCAACCTGCCTGCTGAGTGAATTTCAACATCCATGCTACTCGATTACATCCACTTCCACAAAGTCACGACGTCCATCACAGGATTACAACACAGCTTAGCATACATACACTTCTCAAACTAAAGATTTCGGTACAACAAAAGAAAGACTTGTCCTTGAATAAACACCCCGTCACTCCCCGAACACCTGGATTGCAGCTGAGCCGTCTCGTATTACTCAGAGTTTTTCAGGCCTGTGGCTATGCAGATCAGACTGTGACTACATCCTACCTGTCTATGGAGAGCACCATCTCCTCTATGCACCCCTTGATCTTGTTCTGCGCTTCCAGGTGAGTCATGCTCTCTGTCGGCTCTCCGTCGATAGCCAAGATCATGTCTCCGATACACAGGTTGGCCTCGGCAGCTTTACTCTTAGGGGTGACCTACAACACAGCAGGCAGAACCGATAAGACACAGAAACTTTTTGGACAAAAATATGAGCTTGGATTATGAGGTATTTGACACCCGTAGAGGCAAAGCTGAAATAACTTATAACTGTTTGACAGCTTCTTTTCTACCCAGACCTTAATCCTACTGCTGCATTGTTTAACTCTGACCTTCAAGGACCTTCACACACATTTCATTATTTACAGTAAACACTCTTGCAGAGAGGTGCTTTTCAGTCTGAGAGCTGCCTGGAGGGCAGACGGCCTAATCGAAGATAACAGCCTGAAGCAGAGAGAGAGAGAGAGAGACTCTGGCACAGTGCAGGAATTCCTAATCACTTTTCCATGGGTGGAGTGGAGCGACCACTGTAACAACATTTACAACAGGAACAGCAGCCGCCACTCAGGCAAAGTACACAGTGGAGGGTCATATTCTGATTCATTACTGTCACACTGTAAAACATGTATGATGATGTTCACCACGCTGTTGTAAATGAGCTGCGATAGCAGTCAGCTTAGTCAAAGAGGGACTCAGGGATGAGCCCCTCCATATTGTGCTTTTAATTTGAAGTCAGGACTAAAACAAGATAAAATATGACAGCCTGAGTATATCAGAAAGCCTGCAGACATGATCAAATACTAGTATATTTCAACTAATGTTTTGTTTAACCTGTGGCCCTTCTCTCTGTAATTCACTGCCACATGAACTAAGGTCTGCTACAACACTGTCTTCTTTTAAAAGCAGATTAAAAACATAAACGGGTAAATCTTTTATTTTAGAATCAGTATTATTATTGTTATTTTTCCCTTTTTAATAATAATACTAATAATACCTTCTCATATCTATCCCATTTTACTGTAATACCCTCTTATCTTAAATATATATATATATATATGTATATACGTATATATATATTATATATGTTTTTATATATATATATAAACACCTTTTTATCATATATATATATATATATATATATATATATATATATATATATATATATATATATATATATATATATATATATATATATATATATAATACCTTCTCATATCAATCCCATTTTACTGTAATACCTTCTTATCTTATATATATATATATATATGTATATATGTATATATATATGTATATGTATATATGTATGTACGTATATATATATATATTATATAATATGTTTTTATATATATATATATATATATATATATATATATATATATAAACACCTTTTTATCATGTATATATATATATATATATATATATATATATATATATATATATATATATATATATATATATATATATATATATGTATATATATATATATATATATATATATATATATATATATATAATACCTTCTTATCTTATGTTTTTTTTTAACTTATATATGTTTGTATTTATAATACTTTATTATCTTGTTTTTTTCTTATATAGGTTTATATTTATAATACCTTCTTACCTTATAGATGTTTTTATTTATAATACCTTCTTATCTTATATGTTTTTTTTTCTTATGTATATAAATATTTATAATACCTTCTTATCTTATCTATATCTTATCTCATATGTTTTCTCATGTATGATTTTGCCAGGTTTTTCTATTATTATGTTTAAGCACATTGAGTCTACTTCTTTCATATGACATGAACTATATAAATAAACTTGAATGTTTTGTTTAACCTGTAGCTAAACTTTACAGGTTTACAGTACACTTATTTGCAGTTACATAAACAAAAAAACAACAACAGTTCACCACCAAAAACACATCTCATATAACACAACTGAAACAGGGAAATGTGGCATTATAACATTAGATATAAAAGGGCTCAAAGTAAAACATGAGCTAACTGTCAGCAGCTAAAAATAGCTACAACATACCGACACCGTAACAATAGCAACCGTGAGCTAACCGTTAAATGACAGTTAGAACAGTTTAGCCTCATGTGAAGGAACGTTAGCAGGTTGCTAAGCGACTTGCTGACTTCTCAGTGAAAGTCGAGAGGAAACGACGAAGAGGTGAAAGTCTCAGGTGTTGTTACACTGAATTACAAGGTAGAAGGTAAAACAGGAACACTTACCCGGGATATAGTCAGCGGCTGCTCGAAGTCCTTCCCCCCGACCAGCCTGAATCCCCAGGGTCCGGGACCCTCCACCACTACCTTGAGAGGCATAGCGGTAATGTTGCTTTATATTAACTAGAGTAAGACTGGGTTTAGAGATCTGTTCTCAGACCGCCGGTTCACTTCCTACAGCAGCAGACATGAGTAATGATCGATAGTGTGAGGTTGAGCCTGTTCTCTGCAGCACCGGAGCAGTGGGAGGAACCCTCAGGTTTACACTCCGACGAATAGATTTTCGAAGTTTCCTCGCTGATTAAAGTGAGCGAACAAAGATCGTGTATTGAGACGATAGATCACTCTGTAACGTTTTGTGAGGGAAGCTGACCAAGCTTCAAGGGTGATTTTGTCATAGTGGTGAAGTAACAATAGGACCCAGGATATACTGTAGTAGGCTTACTATATTTTTCTTAAAAGACCATCCTGATCCTATTGATGTGTATCCAAAGCCCAATTAAAGCTTATTCCTCTGTGCCAAAGCTAACAAATCAGTTGCACTGGGTGACATGTTCCCGCAATACAATAGACGTGGGCGGACTCAGGCTGTCTGAGGGGCAGGGGCCAAACAAATAAAAAGGGCACCAGCTGCATGTGGTGGAGGGCACCCAAGGGGGCTCTTTATCATGTTTTCTCAACTGAAAGGGCACCCTAGAGGGCACGTTATCATGTTTTCTCCACTGAAAGGGCACCCTAGAGGGCACTTTATCATGCTTTCTCCACTGGAAGGGCACCCTAGAGAGCATTGCATCACGTATTCTCCACTATAAAGGCACCCGAGAGGGCACTTTATCATGTTTTCTCCACTGAAAGGGTATCCTAGAGGGCATTATATCATGTTTTCTCCACTGGAAGGGCACCCAGAGGGCACTGCATCATGTTTTCTCTATAAGAAGGGCACCCCAGAGGACACTTTATCACATTTTCTCCACTGGAAGGGCACCCTAGAGAGCATTGCATCACGTATTCTCCACTATAAGGGCACCCCAGAGGGCACTTTATCATGTTTTCTCTACTGAAAGGGTATCCTAGAGGGCATTATATCATGTTTTTTCCACTATAAGGGCACTTTATCATGTTTTCTCTATAGGAAGGGCACTCCAGAGGACACTTTATCACATTTACTCCACTGGAAGGGCACTTTATCACATTTTCTCAATTTTAAGTGCACCCTAGAGGACACTTTTTCATGTTGTCTCTATAGGAAGGGCACTCCAGAGGACACTTTATCACATTTACTCCACTGGAAGGGAACTTTATCACATTTTCTCAATTTTAAGTGCACCCTAGAGGACACTTTTTCACATTATATATATAGATACATAGAGGCATGCAAGAGGGCCCTTTTGCTGTGGTCATTATTTTTGTGAGGACTCCTATGTGTTAGCACTCACTTAAAAATCCATCAACACTGGCACATCAACTCCCATCTAAACTGTTATTCAACAGGCACAAACTGTGTTTTGAAAATGCATTTTTTGCACCTTCTTGCTTCCAGGATCCAGTTTGGATAGGAATGTTGTGGGGATGTGGTTGAATACATTTGTGAATTTGAAACAGATTTTTCTGTAAGTAACAATTAAATGATAGCTTAAATGCGTTTAATAGATGACCTCTGATCACCATATGGAATTAACTTTTCACCTCAATGAAAATACTCTGAAATCAGAGCGGAGTGATCCCTCTTCGTGTTTGGCTGCTCTCAGATGATCTCCAGTGTTTGTTTTAGGGATGTCGGCCTGCCGGTACGTCACCGTGTTATAAGCAAGCTTACCATTTATGGTAGAGCTAAATCCCAGGATGTGGAATGTGCCGCTCCCAAAACTTGAATTCCTGCCAGAGGATCTCTGCTGAAAGTAGAGAGAAAAGAAAAACCTCTGGGCAGACAGACTGACCGAATGAAAAACGTCCTTTCTTGTGGGGTTTACATGCATCCTCAGCAGGCCTCTGGGCATGCCAGAGAAGTCTGTAAGGGCTTTAAAAAGTGAAGCCTTTTAGTCAAGTGAAAAGTACATCTGCTCCTGACTGTTAGGGCTGAACAAACACATCTGTCAACATCATAATGAGATTATACTGTTCCTTTGTAGGCCTAAATAAGCCAAAATAAGTACCATAACTATGTAATTTCATTGACATTTTCACTGTTATTTCACCCCTGTAGCATCAATTTCAATAGTTATCCAGGGAAATGATGTGCAACATTAAAAAGAGATTCCCAGTTCATCAACCCAGAGACCAACAGCTCCACCTTTAGCTCACATGAATTTGCATGATTACACAGCCGCAGGGAATATGCCTTTAAAAAACATGTTTACTTGCTTATAAACCTTTAAACCGCTGCAAGACTCCCATTAACATTTCTCTACAGCTCTGCTATCATTCAGCCACAAATCAAAACAGGTTAACACACCAAAATGGTTTAAACGGTTTATTAAATATTGCATAATACCGAAGTCACAGCAGTGTATATAGTATCTTTTATTTTAATATTGTCAATGTAACAGCACTGCAAAATTGAAGCAAACAAACCAAACCTGTTGCAGGTTGTGCGTCTCATCATCAAACTAGTCCATTCTCATGATTATTAATCATTAAGTTAAAGCATCGTGTCACACTTTTAGGTACTTGCACAGTAACTGACAAGTTCTTAGTAAATGTTCTCCCATCACAGAGACTAGCAGGACTAATGGGGAAACCATGGTTACATTAAATATGTCATGGATACATTTCTGTGATAACCCCCCCCCGAAAAAAAGAAACAAAACAAAACAAAAACAAAAATGAAAATGAGGCACAATTTTGCATCTAACATAAGGAATTATGATGGTCACAAATGGCAGCGTAATGTTCATATGCGTCAAACTTTCCTGTGCTCAGTAACGCTCCACTCTGTGCTCAATCCTTCAGGTAAATAATAAACCGCTGCGAGTGACAGAGAGCTCCATCTGACGCTCCCATCGCTCGCAGTCTATTTTATATTTTACATATTTACAATCCTTCTTCTTGTGCCATGCTGCTCGATAGTCTGCGTGTTCATTCAAGATGAAAATACAGACTTGTTTTTTTTTGTTTTTGTTTTTTTTTACATATTATGTGTGCCACATTCATATATTCATACATTCAAACATCCTGTGATGGAGCACAGAAACAATCTAGAGTTGTGTTATTATTATGACCAAATGATTATTTGTCCATCATGTTTGAGCTCCTTTTGAAAAGCCAACAGGAGGTCAACAGACTCCCAACCAATCGGCACGTTCAAGCGGAGCTGCAGTTACACAGGAACAAAAATGTTTAGCCAGCAGTGGAGGGGGAAAACATACTTCTGTGGTGTAACAAAATACCTGAATATTATATCAGTGCTATACAGGCAAACCCATAATGCAGTGTATTATCTGAAGAAAACATTCCTTTGCTGATGTTGGCAAAAAAAGAAGAAGAGACGGCTGCAAACGTCAGAGAGGATGAAACGCTGATTGCTGCTGAATTTTGTTAAATTAATGTCAATTGTTAAACGTCATATATCACTTCATGTGGCAGCCACATACAGCTTCAAACCATTAGGTCAATGTTTATCATCACTGCACAACTGTAGCTAACACATTCAAACAACAAAGATATAGTAAACATACACGTTTAGATCTAAGTGAGAGCTACTGTTTTATCTTTCAATACTTCACATTATGGTTCTGATTTTGAGTTATGCTTAATAAAAAATGAAGGCCCGCTGATAGTCTGGCACCATTTGATTAGAAACGTTTGGGAAAAGGAGCTCACTACCTCAGTCCGCCTGGCATCAACTAAACTGACTTTAAAATACTTTCTCAGCAATTACTGCCAGTCTGAGCAGGTCGTAACAAGCACTGAGAATTATTTGAGAGTACTGTTTGACGGCTCTGCGAAGGATTGATGAGCACAGTGCAGCGGTTGATGACAACGAGGAATTTGATGAAAACACAAGCCAGAGGAAAACAATAGCTATCGTCTTTCTATCTGTGCGTGTGTCGAGGATCTACTCTGACATGTGGCGTCTGTTAGGGGATCTGGGAGCTCTGTACTCAGGGGAGATGGCTCTGATTGCTTTGATAGCACAATTCAAAGCCATCTTCCATCAGGGAGTTAACCCTGTCATCACTTCTGTTTGCTTTAAAGCTAAAGGTGGCGATTATTGATAGTGTTTCATGCTCTGATTTCATGCTTTACTAATGCTGACCTTACTGTTTAAATCATTCCACTAACTGAAGTTGTAGTCATCACATATGAAAATACGTAGCCATATTCGGAAGGCCTCTTAAAGTTTTCTGTACACATTTACATGGCTAAAACATACAATCTCGTCAGTAAGGGCGTGGTTAAAATCTCAATAAGCTCTTAAAAATCGGTATTTTCTAAGACACCTTGTTGGCTTTAGTTAAAACATTAAATAGCTTCTTGTGATTAATCTACTATTATCATGTTAGGTGGGATCTCCACAGATGACCAAACAGTAGGGCTGACCCGAATGCTTCGAAGCTTCGACCGTTGCCATGGTATTCGACCTCCAAATCAGTATTTGAATGCTTGTTTTTCGAATGTAATAATAATGTATAAATCGCAAAATAGCTTGTAGGAGCCATTTACGATTTCGATAAGGAGTAATGTTTGTATTAATGTTAATTAGGTTTGCGATGGTTTATATATTTTGTTATTGGTTAATGTTTGGGAAATTATCATTTATTATTACACGGCTGCGTTGAATACTCGATTCTGATTGGTCAATCACGGTGTTGTGCGGTCTCTAATTTCTCTATGGCAGACCGTTGCTATGGGCGCAGCTCTGATGTCGGACTCTGGCGGACCGTTTTTGTGTCAAAATATTGATTTCTTCAGTAAGTAGCTGTGTAATAAGCGGGATAATGTGCAGCTAGCGGGTCATTGTTGTGAAAGAATCCCCTTCAGGGCGATGAGAAACCCCTTGACCCCTCAATGACCGGCTCCCTGTACATTATCCCTTACTTATTGTGAAATTTAGTATTATGTGATCGCGGTGGGAGATTTGGGTCACATGGATGTGGGCGCCACACATATTTAATATAATCAGCTGTTCACCTGGGTGCCACAGAGAAGAGAGGGTAAGTGGGTCGTCCTATTTTTTGTTGACCGCTATTTTTTCCTTTTGATCGCTGTTGATTGTCCTGATTTTGTGCAGGTTATAATAGGTTGATCATTTTCCTTAAATAAGATTTTGTTCAACATATTTTTTGAATCTCAGTGTATCATTTTGATTTGATTTGAAATGGGCCCGACCTCAGCCTCTCAGCAGCTTTTAGTTTGTTTCCTTAAGTCGCTACATAGCCCATGAAATAAGGAATAATCCCACAACATTATTAATAATTATTATTTACTCTCAGACGGATATCGCTGTGTGCTGTGTGTAGAGGTGCGTGTGTGTACAGTAGTGCGGCAGAAGAACATGTCAGCCTGCCGCGCTGCTCAGCGAAGCCTCGAATACCTTCGAATATTTCTCACCGAAGCTTCGAAGCCCAAAAAATAGTATTCGGGACAGCCCTACCAAACAGGAAGTTAAGTGCTACCACGCCTGTACTGTGGTTGCGCTGGAGCCAGGCGTCGTCTACCACCAGCTACCTTACAGGCATCATCCACCAGCAAACACTTCTATTGTGACAGAAGAGGTATAAAAGGACAAATAAATAGTTTCTGAAAATATAGGATGTGCATATACATGGTTTCTCTTCACTTTTATCAGACATGCAACACAACACGTGTCCTGTACTTGTGGTTGCTAACGAGAAGCTAACGTCAACATTTTAGTGTTCCTCGTCATCTCAGTGACTTCGTAATAACTGTTGGATAGAAAATGAAGGCAATACTGAACCGGTATCTAAAGCTTTCGCGTTACACTGAGTTGTGAATGTTGTGATGTTCTTCAAATACTGACTTTATGATGATTCATAACATGTAACAGAAAGTAAAGTAAAGTATTTCCGATCAGTTTCTAAAGAATTTTAACTCCGGAGGGCACTGAATTTAAGTCATTTTCTCAAATCTAAACTGAGGTACGAACCACCACATTAAATTTCATACACGTCTGGTATGTTGATCCAAACACTGAATGTTTTCTTTTGGAAGCAAACGCGTGGTTTGCATCATCATTACTAATCATAATAAACACCTCTGGTGCTGAAAGGTAGCTCATGACAAACAGCTCCAACCACACATCCCTTAAAAATACACTCTGAATCCTCCCAAGTCCAGTTCAGGTAATAAGATCCGCTCTTTAATCCACACACTGCTCTGCTGCCGGCCTCCACACCGAGGTGCTACGTAAACACGTCTATTCTGTTAATTACACGGACAAGATGGAAGCTATTATCTGTACAATAAAAGCTACTTTGTGGGAGGAAATTCCACACGTGGAGACGTACGTGTCAAGAAGTGTGTGAAATGTGGTCAAGGTGTACACCATGCTGAGGCTTGGGCAGTGAGCTTTCTCCGTCTCCGCCTCCCCCCCCCCCCGTGCAGTTTGACATACCTCAGGCCGAACCGATCACTTTCCCAGACAAAATTGATTCGCCTGGCTAAATGACTACGCTAACCAACAGCCATGCGCGATAGTAATGACTTCCCAAGCTTGACAGGCAACCATGTGTTACAGCCAGATTAGATATCTTTACAGTTTCACCTCCTTCACGTAATTCCCGGGGAAAGTCCCAAACTGTTTCGTCCTCTTTGAGGTTCCTGCAGAGAAAAAGGAAAGAGAAACGTGGGTCAGGCAAAAGAAAGTAAAACGATTCTTTCTCAGGTTGATTTGAGTTTTCAAAAATAATCTATTTAAGCTATATCTAAAATTAAGTCCTTTGCACTCAATCCTCTGCTGTCACTCTTTAGAAACCCTATATGGAAGGATGCGATGGTGAAAATGACTCTGCTTCTGCCCTGAGCATGCACATTGCACGCGTACAGTCCTTTGCTGTCATTGTGCGGAAACCCTATATGGATTAATGTGACACAGCGAGTGTGACTGCGTCTCTGAGGAATGCATCCCGGAGGCCTGCAGGCACATACCGACAAACCAGCCGTCATCGCACTTCTCCATGACGCTGACGAGATCCCCCTCCTGCAGCTCCAGCTCGTCTTCGTTCTGCGGCACGTAACTGTACAGGGCCTGGAAACTGGAGCGGGACACGAGGATAAACTGGTAAACTTGCAAAAAAATGAATCAGGAACAATTAAATACTAAGATGTGGAAGTGAAACGCAGCTCCTACTCACATTCCACAGTTGAGACGGTTCGGCTCCGGGCTGCTGCTGTGGGACAGGGGTTGCTGGGAAATGATGAGAGATTGTTTACTGGGGTGGGGGTGCAGTCTATGGACAGAGTCAAGAGGGTGGTGGGACAGGGTGCTGCAGTACCTCACCGAGGTCTCAGCTATATTCAAGATCTCATTACACACTGCCTCCTAGTAGGTGAAGTCGCCAGAGAAAGACAGACAGCGGCCCCACCGAGAGTCCCGGAGGAGGCCGAGGTGAAGTTGAGGACGGGGGGAGGAGGTGAGGAGTTAGAGAGGGAGGGGAGGGGGGGCGAAGGGCGAGACAGGAAGTTGGGTCCAGTAAGTAGCAAGGCGGAAAAGGAAGTGATCCGTTAAAAGCCAGGAGAAAGAGCAGAGGAGACGTTGGTGGAGCCCAGGAGGAGAGGCATGAAAAGGCAAGACACCAGAGTGAGAGCATGTAGACGGGAAACATGAAATATTAGTTCACTTTTTACAGGATAATATTCAGTATGAACATGCAGTATTAAAGGGGAGCTGACAGGTTAAAGAAATAGATCGACGTTTTGGCTAAATGTATTCATATTCGCTTTCTTGCTGAGAGGTAGATGAGAAGATTGATTCCACTCTCATATCTGTCCCATTCAATATAAAGCTGAAGGCAGCAGCCAGTTAGCTTAGCTTAGCATAAAGACTGAAAACAGTTGTAAAGTGTAAAGACGAAAATTTGCAGTTTTACAGGCAGTTATGTGCTGGACTATTTCCTGGCCGGGAGCAGTGACTTCCTGGTGTGTCTGCTGATTGCCTGGTGATGTAACTGTGATGACCAATGCTGTAACATAGCAACTTTCTCACTAGATTTAATCACTTTGGCAGCTTGCTGTGAGGATGCAGCTTTCTTTTGTTTGGTGTTATTTTGCCTCAGTTTAAATGTGGTTTTATTGAATTTCCAGGGTTTCTTGTTTGCCCTTTTTTTCAGTAAACTTTTGTTAAAGGTACAGTGTGTAGGATTTGGCGGCATCTAGTGGTGTGGTTGCAGATTGCAACCGAGTACCCCTCCGCTCACTCCTCCCTTTCCAAAACCACGTTAACGCTATTCGTCTCGCTCAGAGGCCATCCTTACCCTAATAACACTGCTGTAGGAGCTACAGAAGTCAGACGGCGGCTGGCGGTACCACGGTTTTGCACTCTGCGGCTCACGTTACCGCAGTTTCACAAGCGTGTTGGAGAACTACGGTGGCCTTCAGGTAACGTAAAAGCATGAAAGTCTCTCTCTAGAGCCAGTGTTTGGTTTGTCTGTTCTGGACTACTGTAGAAACATGGCGGCTCAACATGGCGGACTCCGTGAAGAGGACCCGCTCCCTATGTAGATATGAAGGGCTCTTTCTAAGCTAACGAAAACAAGATTCTTAGTTTCAGGTGATTATACACTCATGAAAACATAGTTATGAATATTATATTCCATTTCTGCTAATAGATCCCCCGAAATGTTACACACTGGTCCTTTAATAAATGCCACTTTTTTTGCTCTACTCCTGCTTATCGACCTGGTTCTTCAACATCCCTTTTTAAAGTTTAAAGCCCTTTATATGCCGGCACTACAAGACCCTTCTAGCTACTTTCATGTTCGGTTGTGCAGCACCTAACCTAATCCTTTTGTACGGATAAAACAAACAAGACACCAATTAACACGTTATGTTAATTAGTGAGCTTTAGATGCACCGGTAGGTGAATTTTATTCACTTTGGACAAAGCCAGACAAGCTTTTTCTCCCTGTTATCAGTCTTTATGCTAAGCTAAGCTAACCGGCTGCTACCTCCAGCTTAGTACAGAACGGACAAACATGAGAGTGATGTTGATCTTCTCATTTAACTTTCAGCAAAAGAGCGAATATTTTTTTTTTTGCCAAAGCGTTGAACTACTCCTTTAATGGAGGGCAGTCCTCTAATATCTCACATATTTAACATATAACACAAATATAGAAGACATAATGGGAGTTAAAGATGATGTGAGTCAAATGGATCTTTGAAGGTGATGTGTTAAAAAGTTAAACAGATGATGAAGCCACTTAACAAACTACACATTACGTTTGTAAATCTACTCCAATAAAGCTCTGCAGCATCTTACCGCAAAGGAGTTAACATTGTTGTTATCTTGGATGTCGAACAGCATCACGGGGCTTCTGGAGCTCCGCCCATGATGGTCGGCCTCATTCTTCACAAACTGCAACACAAAAATGTCAAATCAGCAAGGATCTTTTCAAAATAAAAGCTCGTCTCTAAAGCTTGCGCCACGTCTCCACCTGCTGTAAATACCACCATACTTCAGCCACAGTCAGGTTGCATTTCCCTGTAGGTGGAAATTTCAACCTCGCAGCAGCTTTTGAAACACAAGCCAACATGTGAAGCCTATAAATACTCGCTAATAAATATGTCACTGTCCTAAATAAACTTCCAAACTCCAACGGCATCCAGGTTATCACACCTCGGCATGGGACAACAACATGCAACCAAATGCTGGATTTTATGAAGAGAAAGAAACTGGAGCTCTCAAATCAATCCTGGAAATGCTCTTGCAGTCCTTTACAGCTAGGGAAATCTGAAACTCACACCTTAAAACACTTTGTGTGTTAGTAGCGCACACACACAACAACATGCAGACTTGCAGCTTTAAGCAGTGTGACCAGTTTGAACTTATTCTGCTTCCACTAAACCGGCAGATTCATCGATGGGGCTCAAATCTAAAGGTTAGTCACGTCTTCCACACAGAAATGTCAGCTTCAGTACTTCATCAATCATCTATTTTAGGGAATCAAACTGTGGCCAGAAGCCCGCGTTCCTGAGTGAGTCTGAGATGCAACACCGCACACCATGCAGAAGATACCTCTGCAGGGCTATTTCTCCTGCTGCCCGGGGCTGCGTGGCCCCTGTCCCCCTCTGTCCCATCCCCCTCTGTCAACTCCTTGTCCCCCCTCACCCATCCCTCCAGCACCGGCCCTCCACAGGGGCTCGCGCTGCGTGACAGACGCGGGGAGGGAGGGGAGAGCAGGAAGTCCCCCCCCTGAGGTGGGGTGAACGTGAGGAAGGGAGTGGTTGAGTTGGGTCTGGGCGGGTAAGGCGGGGGGAGAGGGGAGGCAGATGGGGAAGCCATGGGGGAGACGCCGTACGGGCTGCCACCGATGAGAGGCACGGGGCTGGCAGAGTAGGGCGGGGGCAGGTACTCGCCGCAGCGGTAGGACACGGTGGGCAGCGGCGGCAGGGGGGGGGTGGGGGCGGCGGGAGGGCTCCCTCCTCCCACAGTCAGGGAGATCCACTCGGAGGAGACGGCGTGGACCTCGGGGGACACGGAGCGGCGGGGGGAGCGAGGGAGGGGCAGCGGGGAGGTGGTCAGGCGATTACGATACAGCTTTTAAGAGGAACGTGGGAGGAGATGGAAGCAAAGAGGAGATGAGAGGAAGAAAAGAAAAGGAAACGGAAGATGAGAAATTCACAGGGCAAAATATGATTAAATTAAAAGGTGGGTGTCAAGGTGAACACAGAAGAGGATTTCTAAATTCACAGATGTAGTGATAAAAACTCTTCTTGGCTACTGACTCTCCTTACCTGAGGAGAAGCGTTGGTGCTCCGCTGTGGCGAGTGGCTGACGGGAGGGTCCAGATACTCCACCCCGTTTTTGACGCGGGGTCGTCTGTTCACCTCTACGTAGGTGACGGGGAAGATGCCTTGGCGGTTGGTGCCTGAGATTTTGCCTTCATACCAGTTTTCATCAACCCTGCGAATCAGCGTGATCCTCTCTCCCTGCAGACACACATATTTCGTAAGTATTGTTAACAATTTCTTTGGATAAATGAAGCACGAGTAACAGAAGTCCACTCCGTACCTTTCTGAAGGACATTTCCACCACTGTGTCCCCGTTGAAGTTGAAGCGGGCGACGGCCTCTCCGTATTCCAGTACCTGCACTGGGGCACATTTCTTTGGCTGGGCTTTCTCTGTGGGGGGGAGGAGCTGGAGGAGGCAACAAATGACAAAAATGATTGAGAAAGAAAATAAAAGTTGAATCACACTGTGCAGCAGAACGATCATGCAAAACATCTCTAATTTTATTACATAAAATATATATTTATGGAAAATTAAAACATGTAATCGATAAAGTGAAAGAAACATTATTTCAATAACTAGTCCTAGCTGCTCTTCTCGGAAGAGTAGTCACTGAGAGCAAAGAAACGTACCTCAACGTAATTTTGGGGGAAAATGCCGACTCTTCCGTGATGTTCCCCTTCATACCAGTTTTGATCCACCTGTCGAATGATGTAGACGATGTCTCCCTTCTGAAACGGTAGTTCCCTAGAAATGTTCCAAAGAGATTAGTTACTCACATGAAATGAAAGACTTTTACAGTGTGAAAATGAAGCAAGTGTGATCTCATGCAGAGCTGTGTTTAACAGCACTTTATAGCTAATCTGCCTCAGATGGGTGGTGTTTATTCACATTCACGTAAAAGGTAACTTGTAAATCTGCTACTATTCTAATAGTAGGCTCATTCCACCGAGATGCACCACAGAGCGCCACAGGAACTCATTTCAACTCTCTGAGTCAATAGACTGAACCTTGGACTTATTTCACCCGTCACCAGCTACTACCCCATAATGTGTTATTATTCTTGTGTGCAATACTGATTAAACTGTACAATAAATTGTATAACACTCATTGTCATTAATACTGCATATATACTGTACATTTCAAGAAATATTCTTATTTAATTTATACTATTCTTGCATTTATATTTAACACACTTAATAGATCCCACTTCTTCAACAATCTTTATTTACTTATTTACACTGGTTATATATTGTATGTATTATAAATGTGTTTGATGCATTTATTTTTATATTTCTCATTTCTTATTCTTGTGTTATATATTGTAGCATTATGTACATCATTTACATTTTACATACTCCTTTATTTCTATTTTTCTAATATTTCTTTATGCTTATATATAAGAGCAACTGTAACGTCCCAATTTCCGTCCCGGGGACCAATAAAGTATTTCTTATTCTGATAAACAGTAAATTCCTGTGATTTGGCATCGTTTTATCAGAAGTTGCTTACCACACCTATGAGACAGAAGTTAAAACACATGTGGTCTGCTCACATGTAAATCTACACAAGCTGGACACAATATAACAGCATCATCATCACCTCTAGAATCTCATGCAGTCAAACCCGACATCTCTGCAACAAATAGCACCTTGTTGTGAGACTCATTAATAGACGGATAGATTACTCACTTTAGAGTTTCTGCTCTGAAGTCGAAGCGAGCCATGGCTGGAGTTCTCTGTGTAGATATAAAAAAAGAAACTCTTATTTTATGACTACAACTACATACATATTATTCTAAGCATTGTACTGAGCAAGTTAACGCTATCCAGAAATCAAACTTAAATCAAACGGCCACTGATGCACCATGGGTAGGTGGTATACGCAGGCAAAACGGTCTGTGTTTCTTATGATTCATTTAGCCAAAAAAAAAAACAAGCAAGCCAACAAACAACAAAGAAATCATGGCTGTCGCTGCCTCTCTTGCTCTCACTCAAGTGCAATACTACTTATTATTAGTAAAACAACTACTAACAACCAATAAATAGCTCCTACAGTTACTATACCCTCTGGGCTTTGTCATGCATGTGTATTTAAGAAACTATTTTTCTGGAATTTGTTGTGAGCTGTAAATCTGCCGGAGGTGTCCTTTCAGTGCCTCGTCTGAACATTGATATTCTGGTAATGACAGGAATGAGGTGCTTGTGACTGACTGGGTTACTTGTCCTCTGGAGCGTGTCCTGGGGGCTTGTTTACTGTGAGACTGGCCTGTCAAGAAGGGAGCGGGCACACCTTGGTAAACACAACAAGGGTGCAACTAATACCGGTGACGTTGGTGTGCGTGTAGATAAACGGTGTGCACTGTGGAAGTGAAGCTTACTGGAGATATTCAGTCATAAACTCAACAGCTCATATTTCTTCTATCGCTGCTCTCACCCTCTGAATTTTGACCCAGAAGAGAAAGCCATCTGTGTCTGCAGGAACCCCGCTGACAGCCCCCCCCCACCCCACCCCCCCTTCAGCCTGACACGCACACAAACTGACAAACCATCTGCCGTCTTTCTTCCTGCTTACAGAAGGATAAGAGTGTATTGTACCTCTACGCCTGATTTCCTCTTCTCCGTGTTATCTGTGATGTTGAGCAGGTCTCCGAATCGCTCGTTGGTGATGAACTGGTGGTGCGTCGGGACAATGCCTGTGTGTCGTCTCGACGCCGTGTCGGCCTCTTCCTGTTCCCGCTTCAGCCGCCGCTGCTCCTCCAAGATTTTCTGCCAGGAAACCACACTGAGCTGTTTGTACGCCTCCAGATATGGGTTTCCTCTACTCTTTTATTCATGTCACATTATCTTTTTTTTATGTATAATATATGACTTCCTCATTCATAAGACAGCTCTCTTGCCTAAAGCAGTCGGTGAGGGTGTAATTTAAGTTTAAGTTTGCTTAAATGTAAAAGGAAGTTCACCTCTTTGTCCCCGTGACGCCTTCGCAACACTTCATCCTGGCTCTCCCCGAGAACTGGGGACGAGTCTGAAACAGAAACGAGATCACGCCGTGAAGCATTTTTACCGTCAACCTCGAGGCAAATCCAACTCAAAGAACAAAACTTCTCAAACATAAGATGATGATATTGCAGTCAACTCCTTAATTCCAATGAAGAGAATCATAAAAATATACAAGAAATACAACTAGGCATGCTTTGAATGAACACCATAGTCTCTGCAACACTAAAACAAAAAGCACACACATCCAAAAAGCCAAATGTATTCCCGCATGCACATAGGAATGAACACAGAGTGATCCGATGTGTGTTCATGAGAAAACAAATGCAGGAAAGAAAATATGAAACCTACTGTATCTCGGCCAAAAGAATAAACATCACATTGTGGTTTTACTGATCGACCGACCAGCACCCATTATTTTACTGAAGTTTCACCTTTTATTATATTAGCTAGATGTCTTCATGGCTTAAATTGTTCCCCACCATAGATGTTTCATTCTGTGTCCCAGCAAGGGCCACAAGTAACAACTATCAATATTTCAGGTTTGTGTCTGAGTCCCGGCTGTTATGTTAAAGAAATGAAAGCAGGGAACATCCTGTCTGGCTAAAACAAACCTTTCATGGTGAGAGAATGAAAGATGACAGATGTAAATTGTTCCCAAAACAGAAATAAAAAACCCAGATACAGACATGGTGAGACATCAGTTTGAGGGAGCGTATGCAATGTTATATCGATATATCCTGCGTAAACATTACAGAGGAATGCTGGGAATTGTAGTTTGAGGTAAGGCTTTCAAATGTGTAAGGACGAGATTTGGCATCTCTGATTGTGGATCGCAAAAAGTCACGTTTCATCTACATTTATCCTACACCACGATGAACCAGAATTCACTCTGTATCGATGCAATGCTTATGCAGGCTCTAGCACTCTTGCATACAGCTCAAATCTGATGTCACGAGGAGATATATATACATTACCAAAAGCTGCCTGAACCTCCTACAGTCACTGAAGTGTTTTGATGCGTTTCAGGGACTCATTCACAGTGAAATGGGAGAGCACCAAACAGCACACTGACACAATGAGATGGAGAGGCTTCCCTGTCACTTTGTAAACACACCACACAGACTAGAGATGGAGGGTGGCGGGCGTCGCTTTGTGGAGAAAAGGGACACAAGGTGAAGAGAGAGAGTCGAGATAAAATGAGTGACCACAGAGGGAGGAGAGAGGAGGGTGACAGTGGTGAAGGGATGGAGATAGCCACCTCTGCGGTGAGCTGCCAGCGGCTGCAGGAGGTTCCCGTTGGCGTCCAAGCCCTGCCCGTTACTCAGGTGGTCGCTGTTGCCTCCCTCCCCGTTACTCAGCCTCTCCAGGACCTCCAGGGAGGACATGCGCTGAGGGATCAGAGGCTTGGGCTCAGGAGACAAAGTGCGGAGCCTCTGGGCGTCCACTGTCACCTTGGTGGCGAGCAGGCTCCTCCGAGTTTGGTGGGACTGCAGGTTCTTCCGTAACCTGAAGGGAGCGGGGCCCATGAGGAAGAGGTTCCCGGGCAGCGTGGTCTTCTTCTCCAGAGGTGGCGGCCTCTCCTGTTGGGTCGTGGCCTGCTGCCTCTCGTGCCGGAGGATGGTGGTGAAGCGGGTGTAGGAGGCCGGGCAAGAGCCTTTGCAGTTGCTGGGTTTGAGGAGGAGCTGGTGGTTCAGGTGGTGCAGGAGGTGGTGGTGGTGGTGGAGATGGTTGTGTTGTGGAGGGGATGCCGTGAGCAGTACCGAGGGGCTCTTTGATCCACCGTCATGTTGGTGGATCAGCTCTGGGGAACTTTTACCGAAGATCCGCTCGACCTCGGCCTCGGTGTTGGAGGGGGACTCGGTCCTGACATCGTGTCTGTCCTGCGAGGGGGGAGCAGCCTCCTCCACAGTCACGCTGCCCGGTGACGAGGCCTCCTCCCCACAGCTCCTGCCCTCTGCCTCCACCGGGGAGCAGGCATCCATCTGGGTGGCGTCAGCTACCAAAAGGGACTCCGCTGACACTGCAGACGCCATGTAGAGGTGGGCGGGGCTGTGGCCGGGGCTGTGGCTGTGGCCGGAGTGCAGGGTGGGCAGGGAGGAGGAGCGGCTGGGCGCCGAGCTGGACCGCTGTATGATCATTTCAAACTCGCTGACCCGCGACGACACGGCGGCCCGCGGAATGTCGCCCGCCTCTGACCTCTCACCCCCGCCGGCCTTTGACTTCTCAAAAAGGGAGGTCAGGCTGCGGACGCTGCCGTGGGGGCTGCAGCCGGCCGAGTTGGGCCGCTGGATGTGATGCATGTTCCTGTACAGGCTGGAGAACTCCGACGCGCTCCTCCTAATTGCGGGGGAAGCATTCCTGAGGCCGTCCGCGCACTCGGCGCCACAGCTGGAGTCTGAGTGTTGCCCACTCTCCCTTTCCTCCGCTGCTCCGGCAAAGTCTGAATCACACGGCCCCGTGTACAGATCCTCACAGCTGTGGGCCTTCGGGTGCCTGACAGCTTGAGTCCTGCTCTCCTGACTGTCGCCACTGGGCGGCAGCAGCTTGGGTTTGAACTTAGAGGGCAGGATTTGGGGTATGCAGGCTTTGGCAGCAGATAGAGGCTTCATACTCTTACACTGGTTACCTATTGCATTAATGGCAAGAACCGATCGACTATTTACAGAGGAGCAGGGTGAAATTATATAGCCATTCCCACCTTTATAATCCACTGGCAAGCATGCAGGACAACAGAATAAACAACATATTAGATTACAATGGTCACAGGTTCACACACACTAAAACAGAGTCAGGCACATTTCTAAAGTAAAGACCAAAGTTCCATTAAAAGTAGATGAGAAGCAGACTTGATGCATTGTGCATCAAGTAATAGATGACTGTTATACTGACAGCGTGTGAAGAATTATGCTTTGTAAAAATGGAACAAGGAGAAATTTACCGTCTAACAGATTATTGCCTTATAAATATCACTGTAACAGAAACATAACAAGTGGAACATAAAGTATTAAAACAGCAATATGTCATGAAATGTTATGTGATGTGGGAGGTCATAAAGGAATTCTAAACACTGACTGCAGTATCAAAAACAAAAAGATAGAAAAAAAATGTAAATCTTTCCTGTTACCTATTTTGCATTCATACATATTCTCCCACATGACTGCTGTCTGTCCCGCTTTAACCTCCCAAATACAATATATTCTCCTCTTCTACTTTTAGCAATCAGACAGGCGGCTGCGGCGATAAACACCCTAAGGCACCCGTGTTAATAAACTGCTCCCCTACACGGCTGTAAATAAAAAATGGATCCTGAGTCAACCTGCCCAGAGATATATGACTGTCAGAGACCTCTGAGTAATACTGGTGTCAGTTCCTGGCTGCAGTACGCTCGTGATAACACTACAGATGCAACCTGGAAGTGACGCAACACTTTCACGCGCTGCGAGACACTTGTGTAGCACGACTGACCCATCTGTCCCATTCATATCTACCAGAAAAAACACACTGAGGAAATAAACTAGATATTCTGTCCACGGCATGTGGCGAGCAAAGAGTCCTGGCTGCTGAAAAGCCCTCGAGGAGGCTCAGCTCTTAGAAGATTAATACAGATATTTTCTTATTTCATGAGCACAAGACAGAAACGCACAATGAGGTGTTTGTTTTCTCGCACTTTGTTTTATGTCTTTGGGCAGGACGCTAATGAAGGAGCTAGTCAGTTGACTAAAATGCCATTTACTGCATGGGCCCACTATTCAACTATGTAAAAGCTAAAACAATGCTTGTTCCAAGAATCAATATATTAGTTGCTATTGTGGACATTATGCAAAACTTTAACTGTGAGTGGAGAGTTTCTAAAGTGGCCTCTGTTGCAGATGTAACGTAATGACATGTACGGGGTCACACTGTCCCTTCCTTTCTCTTCCTTGCATCTCGTCTCCTCCCCCGGCGTTTCTCTCCATGTGCGCAGGCATTCCAGCCCCTGACCTCACACTGACAGCTGACTTCCTCACGCCTACCCGCCCTCCTGTGTCCCTCCTGTTTATCTCACCCCTGTCTGTTTATCTCCCTCGTCCCTCCTCATCCATCCCCTCTCTGGCCCTCCGCTCCCTGGCGCTGGAACGCTCTGGAGTCTTGCCCTAAGCCTGCCTAGCGACTGGCGGCTCACAACTGGAGCGACTCTCCAAGGTTAGCTTCCATCGACTTAGCGAGACAACCTCGCTCCCTCCGTATGAGTTTTCCAAAGCAGATGGCCAGTGATGAAAACATCCGTGGCATCAATAATAAATCAAAAGCTGCTGGGGGGGGAATGAATGCTGCGAGGTGATTGGCCGATGCTGTGAGGTCTGGGAGCAAAAGAAAACTGTGTGGATTCCAACAGAAAGGTAAACGGAAACACATGTATCCCTGTCTGACACTTTGAACATCACGTCTGTAACTCATTGGTTCTGTCTCAGCAGGAAGGGCCTTTACTGGCCTGCTGTCCTGTCTAGTAGCCCCCACACCCACATCCATAAACACACACACACACCTGCCACACATATAACGCGGCTGTTATCCTACCTTTAGAGGAGGAGGAGCTGGCTTGGCGCTTGTTTAGGGCCCGTAGACCTTGTAAGGGAATGTCGCCGCCCTCCAGGACACTCCTGTAAACATGGCGGTCGCATTCTGGAGCCCCGGGCTCGCCTGTGGATGATCCTCCGTCCTTCTCCACCTCGCTGTGTCCAGACTTGCTCGAGGAGCTAGACAGAGGAGAGGGGAACGCTAATTAAACACAGTCACATTCAGAGGAGTTGTGTTTTTTTTTACGATAACCGGAGGCGCGCAAGTTGGGTAATGAGCCGTCATATGGTTCTTATTTGGTATATCTTGAGGTAATTTCTGTCTGTGCAGACTTGTGGGAGACAAAATAATCAGAAACAGAAAAACTTGAGAAAGAAAGTGCAGAAGTTTGGAGGCTGATGTTGAGAGAAGGCATTAGCTAGCTACCACACATATCTCGGCATTCCAGAGAGGCCAACGGGAACCATTTCTATAAATATTCCGTGAACATTCCCACATGGTGCATCAGCTCCTGCCATGCACCTGTAGGACTGTCAGTTTTTTACTCTCCTTCACATGCCGCTCACGTGTTACTCACGCTGCTCCTCTATTTGTGCAAACAAACACGGTCATTAAACTGACTCCAGTATCATCTAGGTGAAATAAAAAAAAACAACATACAAGCCCTTTTCGCCAGTGTTAGGGAAAAAGAGCGTATTTTCCCAAATTACATCTGCAGAGTTGCCAAGTCAGAGTTTTACAAGCTTGCACAAATGTATGGATACATTACTCTCCTTGTTCACTGCCTCGACACAAAAAGCTCTTTCATAGCTGCTGCGTGCACTGCTGACTGCAGAGAGCCGTTAAAAATCATGTTGGTTCTAGGTTACTCACAAGAATTCACATAAATGTTATACAGGAAATCTGCAGGACAGGAGCCATGTGAGATTTAATATGATCTCTTGGGACAGTTCTGGTTAGATCAACAGTCAGTACGCTTCCTGAGAGAGAACCTGTGACAGCAGGTTAACTGTAATGTTTATCTATTTCCCTAGGATGATGAGGAGCTCCTTTAAATGACCATTACTGAGCATGTACTACTGCATTGTGATGACAGCTCTTATTGAGAGGCCATACAAATGATTGGGATTATTTATATCAATCTTCCATATCATGCATGCACACACAGTGGGTGTCTAACTGAGGTCTGAAAAGACAACTAATGACGCTACACTGGCACATATGGTTTTGCGTTTTACAATCAAATGATATCTTTACAAGAACCTTCTTCAAAATGTCTCGGATTTCAAGCAGACCCCAGAGAAAAGAAACATCCTGCCCTCAACATATGTGCCTTTGAGGGAAGTCAGTTTATGACTTGAGGTTTCCTTTGAAAAGTTTCGGGTGAGTGAAATTCCACCACCCCTTCATCAGGAGCCTCTTCCTTTCCAAATTAACAACAAATCAATGGATTAAAAAGTTGGATCGTGAAAGCTCTTTTCAAACACTTGGCCACGATGACATAATGATTGTAGCAGATGGAAAAGTTCTTAGCAGAAATGGAGGGAGGAAGTTTATTTTCCCTGGACTGTAGCGCGAGACAGTCGGTCCTAAGCTCAGTCCTAAATTCTTTACATTTTATTACACAAACAAAAATAGAAGATGTCAATCTCGGCGGACAAAAACAAGAAAGATCAAGGGCTCGGCGAGCTTTGTTTTAGTGACAGCTAGCATCCTCTTTCATAATCCAGTAGCCGCTCTTAGTTCTGTACACACACCCATTCAGAAGAAGATAACGGTTTTTAAGTTATGCAGCAGCTGGTCGAGTTCCCTCTATCCCAGTGACATCCAGGTTGCTGTCTTTAAATAAATCACCACATAGCAGCCATGTCTCCACACTACAACCACCCACCCCCCCTAAAAAACACCATGAAATACGGACAGAGGACACACTGTTCTGGTAGCTTTTTGCCTTATTAACAGGATCTCCTCAGGAAGCAGGAGTCCCCCCGCTGAGGGTGGGCGAGCTCTACAGGGTGGAGAAATCTCTCACTGACATTTATCCCCATAAGATGCCCTAAATAATCATCAGCATGCTGGAAGGAGGAAGCAAGATTAAAAGCACGAGTGCCGGAATAAGAAGGAGGCATGGACTTACTACTGCTGCAGGTCGGAGGCTGTTTCCAGGGGGCTGAAAGAGGGGGCACTCTGCAACAAACCAAACAAAGAAGTCATTGATAGATCCACAGGAAGGTCTCCTCCAGCTAGAACAGAGGCAGGAGCATTAGCTACGCTCAGATTCTCTCTTCTTCTCCTCGCTGGCGTTCACTCGCTGGTTCTGGGTTTTTGTCTCGAGCAGCCGGGGTTCTTAGCTTCTCTGGACTGGGCTTGGCATGGAGGAGTAAGCGTGTGTTTTGGCCTGCATGCAAGTTGGGAGAAAACAAGCGGCAGTGAGGAGAGTGGAGGGGGGGGGCGGGGGGGTGGGATGGGGCGGTGAGCGGGTGGGCGTGCGTCGGTCAGGGGGGCGCCCATGCGGGGAGGGGGCTGTCACAGGCTCAGCCAATGGGCTGCTGTCTCCCAGTGAAGCCGTCTCTTTTGTCTGGTATTGAGTCACTCTCATTACCACTGGACCAGACCGGGGGACAATTAACCAGCTGGTGGTGCGAGCAGGCCGAATTACACACACACACACACGCACGCACGCACGCACGCACGCACGCACGCACGCACGCACGCACGCACGCACACACACACACACTCACGCATACACACACACACACACACACACACACACACACACACACACACTCACAAAGTAAATGACACAATAAAACATTGTTGAAACAGATCATTATAACACTGTTATAAAGACAAAAGAGCACAAACATAAAGGCAGAAAGAAATAAAGTGAGAGCACAGAATGAGTGAATAATGTTTAAAGGACTACAAGAGTAAAAGTAG
This sequence comes from Sebastolobus alascanus, assembly GCA_916701645.2. Taxonomy (NCBI): domain Eukaryota; kingdom Metazoa; phylum Chordata; class Actinopteri; order Perciformes; family Sebastidae; genus Sebastolobus; species Sebastolobus alascanus. The sequence goes on from CAKAOJ020000358.1 coordinate 239,562, forward strand.
AGGGTATTTAGAGGCAGATATTATCAGTGTGGTAGCACCCACGAGCATTTTGAATGGTTTAGAGCCAACTAATTTTAGCCCACTGTTTCTGTTGCTTTCCTCTTTTCGGACGTCACAGCAGGTAAAAATAACAGAAGTGACACGGGCACTATGAATAAGAGCGCAAGTGTTGTTTGCAAATACGATTGCACAATCCCCATCCCAGCCAGCCCGGCCCTGCTGTTAATACCACATCCACTTCCCCACGGCGCGGCCAAGTCTCCGCTTCCACACACACCGACGGTGATGACCAGACAAGGAGCATTCTCAACGGCGACATTTGCCACAACATGCCTTTGCACTTAGTTGCCAGGGCAGGATGATCATTTATAACCTTTCAGAATAAATGCCTATCTTTATAAGAACAGAACATCAGGCTGGCAGGTCTATAGTCTCGTCTATTTATAAAGCCAAATGTTCCATGTCGACTCGGGGGAACACGCCAGTGTCATTGAATAATCTGCAGCTCTTCCTCGCTCCGCCTCAAATCTGATATCGGGGGGAGAAGATAGTGTCCTCTTGCACCCCTGGGTAATTGGGCTTATACACACACAGCATCAGTGGAAAGTAAACAGGAAACAAGCATGAAGGCTTATCTGGAGTAAAGGAATGGAATCTTAATCTGGTTATTTACAAGACGCCTGATTAGTGTCACTTTATGTGAACTTTTCTTTCTTACATTAAAGGGTAAAATTGTTCAGTTTGAAACTAATCCTACACTGATATCACTTAACATCACATTACTCAGACACTTTTTTTATCCAGCTTATGAAATAAAGGAGCATAAGAGAGATGCTAGAACTGCTCTGACTCATCAGATGAAGACACACATAGAGCAAAGTTTCTGGGGCAAAGGGACCTCTTACAGGGGAGCAAATTCTTTCCAAGGACCCGCTCATTATCGTAATACTTCAGACCTGTTTCATAGTGATAAACAGAAACACATTTCAATTTGAATCATGTTAAGATAAAATGAGATAATTCTGTATTAGTCCCACAGCAAGGACATTTGCACTGTTATTGAAGGTTAATACCACCTGTATACCTTTAAACAGAGGGGTGAATTTCTTAAAATTGCATTTGGACTCAACCTGACAGCATTAATAGCCTATATTTCAAGTGAATGATCTTAAAAGCTTTCAGAAATTAACAGTAGCAAGACTGGCATAGTCCTAATAAATCCAGATATTTAAACTTACCAGTCTAAAGCTGACTTTCAGTAAGTGTTTCGACTTAAAAATAATGAATTTATTTATTATATTTCTTGGATTGCTGTGTGTTACAATCATATCAGAGTTTCTATTGGCCCAAAGCTAACGTAACATCTGTAGATGTGGACTTTTTAATGATACAGCACAATTTTATCATTTATAGCACATTATTTCGCGGACCCCCTGACAGAGTGCCATGGACCCCTGGGGTTCCCCGGACCCCGCGTTGAGAATCACTGACATAGAGGATGAAGAGTGTGACTGAAGCTGTATATGGACGTGTATAAAGGCCTCGGTGAGTCAGTGGAACACCGATGACTGCGTTTCTGCAGAATTTCATGTGCATGTTTCCTAACAGGTGTCCCCAGCTACTCAGAGCCGCTTTCATATTCAAAATAGCAATCATGAGTAGGTCATGGTAACATGAATCTCATTCTTTCCAGCACCTTATTTGTGTTGATATGTCCTCATGAAAACAAACAGCTCCCCCAGTGTGAAGGGCCTGTTATAGCCACGAGCGCCCCTCGTCTCATCTCCGCTAAATGCTTAAAGGTAAAGGCTAAGTGTGTAACAGAGGTTAAATATGAAAGCACAATGAGCTGGCGGGCTTACGCCGTTGCCTCCTTTAGAATATGTCAGGTGGTGGTGGCGGTGGTGGTGTGTGGGGGGGGTATATGTAACTCAGCGCTGAGACAGTGTGGCAGCAGCCCCCTCGTCAGCATATGCTCGACAGATGGAGTCACTCTGTCGGTCGTAGGGGGCCGAAACGCTCTTCCTGACCATAGTTATGTGTGGAATTCCTGCTCCAGCTAGTCATGGATATCGATGTTTGACCGTAAATGTCACTGGGTGTGTTTTCAGACTCCTCTTGAACCCAGAACGCGTTAATATTAATCAAGAGGACCATTACTGTGATTATACACAGGTGTCACTCCCACTCTACCTCTCGGTTAGAGAGATGGGCGTCTCTTCGCCGTCTGCAGTTAGTACAAAATGAGGCTTCTCATCTTGTGGACTGGATAAAGAAAACGTTTTATTGCTGTTTTTTAAGGTCTTTAAGCACCACCTTATCTAGCAGAACTCTTGCATCTTCATACTCCAGCTAGAGCACTAAAGTCGACCAATCAGATGCTCCTGGATGTCCACAGAACTAGATACAAAAACAGCGGCGACCGAGCCTTTGCGGTGGCCGCCCCTAATCTCTGGAACAGCTGACCTTTTCATATTAAAACCGCTCAGACTACAGAAACATTTAAATCGCTGCTGAAGCTACTATTAACTATTATGGGCACATTATTTTTATTGTTTTCCTTTGTTCTTACTGTTGTTTGCTTTGTATCCATTTGTATTTTGTGCCTGTACAGAACTTTGGTCAACAGCGGTTGTTTTTAAATGAGCTATACAAATAAAGTTTGACAAGTACTGATGATTTGACAGGACGGGATGAAGAAGAAGAGGAAATAGTGCAGTTTTGTAGGATTATCTAATGTATTACTGACACTAAGCCTGCTCTTTAGAGGTATTTAGTTGACAACTGGCTAATTAGCGGTGTGAAACCACAAGAAGACTGTTATACAGATGTGGATCAGAGGACCGAGATGATCTTTTAATACTGTCAAGAAGTTTCCCCTTCTCATAATACTACAGTGGAAACCGCTTATAGTGATCATGATTACAGTGATAAACCGCTTATAGTGACCAAAAAGCTTGGGACAGGATCATTCCTATACAAATGCTGTTTAAATAATTCGCTTACAGTAATCAAGTCGTCTGCTTACAGTGTTCATTTTGGGTCTTTTCATACAGATACATCATACATTATAATTTGAACTACAGTAGGCTGTATTTTATATACAGTACTGTACTGTATTTGAATTATACACAGTAGGCTACAGTAATTTAATTTGTACAGTAGGCTTCTGTAATTTGAAGAGTTATATATGATATTCATGTAATAAATATACAAATGTCAATTAGATGGTAATATGCATGAGAAATAATGAAAAATAATTTGGTTATAATAATCATCCGCTTACGGTGCTCAATTTGACCGGGACAGAAGTGATCACTCTGAGAGGTTTCCATTGTACTTCATTAGTAGAAGTGGTTCTCACAGCACTTTGAAGGTTATTAATAAGAACAAGACCTGACTGGACCAGAGCCATGAAGGCCTAGCCCTGAGCATTGTGGTTTTTTTGCAGACTTCCAACCATATCTCTCCTCCGGTAATACCGAGCGAGTACTGATACGTCAATCAAACTCCAATGAGCCAGAGTGTCTGGCTGGGCCTTAAGGTCAAATACTGCGCATACCAGGTGCAGCTTTAGAAGTGACTTTGACATTAAACAGGAGCCGGTCATCGAGCCCAGATCATCTGGCAAACATCCAGGCTGCCATGAGACAGAGTCGGCCGCCTCCACCGCTAAACCTCCTCCACATATACCCTGACCCGGAACGGGAGACCCTGCCCCTGCGTCTGGCCGATGCTAGGACATGACCTCATGTCGTAGTCAGTGGTGCCACCTCATATGATCCAGGGTGTGGCGGCGGCGTGGCTCTGACTGACAGAGAGCGAGCACAACCAACATCTGTTTGTGGGCGGACGGTGCCACGCTCGTCTGGTGCCAGCTAAGGCCCGAGGCATGGATTTGTCATGACACTGTATACTGCCTCGACATGCCTGCACCCGTTTGGGTATTCTGGTAAATATACCAGATAGCAGACGGGCAGCAATTATTATTTCAAGGGATCATCCTGGAGCCTGATGCTGGTGAGGACCGCAGCCTCTCCAGGTGGAGAGTGACGTCTGGATGAATCATCCAGCTCAGGCCTCACCTAGTTGGCACATCAAAATGAGCAAAACAACGTCGACCTCTTGGGTGTCGACATGGAAGAACTGAACAGGGATGCTGCCACGGCTGGCGAGACATCGCCCGTTGTCGAGAAAATAGGATGGTGATAAACTCACAACATCCCTGTGATAATTTAATTGACCCTTTATCATGGGCACCTGTGCTATTACTAGAGTACAACAAACCTTAAACAATAATCGGCCTTATTAAATATTAACTATCTAAATTGCACAGGGCCACTGGCCACAGCTAGTGGTCAGACAGTTTTCAGTTGCCTGAGCCGATTGTGCTCACTCAGCATCACACAGATACAAATAAATTGCTGAGAGACACTTTTGAAGAGGGCAAAAATAGATCTCAGTTTACTATTTTAGACACTACGTGGGACGAAATCCTTTTAAATTGCGTGATGTGATGATGAGGAATGACAGTAGCTATATTAAGCGTTTGCTGCAGATAGGATTGCTGATATACATCCAAAAACAGTAAATATTTAAAGTAAACAAAGAGTATATGATGAAGAAATAGGGATGCATGAACGTTGATCAGTAGTTGGTCTCATTAAGCCACGTTGATGGGACTCATGGTAGTAAATTGAGCTCAAGAGGAAACACATTTTCCTCTTACAGTACACATGCTGTCACATAACCTTTTATGTGCCTGATCAGTGAAACAATTATTCAGTACAACATCGCGAGTGAAAGTGGGAGTACAAACCGCAGTAGTCATTATAGACAGACACAGTTTGTTTAGGCATTACTTGAACATGGTTGTTATCACATGCAATAAAGTACAATATACTGTCACTTTAAAGACAGCGACAACTTACCGCTTTGTCAAACTCCATCTCTGAAAAGAATTTATACCAAGGCTCATTCTCTAAATCTACATCTTCTGGATTTACATCCTGAGTCTACAGAGGGCATGGCAACGAGAAGAGGAGGAGAAAGACAAAGAGAAGACAGTTCAGACAGCACAGAATATACACACACCAAGGCAATGAGATATTGGTGATTGAGCCCGTGTTTGTACCCAACACCATAAATTAACAGCTATACTGTCGGTGTTGTCATTGGAGAAGGTACCTACTGTACTGACTTCTTTATGACTTAGTAAATTAAAGGGTGGGTTCACGTTTTTCAAGTCTACCTTAAAGGAACAGTTTGATACTTTGGCAAAGCTTACTTGCTTTCTTGCAGAGAGTAAGATGAGAAGATTGACACCACTGTCATGTCTGTTTGATAAATATGAAGCTACAGCCAGAAGCAGCCAATTAGCTTAGCTTAGCTAAGAAACAGCTCCAAAAGTGACACAATTATTAAGCTTTAGGGTGCTTTTGCAAGTCCGTTTGTCTAGTCCGAATCAGAGTGAAATTGATACTTCTGGTTCATTTTCTATTTAGTCTGGTTCGGTTTCACAGTGCACTTAAAGCGGACCAGTGCAATTAAAGCGGACCAAATAAAAAAATGAAGTTGCTGAGGGGCGTGTATGAAGGAGCAAATTTATCTTTTTTGGAATGAGAGCTGCCACTTCTATGCAGGGAATCCCAGACTTTGGTATATTGCTGTCAATGTGATGTCACTTTGACTTGGCACTGATCTACTGTGCGCACGAATCCCTTCTCCTCCAGTTTATCTCCGATGACTTTAGTAATGTCACTATTTTTGTGGATTTTATTTATCATATTCTGTATGTTCTCTTCGGCCCAGATGTCAAGCAAACATCATGTCAGTCCTCTCCCAATCATGTTGACCTGTTGTTTTCCTGTGTCTCAACAAATGTCCGCACAGGCAGCCTGCGTATTGGTTTGCTTGGAAACGGTCCGAGACCGCCTCTCGCAAGACCGGTTGTTTTAGTCCACACCCGAGCATGATTACTGTGTTCACAACTGCCCAAATAAACCGCACCAGAGTTCGATTAAAACAGGCTAAATGTTGGCTTGTGAAAGCGCCCTTCTGTTACCAGGCTAGCTGTTTACAGTCTTTATGCTAAGCTAAGCTAAGCGGCTGCTGGCTCTAGCTATATATTTAATGGACAAATATGCGAGTGGTATTAATCTACTCATCTAACTATTAACAACAAAGCAAATACAGTAAGCAAATTGCCAAACTACTCCTTGAATATAATACTCAAATACAAATATGTACATAAAAAAATTACAAGTCACTGTAATTCTTACTCCTACACATTAGGGGTGTAAGAAAATATTGATACACATGAGTATTGTGATATTATGTTTTGTGATCGATTTTTAATTAATAGTTTACATGCAAAGATTTGTCGCAGACAGTGGCTCAGATTTCACAAAAAGTAAGGATGATGAATGCTATGATGTTGGAGGGACTGTGATAAATGCAAATGCAGATCCTACTGTTCTGATTGCATAAAGTAAACTTTTTTACTCAGATTTTATACATATGGTGGTGTGTTCTTTATACTATGACAGTTTTCTGTAATTTGATTAAAAAAAAAAAAACGCAATATATCGCCTGCAGTACAGCAAGGAAACACTGTCCAATTAAATACAAAGAAGGAATTTAGTGCTATAAAATACTTTAATTTACTCGTCGTGATTTGACTGCTGAAGCCTCATATTAGCCTCAGTTGAACTTTCGAACTCTTTCAATGCTTGACCAGTATGGACAGGAAGTAGATTTTCAGCCACCAAAAACCGTTTCAATGTATATATGAGCATATGAGCATATGGGTATTGCATTAAAATAGACTGGAAAAAACATGTCTTTTACCCCACAAGTGCTGTTATTCAAAGTGAACAACACATTTGTTGTTTTCATTTTATTCTATCGAATCAACGGACACATACCGACGACGACCAACAAAACATGCACTTTTTGGAGATGTAATATAATCCTTAAAATATATATTAAGCATAAGGTCTAAAGTAAGTCAGTGCCAACACAACTTTAAGCACCAGAGAGTAAAATGAATAGACCTGACGTAGAAAATGAGCAGCTAACGCGACAAGAACACTGAGGTTGTGATTGAAAAACAACAGAGTCCATTATTTCACAGTGGATGAACTGGAGCGAACTCTCTCTAATGAGTGTGTTTGTTGCCACTGGGATCGGGCCAGATCTTGGCTAACGACATCTACCAGCTTGATGTAACGGAGCATCAGACAGACAATAATTACATAATCAACTTAATCACGGTACTGATCACCTCTGTGTCCTCTATTATGTAAGAGGGAGACCTGAGAAATTTAAATGCAATATGTATTCTCCTTTGGTAAATATTGTACTGTAGATCTAGAGAGCAACTGCCAATTATCTATTATATGTAACAAAGCTCATCCTCACAAGACAGCCCTCAAGGACACCGAATAATGCCGCGCCATTTGATTGAGCACAAACTGCTACGGCTAGAGACGAAAGTAGGGAAGAGGGCATTACACTTCCCCTCACGAGAACACACACAGAATCCATGTATTGTGTCTGCGCTGATTCGGCCCAATAACCTTAAATTGAAGACGGGAAGACAATGGCTATCCTTGTAAGTGATCCTCCCCTGCCGCCCAAGCAGGATCATCTGTCACCGCAACAGGACACCCTTCAGGAATGTGGTGCACATGGCGATTCAGGCTGCACATACAACGCCGTCCGAGCTGTTAGTGAAGCTGCCACCCGGGAGCTTAGATACAGAGGTGGTGGGTGGGGGTGTGCATGGTGGGTGGAGAGTGGGGGACAGATTACACGACATGCACACAGAAAGGAAAAAAGAGAGGGAGAAAGAGAGAGAGAGAGACAGGCAGACAGGCAGGCGGCTAGCATACCGTTCTCTCCAGCTTCAGCACCGACGATTTGCCCGGCTCGTACTCAAAGATGCTCTTGGGCTCGGCGCGGTACTTCCTGGTGTCTACCTTTTTATCCGGGGGCTCCCACTCGTTCCTGTGGAGAGGCGGGTGTCAGGGAGGGGTGGGGTGTGGGATGGAAGAGAGCCAATCCTTATCAAGTAGTCTCCATGGCAACCAGCATAGGCTAAGATGTTTTTTTTTTTTTTTTAATTCAAACATAACGTCCGCCTTCATTATCCCTGCTCTCTCTCTCTCTCCTCCTGTCCCTCTCTCCCTCTAATGATGATGTGACAGAAAATCCAATTCACGGTGGAGCCGAATCGGTAATTCGATAAGGTAAACAAGATTGGACCCAGTGACGAAAAACAGAGCGCATCATTTCCTGGGAGAATCTCCTACTGTAATAGAAAGCCAACGCTAAAATTACTACTCGTAAAAGGACAAAAATGAGAAATACCCAATATTTCACCTATTCTCACTACACAAAAAACACTTTCTTTCCTTCTGAGCGCAAAGAACATCGAGCAGCATTTTTTAAAAATGGACAAAGACGTGTTTAGCAATGCCCCCCTTCATGCAGAGGAAGGTCAGTCCTCGACATGTCATCTGCAGCTCTAATGGCCAACAGTTTATCCTCCATCACCTGTCCTCCTTCATCACTCCATCACTCATTTCTCTGAGAGCAGATCATCTTATGTCAGTGCTGACATGTGTGTGTGTGTGAGGAGGGGTGAGACTAATCCTACCTCCAGTACAATCTGGATGGACATATAGTGGAAGCCACTGGGAACAAAACAACATCAGATTTGCAAAGTCTGGAGGAAGAAATTGCTTTTTTTGCCTTGCTGTGCACAGCCATGTTTAGTCACGCTTACTAGCACAGTATGTAAATAAAGACCAATACAAACTGTTCATCACAAGACAGTTTTTTTCTGGAAGCGACTTTAACGTCACACTGTGAGAACATGCACGTTACGGGCACTGATCTACCGTTACAGCCATGGTCTTTATATCACGGGAACACTAAGAAACAAACATAAATAGGATTTCTCGACTCAGAATTATATTTATGCTCAGTTATGTTATTTTTGCATCTCGGCGTTTGAAGTATTCTGAGTTGTAAACAGCTCCTTTCTTCTCTAACAAACACGAACAGTGCTCTGCGTTTGTGTTAAATATCAAAGTGAATGTCATAAGGAGGGTTGGAGCAGATGGAGGACGCTGACCTTTTGGCAGACGGTTTGAGGGAAGAGGACCGCGTTGGCACAGGCATCGACCGGCCTCTCGAATCGACCTCGGCGTCACTTTTTGAGCGAGGGACTGCTCTCACTGAAAACAGGCACATTAATATCAACAGACATCAACAGCATGACACTCGACTGCATTAACGCATCAACAGAAAAGTTACCAAGTGTAAATCATGTATGCTAGTGTTATCTTGGACTGAATCTCAATAAATACTACTAATGGATGAAATACAGTTTTGTACTTAAATGAAAGTGAATTACAAAACTCACCATCTTCCAAGTAACCAAAGGGAGTGGGACAGTCGTCTGAAAGAGGGGCAGACAACAACCAGAAATCATTTATTACAACCTGTTACTTGAAAAGTCATGGATATAGCACAAAACTAAATAATTCATAAGGCATTAAAAACACTCTTTTCCTGTGTTTTCCCCCCTGCCTCACACCTTCCATTAGGCCGAGCATTACAGGTTCACCAAAACCAATCAAAGTGTGTCAAATCAAAGCACTTTCCAGGAAGCATTACTGAGCTAAAACGGGATCCAAGCATCGATGAGTATCAAGGCTCTGAATAAGTAATGCATTGTAAAGCTGAAAAGGTTCAGAATTATCTCTGTGTAAGTGATATATTTTATATGAGATAACATTCACAGAATAATATCAGTCACAACCACACATGAAAGGAAATCACGTCAAGCTGAGACTGAGAAACCTACATTATGTACATGGTGCAGCTAAAGAGGAAAAATAAACATTCAGACAGCTCTTTCTCTGCATACAAATCTTGTCTCGTTCTCTAGAGTTGACAGACCCAGAACGAAAACCAGGAACCGAAACTGAACCTGAAGCATCTACATAACATTGATTGGTGAAGCCTGTTAGGAGCTGTACACAGTCTGAAGGTTGTGCAGTCCGGAGGCCTCAGTGCAGGACTGCAGCAGCATCTAGTGGACACAACAGTACACTACACCTGCATGATGATGATGACGTCTATGAATAATGAAATATTTGAAACTGTCTGAAGCTTTTAATATTAGATGGTTAACAGAAAAAAGAGAAAAGCCATGAGTAATTGTTACTCTTTGTTTAGTGAAAGTAGAATGACACTATAAGGCTTCGTGCATCAACCAGCTAACCGTGTTTAGATTAAGATTTTAAAGGCTCAATCCATTTTGTTTTTTTGTAACAACATTAGTATAGTACAGTATAAACACAAACTTTACTTTTAAAAGCATAGCAAAACATTAAAGGGGTACTCCAGTAATTTAGTATTGCACTTCCATAAAATTGGGGGACAAGAGACAGATTTAAAAACAAGGATCAAAATTGATGATGTCCGTAGTATTGGCTACAAAAACACTGGCTACTACATTTCCCATAATGCAACTCTTTTGAAATGTCATAGACCAGAACGGCATCACGGCATCGCCAGGGCCGCGCCCCCCTTTTGGGAGAAAGAAACGTGCTGTCATATATGGAGAGAAACAGGAAAATTATGAAAAGCCGTTGTGTGGCAGGTTAACCGAGGCTTTCACACTGAGATTTGAGGAACGAGAGATACGTGAATATTCACTGTCAGTGTGGTAAATCATTAAATGATGTTGTGACAGTTACTACTGATGGATAAGTTAGCTTAACTAGCTTAAATGGGAGGCTGCTGCAGTATAGACATACAGCAAAGCAGCATCAGACTGTCATCTCTGAATAAATCTCAGCCTAAATATCAAACAGTGGCTATTCACAGGCTGATTATTTACAGACAATGGCAACGGAATGGCGTTGCTAGGAAACAGCTTGGCTCCATGTTTACTTCCTGTCAGCTGATGTCATTCACATTCACACTGCAACCGGAAATAAACTGGGACACATTTAGACTGTTTACGTTTAAAACTCTGAAATTGTCTAAATATTGTAGATTTGTGACATCACAAAATTACAGAAATCCTGACGGCTCGATTCAAAGGCACAGTTTCTGAATACAGGCTGTATGTACTTCTGCATTTTTTACAAGAAACAAATGCATACAAACTTGTCAAAACTATAATCCCAGACACGTCAAATTGCATTGACATCTAGAGGATCTTCTGTTTTCTATCCCCCAAAAGAAAGCGTGGCCTTGGCTATGAAGCGATGCCGGTCTGGTCTTTCCTCCCAGTTTGTAATGTAGAGTTGTTGTTTTTTTTTTTTAATTTGAGGTCGCCGAGACCCCAATAATATCATTAGGGTTACTACTACTGTACAAGTAAACTGACCTTCTTGTGTAAAATTGGTGGACTGCCCCTTTAATACGAGTGACACTTTTTGTGTGTGTCAAACGTAGAATCTACAGCCTGTCAAATTACTTAAAGAGTGTATGTATAATCTCATGTGCTGAGTAGTGGAGCTATCCTTTTGTTTAAGTCACAGATTGAGACTTTGTATAACTCAGACCATTTTGGCCTTTTCATAGAGGACATTATGACTGTCATAGTAGGAAAAGCACAGGTGTCACTAATAACATTAAGGATGGCTCCGTTCTATTAAAGTGTCCTTGTGAGTCAGCATGCACAATACCAGGACCCTGAAACTGAAGCAGCTAAATGCATCATTCATTTTATCATGTACATTTGCTTTTCCTACTGTGACATGTCAAAATATCTTGTATAAAAAAAAGGTCCTATTAAATCCCAAACTGATCTTGAAAATGTCCCAACTGAGTTAGATCAGGAAATCTGCACGAAACCTGCAGTGTGTTTAAAACTTATGGAAATAGTGGCTCTATGGTATGGAATGGACGTCGGGAAAGATTAGGTGAGAGCCTTTCAAATACTTTGGGAATCTTCAAGGTTGTGGTTTTGTACTTGCCACACGATTAAACACAGCTACAGTATTTGAAAGGGCCCAGGGTGGCTGCAGATCAGTAAAGCCAACGAGAGAGGAGCCATCGGATACCTTTTGATTTCATCTGAATGTCATAGTTCTCGGGGAAAATGTAGGTGGGGCGGTAAGGGTTTTCCTCAATAGGCTCTGAGCACAGTGATGGAGAGACAGAGCACAGCGTGACATAACATACAAACACATACAGAAACACACACAGGACTTGGACACCAACACAGGAACATGATTGGCAAAACTGATCAGACATACAAGAAGCAGAAATGATGATTTTTCTCTCTTACCGGGTATTCTGTGTATCTGTTTGAACATTGACTTGTACCAGTCTTTGGACTTTTCAGTGTTCTGAAATAAAGATGAGGAGATTTTAATTAATAGGTGAGGATGACAGACAGATATATCATATCATTAGTTACTCTTTAAGATTCGTATGCTGGCACCTACATGGAGCAGAGCCATTGTTACTGTTATTAGTTACACCTGTGATTCACCTGCTATGACAAGTCAGAAATATCTCCTGTGAGAAAGGTTTATTGCTAATAAAAAAAAATAAAAAAAAATCCAAATCAGCATAAACCAACAAATAACTATGTTATAATAAAGTACAGTAATGTGCTTTATATAAATAACCTACTAACTCTTTTATTGTAACATCAAAGACCCATGTAGGACATGAACAAAACACCCATTCAACGTCTGCAGGGAGTAGATTTGTCTTCATTTGACAGTAGGTTTTGTTGCTCACCCGTACAGGCACAATGGGCTTGTTGAGAGGACCGAGGACGGGGGAGTGCAGTGACAGCCGCAGCCTCTTCCAGTCCATATCAGGGACTGGACTGACCGAGTCTCTCCCAGGATCAGAGCTTTTGTCCCTTTCCGGGGTCGGGTCTGTAACAAGAAATATCAAAAAACCCTGTAAGCCAGACAAAACTCAAAGTTCACAGCACATTTCTAGTGAAATGACGCATAACACTAAAATTATTTAAAGTATTGCATTGAATTACATGACAAGATATTCAGCATGATATGAACAAACGATGAGCATGAAAAACAAAATAAGTGTTGGTGTGATTGAGACCTGGGTCAAATGCTATTGTCAATTCATTATAATTATAATATTTAGTATGTGTATCAACCTACATTGAAAATCTATGGGTATCATAAAACATACGCTTCATGCTGTGCACAAAATATACTGAACACGAGAGAATTTCCACTTAATACCTTTAATTCCATCCTGGTCGCAGGAAAAGGCGTGTGAATGACACGATAATGCCCAAAGCAAACGCCGTTATTACTTTAGGCGTGTCATTTGTACGCCATGTACGCTCAGAGCTAGTGATGTAGAATAAAAAGGGAGAAAGACTGCTTATGGCGGGCGGGCGGGAAGGTGAATGGGTCCAACAAACTTTCCACCAGGAGGCCGGTGTTTTGTTAGTTAGTGACATTTGTGACGTGTTTTCTGTACTGATGTTACTTTGTTTCTGTACCTATTTTACTTAGTTTACATACTTATTTTAAGGCCAACCATGATGTTTTTCCTAAACCTAAGTGAGTGGTTTTGTTGCCCCCTGCTGGTAGGCTACTGCACCTTCATACACATGTGTAATATTCACACCTCAGTAAAGGCAATAGGTGACACTGACACGCTATCATCTAGTGGATGGTCTATAACACGCTTTGGGGTGATATCAGGTTGATAATTCAACAACTGTTCCATTTTACATCACAGAATGCGTTTTTTACCATTAAATAAAAAAGAGTGAGTGAAAGGATTATAATATAACTTCAATATCAACACTCGGGGACAATGTAAGTAGCAGCACTCGCCATGGCATGAAATAGTTGACAAATACCACAAAAATTGCATTTCTTGTGCAAAATATGTGCACGAATGCTTACTAAGTGACATCAGAGTGCATTTCCCCCATGTTACAACATGGAATATTGAAATTATACTTTTCGTTCTTGTTTCCTCATTTCATGGCAGTAAAGACAAACTGCTGAGACGGAGGTAAACTTTGTAGCACATACGCATTATGTGACACTTGGCCCCCAAGAATGAGATTTGTCAGGTGTCAAGTAAGTGGAAGAAAGTGTAAAATCCTGTTGCCAATGTGAAATTAAATCTGGTTTGACGCAGGACTATAATCAGCAATATATAGGAAAAAAATATACACAAAAGAACTCATAGCCATGATGTTTCTGTATAGTCTGGTACATTCTTGTTCAACAAATAAACATTTCCAATATTTTCAACAGATTGACGCATAAAACATGACTCATTCACTCCATGAGGTTTGTGGCAAACACATTTAGCCGGCGGTGTCGAAGCAGTAGGAGGGTGACTGATGCTTCAGTGGAGGAACAAAAAAATTCTTGCTCTGTAATAAATTGCTCTGTAATAAAACTGGGATTGCTGCTGGCTAAGTCTAAGAAATTAAAAATGCATTGCAAACATCCGTTAGACATCACCAAGTGCATACCTTCAAAATGAGAAAGATGCTTTTGCCGCTCTGTTGTGAGAGACAAGAGACAAGGACAGCACGGTGAAATGTGACTAAGCAATGAAGCAAAAGTGAGAAAGCACAGGTTATGTGTGACACAGAGCAAGACACGGCTAATGGATCACAGACAGATGAGACTTATAGTTAAGGGTACCATAAAGCTTGGCTGATAAGATGTAAAAGCATGTTCATGACAAACTTGAAAGCTTTTGTAAACTCTTCTGGTGTGCTCACCTCTGTTGTGTTGCAGCAGGACTATGGTGGGGTTAACTGTGCTAGTGCAGGGATAAACAGAGCTGGGAGTCGATGTGATGCAGTTCTGAATGTCAGTAGAGGATGGAGCCTGGTTTTCTTTTATGCTCTCTGGTGAATTGGCCTGAAAGTAACAGAAAATACGCTGTCAAATTCATACAAAGCATTCTTGAGAATTTCACTGAAATCAAATAAAGACCTCAAAATAAAAAGATCACACAGCTCTAATAAACAAAGATCCTGTGTTAAATAGGGCGGAAGTAAACGTACCTGGCACTGAGTGTTGTTTACTGGAGGTAAATCAGCTGTGATGTTGCTGCCTCCCTCAGCCAATCCTGCTTTAGAGCTGTCTCCATTAATCTGGCTTGTCCAGCCACCTGAAAAGAGTCCAGAACTCTCTCAGTTTGGCAGCCAGCGCAGCAAGAATAAAAACACGGGAGATGATACTAAAAAGAATTTAAGTGAACCTAAAAACATAACAGCTAATTGCTGATCACATAAATCTCCATTTCATTCCTTGGGGCGTGAGTGCTTTCCTTGGAGGTTTCCAGAGATGTTAATATGCCCAGGAAAGGAAAAAAAACAGAACAGATTCTCCCACAATCTCTGAACTTTGTCATCAGGACAAAGCGTCCATTCATTGAGCTGTAAAGGCTGTTTGTTCCAATGGCCTTTATATTCAGACTCTACAACAATTAAAGCATCTCCCCAAAAGCCTTGGCCAGCCTCCAGCCCGGGTCCAATGTGCTCGACGTAACAAACAAGCCCACAGTAAAGGCGCCCTGCTCCAGCGTGCAGTGGGCAGGCCACAACAATACGGCTCTTTGACACTCACATGAAAATATGAGCAATCGCCCGTTATCACAGCTCTGTTTGTGTGCCCGCCGCCTGAGCATACACTTCAAAACATGATGAGTTATATAATCCTGACATCAGGACAGAACTCTGAAAGGCACGTGGGGAATTTTTAACGACTAGGAAAAATGATGAAACGCTTTTGAAATTACAGCAACGCTCACATCGTCTGTCCACATTCTGCAGTGACGTGTCCTGTTTTCACAAGGCCATGCAACTATTACTGTCCTCTTTCACCATGTGGAGAGTTGTTATGAAGCAGCTGCTCGGACTTACTTGGCGTTGTGATGACATTTGGCTCCTCGCTGATGCAGCCCTCATCGTCTATGTGGATGAGGGTGGCCCTCAGAGTCACGACTCCTTTCCCTTTGCACACTCTGCTGGGGTCCAGATCTGAAAACATTCAAAAAATAAGAGTTGCACAGCTCCTCATCGTTCAAGGCATAGCGGTCTTATATTTGGTATAATCTCAGAGTGCACTCCTGCTTCAGGGCTGCTGGGAAGTTATTGCTTCCTCATGCCCCGAATGACCAAAATAGAAATGAAACATCAGAACCAGGCCATCAAATTAATATCCTACTGTCCTGTAAAACTAATTGCCATGATCACACTGTCAGAGCTGGAAGTAGAGCAGCTGGAGCTCGTACCGTCTCAACACAGGTTATTACAGTAATGCCACGTTGTCAACAAGTGAGTTTTAAGAGTATCCCTCTTAGTTTTCTTTGTGAGTATGAGGTGTCCCAGAGTTGTAGGCACTGAAAGATTGATGAGGTGGAGGGATACGTCACCTGCGGAAGGAATCAGGTCAGGAGAGCCTTTCATGGTTCTCAGAGGCGTGATCCTGACAGCGCAGGCCGCTCGAGGACCTGGTGGGACTTCAACACACACACAAAAACAAGGACTTTTTTTTCTGTGTGGCAGAAAATGTTGTCAGAAAAGTAAATGCAAAACAATTTAGAGGACAAAATGTGGAAACAGATGGAAGGAATGAAAGATGTTGACACATTCAGTACCAATAAAAAACTTAAAATTAAAGTGTTTGCGTGTGTGAATATGACCTGAATGTATTTCATCAGCATCCAATTATTAAACCAACAGCATTATAACTACTCAGTGGTACTTAGGAGTGAGATGACTTACTGGGAGTTGTACTCGGTCTTACGCTGCCCCCTCCTGGAGAGCCCTGGAGGAGAAACACAGGGATGCAAATATTCAACACAGTGTTGCCAAGGAAAGGAGCTGACATCTAAGAAGCATACTGCACGTAAATCTGTGTAATATATAATTAAACAGATATACAAAGAGACAGATTGGTACAGCAACAAAATGCAGCAAAGAGAAATCATGTGTCAGGGACAGCTGAATCACTACTGATGTTTGTATCATGCAGTTAAGAAGAAGAAAATGATTAAGTGAAATGCCTTCTGGTTGCTTTGTTTGTTTTCAAGCTTTTCTTAACACGTGATTTTGAATTGCTGTATATTCATGTGGTTTAATAATATCACCACCTGCAGATATCAGTATATCTAATATTAGTTGTGGATCAGCGGTGTATTTTATTTTTTGTTTCAAATATTTTTTATTGAGCCAAAGAAGATTAGACATACATATATTGTTGTGTCAATGCTCATTTCCATTCCAATGACATACATTCACAGACATAAAACAGATGATATAAAAGATATTATGAGATTGGAACAGTTAAAAAATAAGCAAATTAAAAAGATAAAGAACACATTTTCAAATAAAAGAAATAATTAAATTGAATAAAAATTGACATGGATAAAATAAATGTGTACATACGAAATAAAAGAGCCAAAAAATGAATCTAAATATAAGAATAGGAACATAATTCAGATATGGCAGCCTAGGAACATTGATTTCTACCTTTGCGGTGTATTTTATTATGGAAGACTGGGAGGTAGTCCCGCAGGAGACACCAATAACAGCTTAGCAGACTGAGGCTATAGCATTCTCTACCTTACTAGCTAGATGTGTGATACTCCTTAGTTGGAAGAAAGTTATGCCACCATCTCACAGGCGCTGGGTGGAGGAAGTAATGTCCCATCTTAAACTTCAACAGCTTAAATACACTGCCCGAGGCTCTACCCAGAAGTATTAAAATGTTTATTTTTACTTTATTTAATTATTTTTTCACCATTTGTATTTTTTTATTTTATTTATTCATTTATTATTCTTTTTTTTCTTTATCAAGTGCCAATTTACTGTATTTGAAGTTGTATTTCACTTACAGTTTGTAATACCTAGCAATAGTCTGTTTTTATGTTTCTATGTTTATCTTATTTTGGAGTATTGAGTACTTTGTGACTGTACAATATATGTGAAAATCAATAATAACATTTGAATAAAATAACATGGAAGACCGTGAGCACTGGAGCAACACTCTACACTTAGAGAAAATTCCTTGAAAGGGCTGCAACCAATAGCTGTAATTGGGGACCACATACAGCTAATGAAATTGTGGTAGCACTATGGTTGGGTTACACTCTGAAATGAGATACAATGCAGCCAGACAGGAAGGCAGTGAACCTCCAGTCATCTGTTTAAATGTCGTCTATAACACACAAGATATTTTATTACTAATCAGTGACACATTCACAGCTTGAACTGTATCATTAATAGAAAAGCAATCACCTCTAGTGTTTCATATGGCAAAATCTAATATATTAAATTATTTTTTCTTAGTCCTATCCAACCCTGATACGTATTATACAAGCTCATATCATTGATATTAAAATTTACAGCAAAGAGTGCAAACAGCAGAACAATCTGTCGACTGCTGTTACTCATGCACTATTTGACTGTGATATCTACAGTATAATCACAAAGCCAAAAAAACATCTAATCTACGACGTCAATAGCTGCTACATGTGAATGAATTAGGGAAGGGAATTTTTCTGTGAATAATGATTCTCTTTCAGCCATTTCAAATTCAATGGTGACTCTGTTATCAGTTACAACTCAGTTAAAGTTATAAAGATTTGCAGCTGATGACAATTCTGCAGGTGCAGAACATTGTCTCTAGCCTCACTTTGCATGCCTTTAGTTTAGTTTGGGAGGAAGTCTTGGACCAGTGATATATGAATTGTATCTGTGTTCCCCTTTAAGGACAAGAAGGGAGGGTGTGAGGGAGAACAAACATATGTTAATCTGAGCTGCATCAGTGGAGCATGCAGAAGCAACACCAAGGCCACCAGAAGAGTGGCAGTGAAACACTTCCCATTGCTCCGCTGGGCCTCCTATTGGGCTCAGCCAGCACGACTGATTTAGGAGACGTCCCCATTTAAAATAGCAAGAAAAAGGCTGATTGAGTCGAGGCACAAACACGCACACAAAGGCAGTCAAGCAGTCCCTCAAGCATACATGTACACACACCGACGCACACAAATAGTGTTTTGGTTTGCAGGCTTTACATGATGGCGATAGAAAAAAGCACAAACAGCAAAGTCCATCGAGAATTTCTTCTACAATGTCAAGTTTAAGCTGCTCTTTAAAGTTGTATCTTTGCTTGTTCCACTCTAACTTAGTGTGGGACTGCGTATCCACTATGTTTACACATGGCGGTAAATAAGCCAACCTGCAGAACAGGCAGGGGACTCATGTTCCAGCTGGAAACCTCCACAAATAGGCCTAAATGGATGAAGGAAAATGGGAGCGATTCCAAACAAGTCCCCCAGGGACACGAAGCTAAAAAACCTTTTAAAACATCTTCCAGTCTTGGAGCTGAGCTGTCCCTGAGCATCACAACCTCTGTGTATTTATTTCCCTTCTCTCTTTAATAAAATCAACTTGCTTCCTGACCCCCTGCATCCCGGGGAGACAATGCGTCCATGATCTCATCTCCAAAACCATTAACAGGCATTCCTTTGAGGAGTGCTTACACTGATCTCCACTCTACTTCCGTCGTATCCTCAGACGAACCCCGAGATGGTGAATATACACAGTATATATAAGAGAGATGTGGGAGTAGTTGAACCTCTCACATATGATAGATAATGGCAAGATGACAGTTTGCAGCGTTCAGCTCGCTGTATAAACACACGAGAGCAGAGATCACCCCCTGGCCTTTTTAGGAAGAGATGCCTCGGAGCAGAGCCGGGCAAAGCACGCCATCCATCCAGCCTGTGAAAAAGACGAGACCAGTGCAGGAGCTCTGGGACGGCCAGCAGTGACTGGGCCAAGACAAACAGGAAAATAAGAGGAGACTTTATCAGATAAACTGCTGTGAAACTGCAATTTCCTAAATGCACCGTCACTCCTTATAATCTAGAAAGCTTTTAGATGTCTCTGCTTCACAAATGGGATCGATTTGGCGAATTTCTATTGCACAAACAAATGGATGTGAAGTCAAAATGGGGAGCTCAAAGTTCAGCAGATAGTGAGTTAAACTGAGAGGCTCAACAGATAAAAGTATTTAACTTTTTAAGGTTTAAGCTCACATTCTCCACCAGGGTTTCTTGGTGAACTGATGCATCGTGATCTGAGGTTAGATTAGACCAGCAGTCTCATAACAGTAGGAGACAGGGGGGGCCAGCTGCTTAAAAATAGACCTAGTCTTCGTCTTAAATATACATTTAAGTCAGACTTGCTATAGACAGCTAAAGGTTAGCTAAAAGTAATGGATTAACAGTTGAAATAGTTTGCTAAAGGTTAGCTAAAAGTTAGATAAACAGTTGAAATAGTTAGCTAAAGGTTAGCTAAAAGTAATGGATAAACAGTTGAAATAGTTAGCTAAAAGGAATGGATAAACAGTTGAAATAGTTTGCAAAAGGGTGGCTAAAAGAAATGGATAAACAGTTGAAATAGTTAGCTAAAAGTAATGGATAAACAGTTGATATAGTTTGCTAAAAGAAATGGATAAACAGTTGAAATAGTTTGCAAAAGGGTAGCTAAAAGAAATGGATAAACAGTTGAAATAGTTTGCTAAAAGAAATGGATAAACAGTTGAAATAGTTTGCAAAAGGGTAGCTAAAAGAAATGGACAAACAGTTGAAATAGTTTGCAAAAGGGTAGCTAAAAGAAATGGATAAACAGTTGAAATAGTTAGCTAAAAGTAATGGATAAACAGTTGAAATAGTTTGCAAAAGGGTAGCTAAAAGTAATGGATAAACAGTTGAAATAGTTTGCTAAAAGAAATGGATAAACAGTAGAAATAGTTAGCTAACTGACCTTCTAACAGATCATTGCCAACACAGAGCTCTCACCTCAGGCTTAGCCAGGAGGACAGGTGACTAACTTTCCCACCTCAAATTAAGTAAGTCTTCATATTTAGTCTAACCTGGCAATCTAAGACCAGTCTAAGGCCAAGACTAATCTTAAACTAGGTTTATGCAACTGGTCACAGGACTAGAATCAAACAAGACTTTGGTGTTTCCTTAAAAATTAGCAAGAACATAAAAACTGCCACAAACTACAGCACTGAGCTCAGACGTCTTCTGGCTGTCTCTTGATACTCCAAATTCATAGACCTGAGAAACCTCGTACAAACCATTTCTAACAGTGCAGGTCCTGTTCATGCATTCATAAAATTATCAGTAAAGAGTCCAGGAAATCACAGCCAATGAAACGCCCTCTCAGCTCAAACCTGTGTGATTACCTTACTTAGAAGCAGGAATACACAGCAAAGACAAGATGATTCATTCCATTTGCAGCTCCACTACTACGTGACACTCTCACACACATAAATCTCCGAATGAACGCTCTCGTGCGTAACCAAAATACCTTCCCAAAACAAGCAACTCCCAAAAGGCTACGATCATCCCAACGCATCACTACGGATCTAGGGAGGCGCATTACCTACTCGATGATGAGAACAGCGAGTCCTTAGTCCGTGTACACCAGGTCTCTCTGAAGACTCCTGAGGCGTCTGGCTGAGCTTTGAGGGTCTCGTCTGGGCGGGACGGTCCCAGCTTTGACCTTGACCCTTGCTATGTAGGGGGTCTGTTTGTTTTTGACAACAGGCGTGTCCAGATGGACCTGTCGCCACATGCCACCTGGGAATGTGGCACCCACTCAACAACTGTGCAGACCACCATATAAAATCCTCCTGCCCCCTCGAAAGGCTCCTGCAGGAACAGTAGACGAGAGACAGACGGCCCTCTGGAGGACAGCTGGAATTCACTACTGGATGACTCAACTGTCCAAAAGGTTTTAATACTTCAGTCAACATGATGAACTACTGCAATGACTATTACTGACTGCATGTTAACGTGGGATTAGATCTATGACACCGAAATCTTTAGATAACGGGAACATGTAGATGTAAATACTACAGT
The DNA here is from genome assembly GCA_916701645.2 of Sebastolobus alascanus. Taxonomy (NCBI): domain Eukaryota; kingdom Metazoa; phylum Chordata; class Actinopteri; order Perciformes; family Sebastidae; genus Sebastolobus; species Sebastolobus alascanus. The sequence continues at coordinate 261,507 of CAKAOJ020000358.1, forward strand.
TTGAAATATATTAGGGCTGCAACTAATCATTATTTTCATTATCAATTACTATCAAATTAACCTTTGTAAATTGATTACTCATTTTTATGTTTAGTCTAAAAAAAGAAAGATCTCCAGTTTCATATTTAGCGTGGTATCAATCCTATCATCCAGCTCTCGGAAAGAAAGAAAATACATTTCCCAAAATGTTGAAGTAGACTATTCCTTAAAGTTAATGAATATTATTTTAGTGAAACAATTAGTTTCAGCGCTAAAATGTGTTTATAACAAATCTTGTGCCTTAATCTGTACACATATCCAGAAATTACAGTAAACACATACTTAATGTTGTGAATTCAAACAAAAACACTTGCTTAGGTTTAGGAAAAAACATCACGATTGGGCTTAAAATCACTAAGAAGTGAAAATTAAACTTAACGTTGTGAACATGGGACACGAACGAACAGCTGATTGTGACGTAAAAGCGAAACTTAACGCACTGGACACAAACAGCGGTATCCTGGATGAAACCCTGTGTTGTTCGACCCATCCACCTCCCCTCCTGCCCGCCCTGTGTGTTTTTTTGCATTTTAAACTACGTCACTACTGCACTTTTCCTGAGCGTTTACTGTTGCTGTGGATGGATTTATATTGTAGTTAATGGAAAGCCTGGTGCGTCTCATACCAGCGCTAAAGGGTGCCTCGGCGTTGGTTTCACACGCCAAGGGGCGTGACAAAGCATCTGTATTTTAAGCCCTGGGAATGAGAACGGGCTGTCTGAAAGTAGTGGGAAGTGGAAGGATTGTCACTTAATTTGAAGAAATAATTTACAAGAAGCATTGTTGAACTCTGAGATTAGAGTAATACATAAAACGTTCAAAGGATGGCTGCTTTTATGAAGCTGGGATCAAAGAGAAACGTCCATCTTATTAGATGTGGGAAAAACAAACTGGATGGTTTCCAAAAACGACTGGATACGGTACTTTTTTTTTTTTTATTGATTTTTCCCTGAATTGCTTTATTAGTTCAATGTCCAGTGGACCACAGCAGCAACAATCACTTCCTCTGAATCAGGCTACAGATTCTGTCTGTCTAAAACTAAACAAAGGTGGGGTGGTGCCAAGTTGAACTATGATGTATTTCACACAGGGGGTCTCTGTGTCGCAGTCAGAGGCCGCCTTAAAAGAGAGCTATGTTAACACAAAAGAGCTCTCACCACACGCTCAGCTGTACTATGGACGGACAGAAAGGGCCGTTACGTAACGCGGTTTGACTTCTGCTTTGTCAACAAATGGCAGAGAGGAGAGAAGCTATCCAGCGCTGTGCGTGGATCCCACCAAACAGCTCCAAACATGGCTCGAAAGGGCCGCTCTCCGGAGCAGCGGCTTATCCCCCTAATTGAGAAGAGACCCCCACCTACCCCTCCACCCGCCCAGCTCTCTTCCATAAACAGCTTCCACGCTCGACAGCAGCCTGGGATTCTACACATTCCTCCACCGAGCTATTTTGAAGTTCATTTCAAACAACTGCAGCATAAAAGGAAATGTATGTAACTTAAACACTGCGGCCATTATAGGCCTCGGAGCAGGATTACGCATTCATGTTGATAATCGACGGAGCTTAAGCTGAGTCTATATGAACACTGCTCCTATGGCTTAATGAAATATCACAGTAACATAGAGCCTTAACGAGTTTATAGGGATCCAATGGTATCACTGTCATATTTGGGGATGTTTGTGACCTTCAGGAATAAAATGTCCTTTTTTTCTGAGCACCCGTCCCACCAGCCAATGAGAGACGTGTCCCTCGGAGCTTGGAGAGGCTCCTAGGCTGCCGGCGTGTCCATGAGAAGACCTGACAGTTATTGGACGTGACCATGGCCAGATCCCTCGGTTGGCACGTGTGAAGGTCCTGGGGAGGACTGCAGTTGGCCGCATGGACTGTTACAGATGCTGTGTTAGCGAGCCAGCCTGCTTATAACGTGCCTGCTAGGCTTTTAGAGCCAGTGTAATAAGAATGTCAGGGAGCTGACAGTTTACCCAGGGTGATACATCTTCACAGCGAGGGCTCCGGGCTACACTCCAAGAGTGAGAGAGCTTGGATCACAGGCCCCAGAGTGAGGATAAACATTAAACTGAATATTCAAGTAGCCCCGCGGTGTTTCTTTAGGAGGCTTTTAGAGAGTTTACTTCAGTAGGCGCAAAGTGAAAAATTCAACATAAGAAAAGCTTAAGAGCAAATAAGGAGAGACTCAAAACTGGGATACTAGTTCAATAATAACTTAACTTAAACTCACACAAGATGCAACAAAAGCTATTTTACGTGTATCGTACCTCTAAAGGTATCCTCTTTAAGTGTTAATGAATAATCCGAAGGGAAAAATCCTAGAGCTGCAACAATCAATTGATTAGTTGTCAACTACAAAATTAATCGCCAACTATTTTGACAAACGATTAATCGGTTTGAGTACCTTTTTTAAAGAAAAAAAAGTCAAAATTCTCTGATTCCAGCTTCTTAAATGTGAATATTTCCTGGTTTCTTTACTCCTCTATGACAGTAAACTGAATATCTTTGAGTTGTGGACAAAACAAGACATTTGAGGACGTCATCTTGGGCTTTGGGAAACACTGATCGACATTTTTTTTACCATTTTCTGACATTTTATAGACCAAACAACTAATCAACAGATTAATCGACAATAAAAATAATCGTCAGTTGCAGCCCTAGAAAATCCTGAAATTAGGGAAATTCAAAATGGCCACCATCTGCCCTAGTGACAATAATCATTTCATATTTGAAAGGGTTACATTCAGAGATGTATTTCTGTTAGTGGTATTTGAAATATAGTTTCTTTAGAGTATTTTGTAATTGGTATTTGACAGGGCTTATTATCTTAACTGCAATAAAACTGGTTAGAATAGGACCAGACCAATGATGTGATCATAATGAAGTCTCATCACTGATATACTGTATGTGGTTTTTTTGTGCTTCATGGAAAAAATACAGCATTGTCAAATCTAGCATCTATAACAATGTAAGCTTGTATGGTCACTGAAATGTAGCTAAAGAGGCGTTTTTGGTGGGATAATATTTAGGCACTTTTCTATTAGCCAGCAGGGGGCGACTCCTCTGGTTGCACAAAGAAGTCTGATTGTATAGACGTCTATGAGAAAATGACCCTACTTCTCACTTGATTTATTACCTCAGTAAACATTGTAAACATGAGTTTATGGTCTCAATCGCTAGATTCAAGTCTTCTTCAATACAGCATGATGTTCATTTAGTAAATTATGGTCCCATTTAGCGCCAAATAGACCATAAAGCAGGGTATGCTTTAGGGCGTGGCTACCTTGTGATTGACAGGTCGCCACCACGGCGTTGTCCGGTCTGGGGGTTGTCCGTGTTTTCGTCTTAGAACTTTAACCCTTTCACAGTGTGTTTTCAGTTCATGAAAGTTAATCATAACCTTTTGGTCACCTAAAAATGTCTTATTCAGCATTCAATTGTACTTAGCTCCACCCTCTCGTTATGGTTGCAAAAAAACAAGATGGCGACGGCCAAAATGCCGAAAACAAGGCTTCAAAACGGTAGTCCGACAACCAATGTGTGATGTCACTGTGACTACATCCACTTCTCATATACTGTCTGTGCTTAAGACTTTTTTTCTCTCATTCAGAACATATTGCGGACACAAAATCCATTGAGTTTGTTTTTGTTGTTGTTTTGTGAGGTTGACCCACTTTTTTAGGTAAAATGCTCAGACTATACAGTAAGTGACATAATTGCAAGAACGAAATCCCCTACGACTGCAATATAACGATAATTTCTTTGAGATAATATACTGCCATTTAATTTGGGAATATGAATAAGAGACACACGTGATGATCCTTTGATGTCATAACGAGCTCAGCTGTGCACCACAGATTCCTTCGTACGGCACATTAGGTGAGCTGCGATGACAATTCAAATCACTGTCAGAGAGAGTGCTGAAAGTGTTTCCTCCTCTCTGCTGGATGTTTTGACTCCGACGCGGATTGAGTGTGCTCCCTAATATAACTCTCCGAGCTATGTGGCAGGACTACTTGATAATTGAGTCATAGGATATGGCGGCTAAACGTGAATATAAACAGCGATGTGATAATCCAGTAATTTTAAGTGCTATGAAGGTATCCTCGTGTGAAATGAGCGTGCAGCAGGACTCCAGCGGGTCGCCATCATCCGTCTATTCTAGGAATGCCAGCCCAGTCTGACTCGTCCCGTCACACCCCAGACACAAACACAACAGGCAGCTCCATCAATAACAGCTTCATACGTAGGTGGCGGCACACATATTAGGGTTTCATTACTGTTTATTACATTTTGGAGTGAGTGATTTATAAACCTGCTATGCATCACTGTCACTTGGTAATTCTGGTTTGGTTTGTGTGATGATGAGTGAGGACACATGCTGGTTCTTATTAAAATATCTTCCAACAACTGGCGCGATGATGCTATTGTTTTCCATCAGTTGCTGACATATAACACGGGGGAGAAGGGTGGAGGTGGGGGCGGAGCGCTGCTTAAATCCATCACTAAAGCATAAATTGTCTTTTCACTGCCTTGTTTACATGCGTCCATGATCGGGGGGGGGGGGTTCTTTGTGCCACGGACCTTGAAAAGCCAAAGCATAACACTTCACTTCACCATCCACTTCAGCCAATGGCAGCAGATGGAGAAAGCAGACGAGTAGGGGGGGGGGAGGTGTAGGTTGCTAAGCAACCTGTTGTAACATTAACATGGAGTGAAAACAGAGACCTGGTGTTCAAAGCCATCCGTTACTCACAGTAAAGACAAGGCTGGTTTCTACAAATACTGTCACTACTAAGGTTTTGGTCCATGTCACACTAACATGCTGATATCCAGCCTCACTAAGCATGAACTCTGACTAATAAATAAGAAATATACCTTAACAAAGAGAAGAACATCATTAAATTATTTTGCTATTGTCCAGTTTCAGAACTGCAATTAATAATAGCTAATAATTAGTTACAGTAGGCCTACACTACAAAAGCAGTATATCCTCATATGTGTGTAAGTAACTAGGGCTGCAACTAACAATTATTTTCATTGTTGATTAATCTGTCGATTATTTTCTTGATTAATCGATTAGTTGTTTGGTCTTTAAAATGTCAGAAAATGGTGAAAAATGTTGATCAGTGTTTCCCAAAGCCCAAGATGACGTCCTCAAATGTCTTGTTTTGTCCACAACTCAAAGATATTCAGTTTAGTGTCATAGAGGAGCAAAGAAACCAGAAAATATTCACATTTAAGAAGCTGGAATCAGAGAATTTTGACTTTTTTTCTTAAAATTACTCAAACCGATAAATTGATTATTAAAATAGTTGCCGATTAATTCAAAAGTTGACAGCTAATCGATTAATCATTGCAGCTCTAAAAGTAACAATTAAAAGACACTTATTTAGCAAAGCAAGCAAATTCTAATGACACGTGTGGTGATTTAACTTAAACATATACTTCATATTTTCTAATATTCTGTGCCAGATTTCCAAACCAAATGGAGATCATCTTGGGAAAAATCAGGTGATCTGGAGGCCGGCCGGCTCTGGCAAATCTTTGAAATTCAGTTATGAGATTCGTGTTTCCGAGGGGTCGCTCCTCTCAAATCTAGGGGGATCTGTGTAACGTGACTCTGAACAAGCTTCATAAAATATTAACAACTGTGCTGGGTGCGTACCAACAGGTCCCATGCTTACTCAACAGGTTATCATTCCTGTTTGTCAAGCTCAAAAGACTGAAATGCAACACTTTGACCTTGATTTACTGTGTATTTGAAAAAGCAACAACTAGATTATACTGGGTTACTATAAAAGCTGGTGTCAGACTTCACGTTCTGTTTGAATATTAGTCACTCTGTACCCTGAAATCCTGTTGATGGATATTAAAACACCTGAAAAACCCTAAAATTGTGAATCATTCAGACAGAAAATCCTCCTTGAAATCGGAGGCCAGTTAACCTAAAATAAACAAGTATTAACTACTGTACTGCAAAAGATAAATTGAACATTCGTATATTCTGAATCCTCTCGATCTCAACTAAGAATGCTACTTTGCATAGTTCATATTTCACTTGCTTTAATCGCACAATATGTGCAAAATGTCGTAGAGGTTTGGCTGACCTCAGAGTGACTGTTTCAACAAATAGCTAACGTCTGAGCTACTAGGTAACATATGACTTCCAGCTAAACCTTGTGAATGTAAACATCTACAACTCCTCTGCTGACACGTTGTCAACCAGGAGTCTGCTTCATACGCTGCTGCTGAACTACTACTGAGTCAATACTCAGTAGTAGTAGTGAACCAAGGGGACACATGCTGTGCCTTCAGAGAGATTTAAACTTCTGTTTCCCTCAGTGACTTGATAAAACTGATTAGATCACACATACACAAAGTCCTTTAACATGTAGCTAATGGAGGTCCTGTTCTTCCTGAGTGAACACTGTCTACATACACTATCTCTGTTAAATGTGATAAGACAAGCAGAAGAGAGTGTGATATTCAGAAATGTGCCATCTACATGACAAAATGAAATTTAGAAAATCCGTCTGACTGCTTTGCCTCTGTCCTCGTAGCAGTTTAATGAATTATTTGTGTTGGGGTTAATATTTTATCAAGCTTGTTTAGCGTCATGTTACACAGAACCCTTGGAGTAAAAAAGAAATCACCATTGTAGTAAATTTATGAATGAAAACACTGGTGAACAAGACAAATACACCTGCTGAGTTTCAGAGGAGAACGACACGGCTCAATGGCAGCGGAGAAACTAATTTGGCAATGTGGGTGATGGTTTATTTTCATTTTCTACTGGGATTTAATGGCATCGGTGAACTGAGGTACACTCAGTGTGGAAGCAGTGTTCATGCTGCACTCAGAAATATGCTAATGTGACATGTTAGGATATAAAAAAAACTGGAATTTAAAGGTTTTTTTGTGCTAGTGTCTTTAGGTGTTGAGCATTTTTTTACCTGCGGTAGAAATTAAGCACAATGATCAGTGCTATTCTGTATTTTCTTTATCCGTATTTCATATAACGGTGTCCTCTTTGTCAAACACTTGGGAAATAGTTAAAAAGCCTGTTCTGCCTGTGCTTCTACTGCAATATGTACAACAAGAGGTGAGTATATTTGATTGTCAATATGTGTCTATGTACAGTAGGTCCACACTTAAGGCATGTCACATGCAGTTCATTACGAGGCCTCTCTCAAGCAGACATGTTTGTCAGACAAGAACAGGAAGTTTAACATTCAGGTCCACTGTGTCAATACCTGCAGAGAATACTCACACTATTACTACTGTGCACTTACACAAAACAGCTGCTCACACTCACACATATGTCACTGGAACAAGAAGTGGAAAAAATAAGATTGAAATATTCCTCTAAAATAACATTATTTTATTAGTACTGAGAATCTAATGCACCTCATGGACTCAAACTACTTCTCCTACATTCAATTCCTCGATTCAATTTCACCTTCAAAATAATCCAATAAACAATGCCAAAGGCTACAGTCCAATCTGACAACATTGTGATCAAAATTACAATTAAATACTATTCAATAAACTACTCCACAACACCTCCATGCCGCATAATATGCATTCCATTAAGTGCATGGTCCTGAGCCTTATTATATGCATGTGGAGTAGCCTGTAGTCTGCTCCCTATGACTCACAATGACAACCGCTAATAAGCCTCACTGCTACCTGACAATTTAAAGAAACAACCAAAGGATTAATTAGTATTTTTTTTATATATATAATACCAGGCTGTATTCATGCATAGTGTAAAGTCGGGAAGCGTTTAATTCCCAGACTTGGGAATTTGTCTTTCCTCCTGGGCATTGAGCTTCAGAGTGCGGCACCCATGGCGGGTCTTTACTGTACTGTATGGATCAGTGTGTACTGCAGTAAACTGTCCCAAAGCCAGAGCGCCTCTCTGCTGGGATGCACAATCTAAAATTGACTGACTCATAAAAAGCACTTATGTTTGATAAAGTCTGCTGAATTCACAATTAATGACTGAGTGACGATTAAGAAATGCATTTTGCATCATACGATAATAACACAAAGTCAGCTGTTATGATGCCAATGTAAAAAAAAAAAAAAAAAAAAGAAGAAGGTAGGAATGGAATAATAATAAATCCCCAGTAAAAATTAAATAGATACCACAAAAAAACAGCCACATGCAGCAGAGATCCAGAGCAGGAACATGCTTACCTCTGTGTGATGGTAATCCAGTGTTATGCTCGCTGCTGCAGACACACTTCACTGAGCTCTGTGCGCCGACGGCTGCTCTCTCTCTCTCCACCAGCGTCCTGTCAGCGCTTCACCCTCACCGGCTTCAGCTGCGTCAACACCGCCGCACAACTCCACCACCGACACCGGGGGGCTGGGCCGCCGGCCCTTCACAATAAACGCCTGGACTCAGTCACTTCGTAATAGCACCGAAATAAAGGTTGCAGTCACATTAAAATGTTTTGACATAAAGCAGTACATATTAAAAGATTTGTAAGCCACTTGGACTGGGCAGCTGAACACTGACTTACCTTAACTATTAAGTTCATGGCTAATGTTGCCATGCCAGCAAACAGTCACCTTTAGACATCCTGGAAACAGGGGGCATTATTAGCATTCATTAGCAGTCCTGTTTCAGACCACTTGACGAATATAAATCCAATATTCACTTACGAGCTCGTTTTTTTGTCGCCGTCAAGTATCAAACCCCTGAGAAAAATGACTCTTTAGCTGCTAAATATTCCACTATGTCCACTAGCTAGAGGCTAACTTTATCGGTCTGTGGTTGCCATGCTGGTTGCTAGGCAGGTAACTAAGCTAGCTAGCATAGATAGCATACAGTAGTTTTTTAGAGCCTTTTCGCTAAAAACAGCTGCCTGTGTTATGGCGCGAAACAGAGTTGATGGCATAGATTCAGTCTATGGTTGATAGGAACAGTAAGACTGAACCCAAGCAGTAAAGTTGAGGCCCTTAAAACCAAAACAATGGGCTAATAGATGCTAAAATGCTCGGTAAAGCTGAGGGGAATTAGTCTTTTTTTTTTTTTTAAACAAAAAACTTTATTTACACATTGGAACTTACAACAGGTTTACCAACAACAGTAACAAGGCCAGGTAGTGGAACTACAGTCTGCCTGGAGATAATTCTCCAAGTGTTTATGATAATGAATGACACCCCTACATTACCCTGACTTGACCCATTGTTAATGTAAAAATATTGATAAGTAATAAAATAAAACTACTTCAATGTATTTGCCAGTCGGGGTCTTAACGGATGCATTGAAATTCCTAATATAGCCCACTAAACTGAATAATGACCATGATGAACCATTTTGCAGGATTTCATTTGTACAATATTAGGCTACAAATTAGCCTTACAGAGATATCTATAGTAAATGACATTTAATTCAGTGCATGTCCTAGTCATGTTTCAATTCCTCATGATTAAAATGCATCCACTGATGAATATTGATGTGCTATGGAATATTTTTTCTTCATAAATTCTTGTCAGTTGAGAACATGTAACATTCAGAGGAGTAATGATGATGACCTCTGTCACATTTAAGAAGACACAGGTCACTGGAAACACACTTTTGGTTGCCAAAGAATACAAAGAAACAAAAAAAAGAGCCGGTAACTATGTATGCAAGCTTCCAGCTTTTCACCTAAAGCAGTCAATGCATAGTCATCTTATTCATTTAAGAAACAAACAAAAACAACCAACCAAACACACTTACCGTCTGGAAAACTGTAATACAGAATAAAGACAGACATTATCTTGTTTTTTCATTCATTCATAAACGCATGATTTAACACCTTTTACACCAAACATCTGCATACGGTTATAAGCCACAAATCTATGCAGTGAATGATAAAATAAAAAAGCCATTCTTTCACTTTGATGCTGTGTATTTATCAATAAAGCTTTTACTTTGAAAGTTTTGACCAGAAGTCCCGGCTGGCTACACTTTCTCACACTTTATACATGTGTCTCTCCTCCCAGAACTTTACAGGAGACAGTTTTGGGAGTCAGGATTCATTTATATTCATTATAGTGAAGTCATTTGTAATTTCATTAAACTGCTGCATGCTTAAAACAATCAACTTGGAAAAAGTTTTCACATACATGGAAAAAAATGTTGGTGGAATCCAAACAGAGAATATGGAGCGCCATCAAGTGACCAAACCTCATATTGCACAAGAAATAAATTGGTTGTAAAGAAGCAAATTAAAATAATACATTCAAGTGTATAAAAGGAACATTTGTACATTTTATTATGAAATTCAGAAGTTACATAAAGTCTGATGTATAACAAAACTGACGTCCTAAAGGTTATTTTATCATTCATGCATGAATTCTTCAAGTTTAAGAAACATACAAATATCAAGATATGAGGTAAGATAAGTACAATATAATGTAAAAACAACTTGCAATTAAGTACAAGCATACTTATAAAAAGGAAATTTTCTGGTGAACTGAACAGCATTAACATCACTGGCTCAGATAACAGGAGACCCACTACCAACCATGTTTAAATATCATAATTAAGATTAATTAATTATTCAATTAAAACCACTTATTCCCCCCCCACCCCACACATTAAACTTAAGACCCATAACAAAAATAATTAAAATACTATAATACGTTTTGTTATTATACTTTACAATTGCCACAGTAAAATCTTGTTCCAGGGTTATTACAGATAAAAGGTTTTTACAGTAAAAACATGCCACAACATATACACTCACTCACCCACACAGACACACACAATGAAATATTATTGGAACTGAATTACTCTGTTAGGGACATTGATGCATGCAATTAATAAAAGCAAAAAAACACAAAATAAAGAATCTGCCTCTCTCTCCATGTATTCATAAATGCTGATGGTTGCTTACAGAGGAACACACAGTCTTTCTAACACCTCCATCCCCTCTTAAAAGACTCGTAACTTTAGAAACAAAACCCAGCAAAAGTAGACGTGTCGATCACCGCAGGCGGCGGGGTATGGGAGGTGCTGAGTTTGTGGATCTCTGGATGGGTCTTTGAGGAAGTGCTCGAGTCGGGCAGGATATGTAGCGCTCATTCTGCATCTTATCTGGCACCCTACGAGAATCAAATAGTGTTGCAAGGTCATCAACTCTGATTCATCCAGCTGTAAATATAACTATGTCAAATGTCTCTTACTGTATGTATCAGTGGTTGGTGGTATGGCTTGATGGTTTCATGTTGTTTTTATTTAAAGCAAGGTAAATTGTGACCTCCAATTTGTGAGGATTATCATTAAAAAAAAACAGCAGCAGCAGATACACCCAGACTTTGAAACTGTTTCATACCATATACTGTGCCATTTATTTAGCCCAGAAATTCAAACTTAACAATTGGGTGAAGTTGACTAAATCTTTGGTAAGCAAATCATAGGATTATTCACTGGTTAAATAAATCTGTATGATTGTGATAACAATAGAGTGGTGCGTGGATGACGTATTTTTGTAGGCCAACCCGGAAGTTAGCATCGCCCTGGTTCCCTCGACAAAAAGCCAATGGGATTTTACCTATTGAGATTTGGATTATTGTAGAAAATAAACTCTGTGGCAAACAAACGCTACACATTTTGTTCAGCAAGATAATCTTCACAAATGAACACCACTTTTATGATTTTTGAAACGTAAATGTTTACTTTCAGCTGAACTCACAAGTTCATCCACTCAGTCTCACCAGAAGCGTTACAGAACACACACTCCTCGATCTCACAGTGCATTCTTGCAATGGTGTACTGTAGGTGTTTGTTCATAAGTTCTTCCGTTATTATGACATTTGTTTAAGAAACATTACTTAGTTATAATAGGTTAAGAGACTTGCTGTTCACAAACTAGTAAGATTCTTCATGCACAAACAAAAAGGAAAGACGATATATTATGATAAATATAATATGTTCGACAGCTGAACAAACTAACGGCGTATCAGAGTTTATACATGGTATGCTACAGTAATAGACACTGCACTGTTTCCCACATTACTTTTTAAAGAGATAAGACCTCTATCATTTAAGGTCATCAGAGTTTCTCAAAGTTACAGGAATCCAGTGCAGTTATAGTTAACAATCAAACCACTTTTAGAGTCACATTCATTTTGAAAGGTTCTCAGTGTGTGCTCTCTCACCTCTGTGTAGATATTTATATGTGTTTACGCAACATCAGTGCCTTCATCGCTTTCTCACTTTGGCTTCCTTCCTAATGCACAGTTGTGAACCATCGGTGGGTGAGCATTTCCTCTTCATCTCGTCTCACTCATCACTGTCTGTAGATTCTCTATTGGTCTCTCTCTCTCTGTTTCTGTCACACTCTTACACTTCTGTTAGAATTTCTATTAGGCATTACCACGTTGCCACATCGTATTGTTTTATATTTTGAGCTATATTGTTCAGTACAGTATTGTTCTGCATTGTAACATCAGTGAACTCAATCATTGGTCTTTTAACTGACCTTTCTGGGAGCCGTGGAGGAATCCTGGGTGCAGCGGTGAGGGGTGCAGCATCGGACGGCCGCGGAGGTCGTGCCGGAGGAGGGACATTTTCTAGCGAGTCCTTTTGAAGGAAAAGAAAATATGAACTGTGACGACACATAAAACACATTTTGATCCAACATTCCACAACGCTCCACCTTTACAGCTACAGTAAAGCCGATTAATCAACGAAAAATGAATCCACAACTGATAATAATCAGATAATAATATCAGATAATAATCTGATAATCAATAAATAGTTGAAGTAAATCACTCTCTAGTTCTAGCTTCTCAGTTGCGAGGATTTGTTGCGTTTCTTGATCTTGTGTAGGGCTGAAACTACGGTTATTTTCATTGTCGATTAATCTGTCGATTATTTTCTCTTTTAATCGATTAGTTGTTTGGTGTATAAAATGTAGGAAAATGGTGAAAATGTTGATCAGCGTTTCCCAAAGCCCAATATGACGTCCTCAAATGTCTTGCTTTGTCCACAACTCAAAGATATTCAGTTTACTGTCATAGAGGAGTAAAGAAACCAGGAAATATTCACATTTAAGAAGCTGGGATCAGAGAATTTTGACTTTTTTTTCCTTTAAAAAAATTACTCAAACCGATGAATTGATTATCAAAATAGTTGGCGATTAATTTAATAGTTGACAACTAATCGATTAATTGTTGCAGCTCTACTTGCATGACAGTAAACTGAAAATCTTTGGGTATTAAACTGTTGGTCGGACAAAATGAGCAGATTGAAGATATGACCTCGGGCTTTAGGGAAATTTTGATGACATTTTATAAACCGAATAATTAGTCGATTAATCAAAAAAGAAAATAGTTGCTGGTTTCAGGCCTATCTACCTTCATTAGATATAAGACACTTACAATATGAGTAGATGTTTCAATAAGTTGAAATCTGTAGAAAAATACGTCACACTTCTGATTATTCTGATGACTGGTGATTTCTGAGAAACCATTGAGCAATGCGTGCCAAGCTTCAAAGATTTCACAAGAAAAGAAAAACGTGGCTCTTGCAGTTGGAGTCTTTTAACAGCTTTTAAACTATAAGTACATCTGCACGTATTTTAAGAACTGAAGAACTTAAGTAGCCAGTGACTACAGAATTAAACTGAACACTAGAGTCTTTGTCTACCTCTCTGTTGCACATGTTACTTGTGCAGAGGACAGACAAGAGAACAAGCACAAGAGAAAGTGAAGGTTCAGTTTGGTTTATAGACACTAATGCAGCAATAAAGGCCTGTCATGGAGTGTGTAACTCTTTCTGATATTAAAGCAGTTAAGTCTGTGTGAAGATTGTTGTTTGCTCTTGTTGTTGATTGGGGCTCACCTCAAAGTCAGGCTCTGTTCCGCTGCTGTAGCTAAAGGTGCTGTGAGTGCTGAGTCTGTTGCTCTCAGTACCTGATGGAAAGAAAAAAATCAGGTTATCAGGTTAAATGTGGAAAGAACACATGTGATGTGAAGTTTCTGCGAGGTTAGTGCTTGTGGTGAATAATGCCGTAAGACCACCTCACCAAATATATTTTTTGAGTCTCACAACAAAGACGCTACAGTTGTACAACATGTCTGCAGGGAGAGGTATGAGCGACCAGAGCGAGATTAAACAGAGAACAGGGAGACTACATCTGTGAGAACGAGAATCATGAGGCTGTCAGTACATTCTTCAAACTTTGTCAACATATCAGTGCATTTAAAAAGCATATTTATATGCACTTTTCTGATATTTTTCTTTTAGTTTTAACCAAGTTTTTGTGAAAACAATATGATGCAAGGTCGAGGAAATTAAACTGACAGTTCCTTCATAAAACATACAAATAACCTAGAATTCATACTAAAGAACAGTTCCATGTCCAGCTCGCTTGAAAACAACATAAACATAAAAGGAGTAGTGAAAAATAAACAATATACGGGGGGACACATGCTCATTTTCAGGGTCATACTTGTATTTTGGGTTTTCACTAGAACATAAAACTGTATTTTTCTCACACTGTCTGTCTGAATATACCTGTATTCACCCTCTGTCTGAAACGCTGTTTTAGCGGCTGTCTCTTTAAGCCCCCCTCCTAAAAAAAGCCCAATCTGCTCTGATTGGCTAATGAGAAAAATATGGTGCACCTTTGCAAAGGTAGTTCTCAAGCTTTTGGTGATATATTCTAATGAGCCTGCATGTGACATAGGAAGGGGAGCCAAATGTGAATGGCTTGTTGAATCACATGTTTTCTGATCTAGGCAGCCCACAAACGACTGAGTGGGTTGTGTTATTTCACAGTAGGTGGGTTGGTGGGCACTCCAGACACCCACACGTATCTGAAAAAGCACCAAGCCAAAACCCGAGCACTGAAAAAGGGAGTTTTTCAAGATATGTCCCCTTTAAACATGCAGTGACTGTTACGGATTAATTAAGTCTCTGATATGAGGCTGCCAGATCTTACCAAAAGTTTGCCTTTTAAAAAATAACCCTAGTTTGTCAAACAGTAATCCGAATTGTGGCATGTTTTTTTTAGCTAAACTGTAAGAGAGGGATTGATGTTTATCTCTCTATAAGCTCAGACAAAAATCTCGTAAATCTCAGACAACTCAAACTTTTAAAATGCAATATGGGCCAATACAAGTATTTCAGGTACATTTTAAATGTCAGACCAGTTTCTATCAAAGGGCAAAGCATTGAGGCAGATTTGCTCTCTGGACAGTTTTCAGGAAATCTTGTTGTGTAATTTTGTCTTTGAATAATTGAGTCTATGCATGACTTTAATCTGAGACAATGTCTCAGATAAACAGAACAAGACTAAATACCCAAAGCTCCTCAGAGACGTGTTTCCCCAATTCTTTCTCCCATTTGATCTAATTTGCATTCATAGAGGGAGCGTTAACAGACTTGTTTGTGAGTCAAGACATCTTTAAAGATCAGAGGGTGAAGCCTTTCTTCAAAATTGTTTGTGAGGGTGTAGTTTCTGATTAGCAGGAATTACATGACGTTACTTATAAGAAATCTATGTTTTTCTTGAAACTGAGCAACACCACAATTAAATGAACATGACCTACTGCGATTTTTTACGTTTAACATTCGGGGGGCCGATCGAGATGTTTTGGCTTCACTTATGGGGAGCCGTCATGCTGCTGCACGTTATATAAAACAACAGAGAGCAGATGGGCGAAACTAAAATGCACTGAATTCAGGTGAAGAATTTGAACTTTATATTAAGTTTTATTTTGATGCAAAGATGTGTACATTAGCAGGAATGTAGCACAACATGGAAGTGAAGGCAGTGCTCTGTTGATTTAAATGTGAAAGTGCAATAAAAATCCCTGAAAACAATGAATAATCGTGATAAATTGTCAGGATCGCAATATTGATAAGAAATAATCGGAATTATCATTTTGGCCATAATCGTTGTGCGAAAGTCCCATGGATGAAAACGAGGCTGTCACCGTTGCTACTGTAGGCAGTTGAGATGTCAACTACATCAGACACCTCGACCTGAGTTATTTCCTCTCAACATCTCTCAGCTTTAGGTCTCAACCATACCCTTTAACCGGAGAAATATCTGAAGTGTTACCAAATTAACAACCAGGAGGTAACCTACAAACTAGTGACACACATATAATGATGACATATGACAAATGATGGGCTGTGTCAGAGGAGGCAGGAACTCAAACAGCAAGCCGGTGCAGACATCATGGACAGATCGCCAGTCCATCACAAAGCGTCAATCTCTCACATGAGTTTAGAGTCTACATTGCCTTTAACATGCATGTAATTGGAAAGTGGGAAGAAAAAAGCCACGCAAACACAAGGAGAAAGAGCAAGAGCTGAGAACCTACACTTGGTTTAGTTAGTTCTGACCACTGAGCCATAGTGTTGCACAAAACAATTACAAAAAAGCATGAGGACTCACTGGATGTGCTGGAGGTGCTGCCTGTCTTCCAGCTGCTTCTCTGGATAACCTGAGGCACCGGAGGCGGAGGAGGAGGAGGAGGAGGAGGAGCCACCGTTCTGGGCGCCGACTCGTACACTGAACACTCTAACGTCACACCGGAGCCCCAGTACAAGTTCCTCTGCATCGGAGCACTTATCTCAAAATCTAAGAGAGGAGAGACCACATCAAATATTAGCATTGCTTAAAACAACAGGATGTGATTTTCCGGTGTGTGATGCTCATTAATTAATCATTTTACAGCTGTAAAATACGCTTATAGTCAGTTCATTGTGGAGATTTATATTAAAGCTGCATTAGAGCCATTTGATTCATAATAAATAAAATAAATATTCAAATAATAAATTATCCTACCAAGCTTTCCTGACTTCTCTCTCTCTTTGTGACGTCTGGTGATGCTGTCTCGTAATCTCTTCAGATTTTCCTGAAGAAAAAACAAAACAAAACAGCACAAGACGTTAGATCCATTTCTTGACCACTAATCAGCACCTGACAGATCATAAAGTCTGTATAGTTGATCTACCTGCTGATAGCGTATGGAGCTGGACCTCCGCTCATGGTCGAACTGCCAGGCTTTGAACTCTTGGACGGCCTCGTCAACAGTAATTTCCCCCACCTTCACCCTCTCCTGCAGACATATGAGCTGTCTCTGTCCAGGTGTCTTCATCCCAGCGTAGGGGTCATAAGAAGGTGAGGGAACGTCCGACACAGGCCGAACTGGATGGGTAGAAAACAGAGGAGTAATCAAACATGGTGAAGTTTTCCACTTTGCATTATTTCCTGCCTAACTAGAAAAAACAATGTAAAGCAAAAATAAAAGTCTGTTTCATGTGGAAAGCTGATGTGGTGACTGGAACTGAGCTCATTGGTTCAATAGGCAGAGTCACAGAGCACTGATGTGTGGAGCACACAGTATTTAAAAATCTTTTTGATCAGGTCTGTCGGGTATCCGAGGAAAAGTTAACAAAATGGCATATTCAAATGGCATAAACACGCCTGACTAGCCTACCAAAATAACTTCAGTATCGTATATTGTATAGTGGCTAGCGAAACCAGTTTGACCTCAGAACCTAAAGGGTAATTCCACCTGTCTGACATTTCTTAAAATTAGTGTTCATAACATGGCCTATCTCCTCTCTTACTTTAGTTGCACAGCAAATGCAAAAGGCAACATTTGATTTTCCTTCACCGTCTATGAGAAATGAGGTGGTGATCCAAATAAGGCCCACATGCAATTAAAAATGTTGTTAAACTTAAATACTATGCAAATCGGCAGAACGGTCTCATGCAGGCAAAACTGTTCACTGCTAGAAGTTTAGCCAGCAAGACGTTTGCATGATTAAATCACCGAAATGTTAACATGTATGGGTGATTTAATAGTGGTGGAGGAACATTTTGCTTAAGTAAAAGTACAAAAGTAATTAGTATGAAAATGTACTTAATGTACCAAAAGTAATAGTACTCATTATGGAGACCATTTCAGAATCATATATATATATTATATTACTGGATTTATAGTTTTTGATGCACTAATATGTTCATCATTTCAATGTAGCAGCTGGTAAAGGTGGGGTTAATTTAAATTACTTAATAAACTGATGTGTAGCTTAACTTATAATAACTTTATATTTTGTATAAATAATCTAAATCTGCAAAGTAACTAGTAACTAAAGAGGTCAACTAAATGGAGTGGAGTCAACTAGACTGTTATCAGGCCATTAAATAGGTGTTAACAGTGGTTATAAACCACATAGATGTGGGTCAATAGGGCCCTGCTACACCCAATATTAGGTTTTATCTATTTTTGTCTATTCACACGGTCGATCACCGAAAGAAGGCAACAGCAACCTCTATCAACTGTACTAATTAAGACAGGAGCAAAAGCAGAAGTCAGGCGCTGTAGTATAGAAAGTGTGAAACTCTATATGGGGGGGAGATAACACAGGACCTTCACCCAGGAGATCGAGGTTCGCATCCTGTGTGAAACCAACAACGTGTAGTTGTGTGTTAACACTTTCACTTTGAAACATAATTATTTTAAGCCAAAACACAATGTTTTTCCTTCACTTAACTAAGTGGTTTTGTTGCCTAAACCTAAAGAAGCTGTTTTGTTTGTGTTTAACATGTAACGTCTTATTCAGTTTTACAACGTGTTAGAAGGTGTTAGAAGGTGTTGCTTTTCGCTTTCTCTTTTACAACGTAGTAGGTGTAGTAGGCCTCTATTGACCCTCATCTATGCTGCTGTGACCAATAACGCTTATTTAATGGCCAGATAACAGTCGAATCGGGTGCGTAAAAAGTACAATAATTACTTCTGAGATGTAGTGGAGTGGAAGTAGAAAGTAGCATAAAATAAAAATACTCAAGTAAAGTACAAGAACCTCAAATTTCTACTTAAATACAGTACTTGAGTAAATACTTAGTTACATTCCACCACTGAATATATAGTTAAGATTTAAAGATTGTGTTTTCCATACATACTCTCACGAGTGATATTTGAAGAAGCACACTGAAGTACTGCATCAACAGACCATTGGTGTTGTTAGAATATCATAGGTAATGTTTACTAAATTGAGAATCAACTAAAGCTTTGTGAAGTAACAGCTTGTATGTAGTAAACGTCTGCTCCATTAACCTTATTAGTGTTTTACAACATCACACAAATTATGTTTGGCTTCTTCCATACTGAGGTTGAACGCAACCAGAGATTATTAAGAGTTATGGTCTTATCAAGTTGAAATGTAAATGATGACAAAACAGACTTAAAAAAATAAAGATTCTCAGTGTTATTTTCAAACATTTAAACTGTGCTGTACCTGCGGGATATCCCATTTCCATCGTCTCACTCTGGGACGTCGCTTTATCTGAAAATACTGTCAGAAATATAAACAGTTATCTATTTTTGCATGGAGAGCAGCTTTATGAAATCTGATGTGTAAAGGGAACGTTTGGGGGAAAGAAAAAGAGACTGTTGAATACCTCTAGAGATGTAGGTCTCAGGCCTTTCAGGAGGCCTTTCCGGCTTTTCAGGCTCAGACTCGGACTCGGGTCTGGGGATGGGGGCTGGTGGACGGTTCAGGATTCCTGAGTTATAGGTGCCGTTTTCATCCACGGTATCATAGATATCCTCTGGGGAGAGGTTGTATGGATCCTCCTCTTCTTCAATTTGATCTAAGTCACTATGATTGTTCTTTTCCTCTTCCTCACTTTTAGGGTGCTCATTGTTGTCCTGGTTTTCACTGGCATGTGGTTTTGCTGAAGGACAAAACGTAACCGCTTTAGCCATACTATATTATATATACTATACTATATTATAAATGTTGCTATTTAAGGTCATTACTTCAGTTATTCAAATGTATACCTCGGAAGAACTTCCTAAGCATAACTTCCTCTGTGTTCTCGTCTACAGCATTCATCGACTCATCTGAAAAAACACACAAATCATTAGCATCAGTTTAAAGGGATAGGTCAGGTGTTCTGAAGTGGGGTTGTATGAGGTACTTATCCATAGTCAGTGTATTACCTACAGTAGATGACGGTCAGTACACCCCCAGTTTGGAGAAGCAGACAGGAGTTTAACTTGCCGTGAGACAGCTATACAGTCTATTTTTACGACAGGGAACTGAAGCCGTTATCTATGCTCTCATCAAATCAACCAGACTCCATTGACAAAAACAGTAATTTTACCTCACAGAACACTGGAGTTGCTGGTCTACCGCTGCCTCAATCGTTTTTTTTTTTTTGTGTTATACTGTTTTTGCGTTATAGCACAAACAAACTAACCGATCGAGGCAGCGGTAGACCAGCAATCCTTCTGCGAGGTAAAATTACATTGTTTTTCAATGGAGTATGGTGGCTTTGGCGAGAGCATAGATGGATACAACGGCTTCAGTTCCCCGTCTGAAAGGGCTGTCTCACGGCAAGGTAAAGTGCTGAAAACATTCTAAATATAGCGTACACTTGATCTGATACAGATATTTTTAGGTGGCCCACAGCAGTACATTGCTTAGGTTCTGTGCTGTAACTCCTGTCTGTTTCTCCAAGCTGGGGGCGTGCCGACCGTCATCTACTGTAGGTAACACACCGTCTATGGATAAGTACCTCATACAACCCCACTTCAAAACACCCAAACTATTCTTTTAACCATGCGTTTTGTATTCGCCATTGTTAGGATCAATAAATAAAATCATCTTACATATGTCATCTGCACATTCAGGGTCAATCCCCAGCATTGACTCATATATGTCCTCTGGGCAGCCCGAGTACTTCATCATGATGTCTTGAGAGGAAGCTGACATAAACTCATACACCTCTGCACCCTCCTCTGTGTTGATGGAGCCCTCAATGTGAGACTTGAGCATGTCCGCTGTCTCCTAGATTTGTTTGAACGCAAGAGACGGGCAGACACTGAGTAAAAACATACGAGAACCTGACCGTCAGGAGAAAAATATCCAAAAAATAAGCTTTCATCGCTGGACTTACAACAAATTCATCCATGAACTGTCTGAGATCAGAGAAGCCACTCTTCTCTGCCAGCGTGTTTGGGTAGTCTCCAGACTTGTTCATCACGCTGTACGCCTGCAGAGCCCCGGGACACTGAAGGAGAATAGTGGTCAGCTTCTTCAGGCCGTACTTGGCAGCAAAGTGGAGCAGCGTGGGAAGCTCCTCATTACGCTGATCTGAAGGACAAAAAGCAATCAGATTAAACCATTCGTATGACTGGATGTTGACTCCTAAAAGCTGCTTTTACCCTTTAAAGGTTAAACAGACCTTGCAGATGTGGATCAAATATGCTTTCAAATGTAGCACATCTGCCCCTAACTTATTTGGGGAATGCAACAAATCCAACAAGAAATCAGTGTTGTACTCACATGCCGCCATATTGTCTTCTTCAATCTGTCTGATTCCAAACAGTTGAAGACTAGTTGCTGGCAGTCTGGATTTTAACGAGTCAGTTAGCATTTTGTCCAGTGATTCAGTTGCATTGGACGTCAAGTTGAAGGCCTGAAAGTACAAAAAAATGACTTACATGACACGGAGAGCTATAAAAATTAGCAAAACAACACCGTTTACTATATGACGTAATGTCTCACCTGACAGATGAAGTTAACAGGATCAGCAGCATTTTCAAGACACCGACTGACTTCTCCCATGTTGGTATAAAATGTAACAGGCCTCAAGCTGAAACAGCGTTGGTCAGTGTACATGGTGAGTGATACCACTCCAGCAGGCATATCTAGTGGAAAAAAAAGAAAATATAGTGATATCAGATTGAAGGTTTCAAGATCTTGCCGTCAACACTGAAAAAACAGCTTAAGGTCACAAGACTTACCAGGCGCAGTAACACTTATAGTGTATTCATTCTCCACAGTGCCTGGGACTCTTTTTGCAGCTACATTTTCAGATGAAAACTCCACCTCTGGTGCCGACCAATCATCTACTTTGTGCTTGAAAATAATGAATAGTCTCTCCGGTTCCTTAAAAAAAAGGGACAATAGAACGAATTACGGACATTACTAGTTCATTAGTATTGATACCACTACAAACTCTGTTGCTTCAATCAACAGCAGTAACAGAATGTAAATGCTAAATATTTCTGCACTGCACTCAATCGTCTCTCTCACACAATTAAAGTTATCTTATTGATAACATTTTCATGTAGACGAATAATTAAAAAAAAGAAGAATACATCCACAGAGCTTTTAGAAAGGTGCCGAATAAAAGTATTGCTTTTCTTAAAAGAAAATATTATTGTGAATGAATCATTTAAAAAAATGCTGACGGATCCAAAATGAATGTTTTGTTTATCTCTGTGGGAGATATCTGACGTTTGGTTCCCACTTCTAACAAGGCTTGTGAGCCAATAGCAAAACAAAGTTGCTATCACGTCATCAAGTTGCCAGTAAGTGTGGAAAGAATGGACAAATGGCTGCGTTTGACACTTGTGTCTCCATCAGGCTGCAGAATAAGTGAATATTTACCGTGGCAACAAGTGACAACCAACATATATAGTAGCAGCAACCACAGTCCATACAACCCTTAACTACTGTAATGTGTTGTCAACGGTTAGATTTTCAAAATGAGAAAAATATCAGCCGCACACACACAGCTAATATAGGCCTATAGCTACATGTTGCAAGATGACTTCATTACTCCACCACGAAAAATTCATCACTTGACATGACTGTCTGTCTGAGTCTCACTCCGCTGGACCATAAAATAGGCAGGTAGTGCGACAAACTGGCAACCATTTGTTGTGAAGGGAATGCAGTGGAACGGGGGAGGGAGGATGTGACATCTATTAGCTGAATGTTATCAATGTTATCAAGAGCACCTTTAAATTAAGAAAAAGTGGGAATTAAAGTTGAATAACACACTCGTTACACATAGTATCATCTTGGAAGCAGCTCTGATCCATACTAATATTAATCTTCAATATTTCTATTATGTGATAACTTCAGTCTTACCCCACACAGAACTCTGTTTGGTTGAACGGTGAGACAGGTGAGGTGCGTGGGCGTACTAAGTTCCTCGCTTGTTGAATTCCCCGCGCTCACCGCTTCTTCTTCCTTCGGGACAGTTTCTTGTTGCTCTGCTGACACCAATTCCTCTGTTTCATCAGTGGTGGGATTTTCAGCTGGAGAGGCTGCTGTCATGTGCAACTCTGCTGCAGCTACAGCTTCTCTCTTATATTCAGCCTCCACTCGTCTGCCTTTGAATAAAAAAAACAAAGACATTATTATCAAAACTCAATTACTTCTATAGTCGCCTAAATATTCGACATGCTTCAATTATTCAATGAGGGCTAAAGTCTCAGTTTACGCACAAAAAATACATTTTCTCTGCTGATAGTTTCAGTTTTATATGCTGAAGTTTGTGGTATCCAGCTCTGAAATTTCTGCCACCACCTTAAAGGGATAGTTCGAGAGTTTGGAAGTGGGGTTGTATGAGGTATCCATAGTCAGTGTATTACGTACAGTAGATGACGGTCGGCACGCTCCCAGCATCGAGAAACAGACGGGAGGAGCAAAGCAATCTACTGCTGTGGACGGGGCCGGCAGCAAAACATATTTTAGCCACCTAAAAGAAAGGCTCACCTAAAAAAATCTATATTTGTTTAAGTGTATCCTATATTTAGAATATTTTCTGACAGGGAACTGAAATGAAAGTGAAACGTATCTATACTGTTTATGTCAACGGAGTCTGCTGGCTTTGAAGAGCGCATACAGTAGATACATTTCCTTTCTGTTTCTCCAAGCTGGCAGCGCACCGACCATAATCTACTGTAGGTAATGTCTTGACTACGGATAAGTACCTCATACAACCCCACTTCAAAACACTAGAACTATCACTTTAACACAATGTACTGTAGGTGAGTGGAATTTCATGTGTGTTGTTCAAAACATTTGATAAAACACAGTTTGAAAACAGTGTGAACAGTTTTCACAAAGGTTATTCCTTCGGCAAACATCAGTCCACGTGAAAACTGCTGGTTCTGTGGATTAATGTGATTAACTAGGACTTGTTGTTGTCTCTGGAAAGGTAAGATGCTGATGATTTTTTTTCAAACATTTCTTGTCAGATCTTGACCACCAGATACAGTATGAAATTTCTTTTACTTCCACTGCAGCGGAGCAGAGTTTGATATCTCAAAACTTTACCACATGAATCGCAGAGGTGTAAATCACAAGTTTCACACATATCTGTCGATATCACAATGTCTGCCACGATACGATTTCAATCCAATTCAATTCAAGGGCCTGCGATCGATATGAGATGATATCATATTTCATATATATTTAACACAATCAGTTACATTTATATCAACTCACAAAAAGCAACTAAATTATCATTTATAGACATTTAAATGAAAAACAATCTATTCCTTTCAATCGAAAGAATAAAAACAGACCTCCTGTTCTAAGGTCTCCTGTTCCTGTATCTTAAAGATGACGATATGCATCGATGTCTTTAATTTGCATCGATGATATTGGATCGGCAATCACCGAATCGTTACACCCCTAATGAATCGGTAAATAGACAAGTGTTTTTTTTTTGTAATTTGGGTGAACTGACTCTTTAATTGATTACGTTTGCTCTTTGGGCCTCTAGGCAGCTTATCTGATTATTAGATAGTTGTAACATGTTGAGAAAAAGCTTCAGAAACACAGCTATAATAATACACCACAAAAGTGTGAGGTCTTTAAAGGCACAAAAAAGAAATAATTAAGTGTGGTAAGTTTTGCGTACTGTCAGCGATGGACTCCAAAATGGTGGAAACGTAGACAGCAGGCTCGTCGTCAGCGTGGAGCTTTCTCCAGCTCGGCCAGTCTTCGAAGCACTCCGTCGGTACGTCATCCTCTGACACGCCGCACAGCAGCGCCACCACTCTGTGTGGAGGATGAAGGAGTCTCTGAAGCGCTCCCTGCAGTTCGGGGTCATAGAGCATTTCCAGGATGGCTCCCGTGAGGAGCAGCACAATGCACCTAGAGCTCTGGAAACGTTCAAAGTCATATCCCTGGAGCTGATCAGCTGGCTCGACTGCGTACAGCATAATAGACCTTTTGCGGAATTTTCTGGAGGATTTCAAGATCTGCTGCAAATACGCCGCCCATTCCTGCGCATCGGCTGTGTGCAGAATTAAAGTCTCATGTGCTGAATGTGACTCAGATTTAGCTGAAAAACAGAACAGTGTGATTAGTATGTGCAGTGCAAACAGACTCAAAATTGCCCCACCAAAGCATAAAACTGGAAAATATTAATCATTAGTTCCTTAAACACTGCTGATCCAGCCTGACCACGTGAAATGATTCACAATCCTGTAATCAGCTCAAACATTACACTAATGATGCGACACTGGTCACTTTATGTGTTGCTCTCCATGTTGCAGCAGGTAATGTTTGTCGTGGAAATGCTCCCACAACATACCAGCTGTCCGGCTGTGAAACGTCAAGGTGACTGTGGTTGGAGAATGAATGTCCGATTTGTTTGATATTTCAGCGCCGAGCCAACAAGGCGTTGTGCAAACACTGCACCGTGTCAACACTGGTCAGAGTAATTTTGTTTGACTCATTACAGTGTTTAATCAGGTCAAGTTCACCTCTGTACACGCTAACTGGGAGAGAAACCCAACACGACTATTTCACCTTCATCGCAGTCCGCCCCTAATGACAGGACAGAGAGACTCGCCGTCTGTTCCTTAATGGACCGATAACATAGTTCGAATTTAGACATGTGTAGGAAATTTAAAAGAAATGACCGACATATTAATTTAACCTTACAGGAAGGCTAAGATGCTAGCTTCCTCTTTTTTTTAAGCTCAGAGAAGAATTGTCAATGAAACTTCAGTTAAATAAAGTTCAATTAAATAAACATATATTTAAAAGAAAAGATAAAACATTCTAAAAGAGTAATAAATATTGTGTAAAAATCTTTACACTTTTTGGGTATATTTTCACCACCTGAAACTGACTAAAAAGACAGGTGTACTGTAGAAGATATGTCGTATTTACCTGATTTAACACTTGAGACGGGTTCCTCCATGGTCGTGAAGCCTCAAAAGAGCACAAAATCACCCCACAAGAAGCATCATTTGCCCAAATCCACTGTATATCCTTTTGGTTTCTCAAGTTTACTGAAGCTCCTTTCCTCTTCAACTGAGACTACATTAGCTTTCACCAGCTGTAGCCCTTTGCTCAGTTGTATTAATAGCAACACTCAGTTTCCTGATTTTGGTGACACTCCCCCACTTCCTGAAACAGTTGAAGAAGTGAGAAAATGCACCGCAGCGGTGACATGTCGTGCAACATGTCGTGCAACACATGTCTGCGATTACACATGACTGTTTTTCATTAGTCATCTGTAGATAGGAGATTATTCAGGGCAAAAGTGGAAGAATTCAAAAGAAGGGTTTAAAAAAAATAAGAAGAAGGGGCAGCTAACTGAGTTACTGTGTTGAACTTTGAGACATGCAGGCACAGACGCTGACGTAGAAAACAGATTAATACAAAAGCTTTTATGTAGGAAACACACACACACACACACGCACAAACACACAAACACACACACACACACACACACACACAAACACACACGCACACACACACACACACACACACACACACACACACACACACACACACACACACACACATCAGTTCACCTGTTGTGCGAGTCGCATGCTTCTTCCGTATTTTCACTTCCTTAACAAGGTGCGGTGTGTCTGGGGAGTTTCACTCTACAGTATATCTCTAATAAACATGAGTATCTCTAAACAGTACCACCCTGATCATATTAGCTGCACCTAAAAGTCCACTACCACAGATGTGTTGTTATAAAAGTTAATGTTAAACTGACATATCTCTACTTTTATAAGCAATAAAACTGGGTCATTGTAAAGCTCATGCATTCGTACATACAATAATGTATGTACGCAGCTACACTCAGCATTAAAAGTGACAGTGAAGGTGTATTTTTAGGCTTCATGGTGTATAAATGTTTAGGATGGAACTTGTATTAATATCAGTTTTATTATTATGATTCTATATTAAGTGCAGAGTTTTTCATGTGCTCAAATGCTGACTGAAAATGATCACACATATACATTACACACACACACACACACACACACACACACACACACACACACACACACAAAGTATTTCTTACGTTATACAAGCTGAATGAATCATCTGTATTGTGCCACTATGACTGGATGTGAATTTCTCCTCTTGCATGAAACACCTGATTGCAACAACACGAGGCACCACATGGATGAAACCACTAGAGGGCAGCAGTCCATCACTTACACTAGCCAACAAAGCATCTCCATCACTGCTCACTATGCATGCAGACTACTACCAGAGGAAAGCAGTCACTACAAGGCAGGTACCTCTATACAGGTGTACTTTAGCAGTAGTACTCAGGGTATAATATATTATTATAAATGCACTGTATTGGTTAGACGGACTCAACAACGTATCTCTAACTGCGGGGAGTTGGTTTGAGCATATTTACTTCTCTTTCTCCTCAGCTTCATATAAAGTTGACGCGGAAGACTGAACTAAAGACAACGCCCCCGTGCCACATCAACAGAGGAAAACTGTTTGGACTTCTGCAGGTCAGGAGGATGATTGTGCTCAGCTGGAAGAACATGGACATGATACCTTGTATGCCAGAGGTTTTCAAAGTGGGAGGCGGGCGTCCCAAGGGGGGCTCCAAACTGTTTCATGGGAGGCTTACATTGGTTTTTACATTAGTTATAAAAAAAGATCACATAGAATAGCCTAAATGTGTGTGATTTGGAGAAAGAGATAGTTCAGAGACACAGTAGTTTGAGGGAATTTTACATTTTTTCCCAGAGTCAGAATCTCATAAATGCTTTAGTACAGACCTTTTTTATGTTATGGTGATGTCTGAAGTTATGTCAAACTGCAATATTAGGCTATCTTGGCTCAATTGTTGAGTGCCTATGGGATCAAATAACAAAATCATGATCCCATACAGTAGGCATCCAAGAATTGACTGAAACTAAGCAAGTAAACTAAGGGGGAACCCCTGTTCTATGGGAATGTGGATGCAGCCTGTCTTGCTTTGGAGAGATGGACTTCTGTTGTTAAAAGAAAAGTCAAGACTATATAGTGCCCTCAGAAATGTATACAATGGAACAAAAAAGTATATGGCATGGACACTACTTTTTGATCCAACACTGCGACGCGTCACATTTTATATATGTGAAAATTACTGTTGTGTGACTCTACATCTGCTTGTGATGACGCAAAATGACGATTAATAAGTGTCCGAAATCAAAATTCACTAATTTCTTAAACAGTAAAACATTGTGATATTAGTACACAGCTTTGGGCAACCCCTGGTTCTGAAAAGTGAAGCCAATGCTGAAGTGCCTTAAACTTGCATTCTTTCTAATAGCCAGCGGGGGGCGACTCCTCTGGTTGCAAAAAGGAGTCTGATTGTATAGAAGTCTATGAGAAAATGATCCTACTTCTCACTTGATTTATTACCTCAGTAAACATTGTAAACATGAGTTTATGGTCTCCATCGCTAGTTTCAAGTCTTCTTCAATACAGTATGATGTTCATTTAGTAAATTATGGTTCCATTCAGAGTCAAATAGACCATAAAGCAGGGTATGCTTTAGGGCGTGGCTACCTTGTGATTGACAGGTCGCTACCAGGGCGTTGTTCGGTCTGGGTGTTGTCCGTGATTTGTCCTACAACTTTAACCCTTTCAAAGTGTGTTTTCAGTTCATGAAAGTTAATTTTAACCTTTTGGTTGCCTAAAAATGTCTCATTCAGCGTATTATCATTCAGTGTATTTTGCTCCACCCTCTCGTGTCACTTCTGGTTGCAAAAAAACAAGATGGCGACGGCCAAATTGACAAATTTGAGGCTTCAAAACAGCAGTCCCCAAACCAATGGGTGACGTCACGGTGACTACGTCCACCTCTTATATACAGTCTATGGTACACAGGCAAAAACAGCTAACTTCACAGTAGGTTGCAGAGCTTAAACCCCTTTTTTCACATATTTATGCTGCATGTGAAGTGTTGAAGGCAACACTTGAGGTACATTTTCCTGGCATGGCTTTGAACCACTGAACCAATTTGAATGCGATGTAAATGCCAATGAACACAAAGCAATCATCAGTGATCACGAACATTTTATGAGAACTGATGGACCTGATCGCAGCCCAACAAAGCCCTCACAGGGGTTTCTGTAGCAGCACCTGAAACAGCTTTTTTCCACCTCCACCAACAAAACACCAAACCATCACATCTCTTGTAGAATTACTTCAACAAACTTCCAGACACTTGTCAAATCAAAGCCAAGAAGCTGTTCGTTGTGGCTCACGGTTTAAACCTTTTTGTTTGGGTTTGGTTTATTTTGGCATGTACGTGTAGGTTTGCCCTGTCCTCAATCTTCAGTTTCTTTAATTATAGTTACAAAATCACGAGACAAGAGTTTATTCACTTGTCTAAGCATGAATTTCAGCCACGAAATCAATTTACACAGCTTTGCCTTTCTCCAATAATGCAATTAGTTTTGTTTCTGCTTTGACCTCTTCCTCCGACGTAGACCTTTTAATGGCCGCAGCAGAAGTTCACTCTGACTTCTGAAGCAGCCTGTGAAGAGCAGGGTGATCCATGACCCGCCTTTAAGTACAATTTCCTGTAGAAAAAGAATCCCCTAATTTCTTCTAACTCTGCCATTAGCTACCATAAGCATGACCGGCCCGTTACCTTTTGTTTGGGCTCCCTTGAAACCACTATCTATTAGGTGGCTCAAATCAAATCCCTGCAGCCTGAGTTTAATAAGAGAATATTTTCGCTCCTATATTTTAACCTTGTTATCCAATATCCTGTCTTTTTAGTCTGCCGTGTGTTTTCAGTACACGGAGCGCCTCGGCCAGAGAGCGTGCGTCAGTTCACGTCAGAGACCTGACATCCTGCCTCTCGGAGCACAAAGGTTCACGCAAGGACTAACAGCTTGGTGATATTCTGCTATGCTGGCTCTGGATGAGTCAGCGTTACATACATTAACAGTTTACTACTGACCAGGCTAATTTTAATTTAAGTCTAACTGAGCCATGCCTAGATGTCAGCTGGGCCGCTTAAAGGAACAGTGTGTAGGATTTGGCGGCATCTAGTGCCAACTGAGTACCCCTCCGCTCACTCCTCCCTTTCCAAGACTGCGGTTACGTGAGCCGTGCAAAACCGTGGTAACGCTGTTCGCCTCACTCCAACCGTGTCTCCCACAAAATTACGTTCCCATAAAACTAAACTGCATAACCAAATTACGTTTTGAGGGAAACATATCTACTCCCGGATTACTGTTGCAGTTTTAAACATGTGATTAACGTCGTAAATTGGAGCAAAACAAAACGAAAACGCAACAAAACTTCTTAGTTAGGTTTAGGCAACAAAACTGCTGGGTTAGGTTTATTAAAAAACATCATGTTTTGGATTAAAATGACGAACAGCGGTCTCCTGGGGGAAAGTCCGGGGTTTGCTGGACCCATCCATCGCCCCTACCACCCACGAGTAGTGGACTTTCTCGCTTGTTATACCCGTTATTATTCAAAAACGTCATTATTCAACGTGACTTTCATTCACGGTCGCTCGATATATTATATGCACTTATCAGTGCATTGTATTATGTCACTCGCTGAGGCCGTCCGCAGACTTACAAAGGTATTTGTGATACATCAAAGATAAACGTAATCCGCGACAAAATACATTTCCTTCCAAACGTAATTGAGAATGCAATTTAGTTGTATGGGATTGTAATTTTTAAAAGACAGGGCTGCTCGCTCAGAGGTCATCCTTACCATAATAACACTACTTTACGAGCAATGGAAGTCAGACGGCGACTGGCGGTACCACGGTTTTGCACTCTACGGCTCACGTTACCGCAGTTTCACAAGCGTGGTGAATTACAGGAACTACGAGCACTACGGTGTCCTTCAGGTAACATAAAAACGTGAAAGGCTCTTGCTGGAGCCAGTTTTTGTTTCTTCCGTTCTGGGCGACTGTAGAAACATGGCGGAGTAACATGGCAGACTTGAAGAGGACCCATTCCCTATGTAGATATGAAGGGCTCATTCTAAGCTAACGAAAACATGATTCTTAGTTTCAGGTAATTATACACTAGGGATGCAACTAACGATTATTTTCATTGTTGATTAATCTATCAATTATTGTCTCTGTTAATCGTTTAATTTCCCAAAGCCTAAGATGACATCCTCAAATGTCTTGTTTTGTCCACAACTCAAAGATACTCAGTTTATTCGATTATCAAAATAGTTTAATTAATTCATTTAATAGTTGACAATTAATCGATTAATCGTTGCAGCTCTATTATACACTAATGAAAACATAAGTACGAATATTTAATTCCATTTCTGCTAATAGATCCCCCGAAATGTTACACACTGTTCCCTTAATATGAGATTCAATATGAGGCTGCTCGACTATGTTTGGCTTATTTTACTGGAAATTGCACATTTACTTATTTTGCAATATTAGTTAATCCTGGGCAGAAATAATTTTGCAACTTTTCTCGGTTTACTCATTTTTACTCAGACTCATGAAATCTCTTTTGTAGCTGACAGACACACAATTACTGTGATGATGAGTATGAGAAAATGGATTTGTGCCAATTTTCTGAACTGAATTTGATTTCAATAACGTCCACATAATGTGCCTCTTGGGTGAAAATTAACCAAAAGGTCATTTTTGAGGAATGGAAGAAACGCGGCCTTATTTAAACATGTATTTTTGCACTTTGAAACCGTTTCATGAGCTCATGAAATAACAGAATAACATGAATAACATCCAAACTAGAGTCACTACGAAGCACTCCAAAGCAGGAGGCTGTAACAGAGGGGGAGCGGAGTACTGTACATCTAATATCGCCGACATAATGGTCATGTTACCGTCTCATTTACTGTACTTCCCCCATCCCGGGAAAGCTCTACCTCGTATCTGCTCTACCTCTGAGGCTGTTTGGGAGACTTTTAAAGTGGAGGAAGCCAGAAACAAAGCGCAGTCCGAGGACACGGAGTGCAATCTTGAAATGGAAAACTGAAATGGGGAAAGGGTCTCCAGCTGAAATGTTATTTGGATGATAGCCTGCATAAGAAAGGAACTGTGTTTGGTTTCTCATTGAGAGTCACCAGCAGGGCTCATTGTGATAAGAAAATAAGTCTAATGTTACCTGATCTGGTATAATGTGGACCAATTACCACTCCATTGCACTTCATTACAGGACTGTAATAGGGCCGGGGGTCAGTGCTTGAGATGGAGTGGCAGAGGAAAATTGAGTCGTCATTGATAATATGATAAAAACTGACAGTGAGAGGCCCCTCCAACAAATTATTGAAATTTACAGTTGATAGGGAAACACTATAACCTCATTTGGTAAGCAGCTGGCAAGCACTTGTACAAAGCAGGTCCTCGAACACAATGAGAGGCTTATGGAGAGAGGGAAATCCAAAACTATCACAGAATAGTTTTAGACTCCTGCTCATTGGCCTCTGCCACTGAGTGTGCATGTGTTCAGTTTTTAGAAATATCTTAAGCTACCCCACTGGACAGTATTTTTCTCTTGAGCAGGTGGATTGTGGGTCCCATTATAGGTTGCAACAATGATATGCTGACAAAAAAAATCTGTCCGAACAAACAAATGAAGTGTGGCAGACATTATTTTCATTCTCTCTCCACAGCGGAATAGGGAAATATAAAATCTCTTTCTGTAAACCACTCTGCTCTTGGAAAAGGTACGGCAGCCATTTGTTTGCCTCAGTTAAAGTGCCTCCATTTGAGGCCCCTTGAATAAATAAATCAAATAAACCGCCGTCAGACATACATTTCCAATCCATCAAGGTAATCAGATTCTGTTTACCTGAATGGGAACTATTCTAAAATGTTATTAAAAACTTAAATGGAGTTTAGGTGTGGAATAACCAGGCACAGGAAATGATGAGCAAACAGCAGGATAAGATTCCAATTACTATTAAACAAGCATTGCATTGACTAGTAAAGAGGAAAATAGCTTTGACATTTTCCACAGCCGGAGCTCCCACCTGACAGGCTTTGTCGTATGAGAGCACGGCAAATTCAATTCAGAGGCTTTTAGACGGGAAGTAGTCAACACTTCCTCCTGAAATACTGCTTAAAGGCCCATTTTCACTTACTCCACCTGTCGTCAGCATCCATATAATTGTTTATATTTTTAAAGAATGTATCTTTGCCAGTTTGACGGAACAAATAATATACATATTAGGGATGTAAGAAAATATCTAAAATATCGAGTATCGCGATATTGTGTTTTGCGATACTGTATCGATTCTCAAAAACACTATATATATATATATATATATATATATACGCACACACATATACATATGGTGGTGTGTTCTTTATACTATACAGTTTTCCTAAAATTAGATAAAAAAAAAACGCAATATAGCGCCTTGCTTACAGTATCGCAATGTATTGCAATATATTGGATTGTAACGTCTATATCATAATACGTATCTTATTGCCAGATTCTTGCCAACACACAGCCCTAATATGTAAGTGATAATGTACAGCGAGCTGGTCATTGTTGTGAAATAAACCACGACAGGGCGATGCAGCACCTGGACCCTGACGAACGGGATTATTTCACAACAATGACCCACTACATGTACATTATCCTGCTTATTACACGGCTACTTACTTAATAAATTAATAATTTGACACAAAAACCGTCCACCAGAGTCCGACATCAGAACGGCGTCCATAGCAACGGTCTGTTACACATAGCAACGGTCTGCTATAAAGAAATAACAGACCGTAGAACACCGTGATTGACCAATCAGAATAGAGTATTCAACAAAGCCGTGTAATAAATATAAATAAGAAAAAATATTTATAAGAAATAAGAAGAATGAACCTATTTGATGATGCATTAAAAGCTGTATCAAATACAAGGCATAAGGAAATATACTGTGCGTTCAAAATGTGTCATTTGCAGCTCACTGTAATTTTCCTGAAGCATTTACAACACGTCCTAACATCAGGAATTCAACAAGGCCATAAAGTCATTACCTTGTACTGAAGGAAATATAATTTATGAATCATTTAGAGGCCCAGTTAAGTTTATCTCACATATCTAAATAGGCAATATATTGAATGCATGCTTCATTGATCAAAACTGTTGTGGGACAACTTATCGAGCAGCCATCTTTAGCTACTATTTAAAGATCATTTCGCTTTCATCTACAGTCTCCACTCAGCTGAAATCACTTCGACATGATAAGACAGTCAATTTGGATGTCAGCTTTGGCTACAGTAATCACACTGGCCACTAGATAAGTGTGACTTTATTTATTTATATTGAGCCCCGTGCGTGTCTAGTTGAAGATAATAGTTTCATTTTCCAGAGAAAGTTTGCCAGCTGCCCTCATTGTGGAGTAAATGTGACAGATTTCTGCTTCATTAGGATTCATCGGGCTGACAAAGATGGATTCATAAGATGAATCAACAATAGCAAAAGCAATATGCAGGGTCCCATGAATCTCTTTACTTTCCTTGTACTGGCTTAAAGACACGCTTTACAGCTTGAGATTTACAGATCACAGGTGACAGCAAGAGAATAAAGATGAATACTCGCGCTCTAAAAAGTAACGGCTCAAGAAAAGTTCCTCCAACATATCAAAAGTGCTGCATGAAAAACACATTTTCAATAAAATGTTCTCTTTGCATTCAAGAAAAAAATCTCATTTTGTATTTTGATTGGTATACTTAATAATTGAGGACTCAGTGAGGTACTTTAGTCTTGTTTTCAGGATTCATAGTGGGCCTAAACAATTCAAACACTTTCTGTAGAACACCTTTAGAGAATTTTGAATTTATCTAAAAATGCTGGAGGATAACAGATTAAATCTACCAGCTTTCTTTTTGTTGTTCTATGGTGGTAAAAGTCATAACTATCTTAAGCTTCTTTAAAGGCAGCTTAAAGTGGTTATTAGAGAATATATAGCAGGTTAAACATAGTTGGTTTGAATTTTTTTTAAGAAAAAAAAAGTCTAAATTCTCTGATTCCAGCTTCTTAAATGTGAATATTTTCTGGTTTCTTTACTCCTCTATGACAGTAAACTGAATATCTTTGAGTTGTGGACAAAACAAGACATTTGAGGACGTCATCTTGGGCTTTGGGGAACACTGATCGATGGTTTTCACCATTTTCTGACATTGTATAGTCCAAACAACTAATCGACGAATCTAGAAAACAATCAGATTAATCGACAATGAAAATAATCATTAGCTGCAACCCTAAATTCATGCATGTGTAAATAGTTTAACACTGACATTGGATAAATGGAAAAAAATATATATCTATTTATATTTTCCCTGGTGTCTGCATGGACTGTATTGTTACTATTGCATAGAATCAACTTGATGTATCATATCATATCATATTATATTATACAGTAAACTATGATTTTTGTCTTATTTCGCAAAAGCATAACAACTTTAGCTGTTTTGTAGAAAAACTCAGTTGTTGATGGTCAGTGTGATACAAAGTACCAGGTGTAACCAACATTTCCTCATCATTTTCCTCATGTTAAGCAGATTTCTTGAGTTACTTGCCATCAACAAATGGTCAGGTCTGGTGACAGTAGAGAAAAACCCCTAAGTAGCATTTCAGTGTGTCCTCTGGTATATTTGAAATCTTGGACTTTTCTGTCTGTAGCATGCTAGAGTCCTGATGATATCAAAGAGGTCTGTCTCCAAAAGTTATCTGTGGCCTCTGAGAGACTATCCCCATTGTTTCGCTGGTTGTCACTAAGCCAGGTGGGATTGTTTGTCCAAGTTATCAACAGTAACATGGAAAGGTAGAACTTATCCTGCTGCTTCATTACGTATGACCGGAGTTAAATCGGTACTGTTGAAGGATTGTGGAATATTTAATGCTTTAACTGTGTGCGGTGGAGGGTGACAGGAATGACGAGACAGTGTCTGGGATGCGGAGGTCATGAACCACGTGAAACAATAGAGCCACAGGACACCACCAGACATACGTTAATTAAATGCAGATTTGATGATGACACTGACTCCAAATTTGTTCTATTCCAAGTTGGCTCAATAGCCTGCATGGTCAACCAGCTCTGGCACGAGTCCTTTCAGAAACCGAGAAAGGTTCCTTCACAGTCCCATAAATGGATCCTTGTGGAACATTTCTTTGGGCTTTTCAAAATGTCACCCAGCTCGTTCCTACAGGGACTATTGTGACGGGTTTTTTTCTGGAAGTCACCTGAGGGGTTCATAAAGTACAACATATGGAGCGACTGTGAAAGAGGCCTCCAAGAGGCTTTAATTCTTAAAATTAAAGTGCATACTTACAAAGATATTGCATTACAGAGCACCACTACTAGTGTAGCATGAGGATTTTGCACTTCCACAATGAGGCACAAGAGGTCAGAGCTCCACTACAAATACTATGAAAATAACCCCGGCGTCTCTTCCACAGCTGCTGTATGTATGCCAGGCATGCACTATTCATCGTTATCGTGAAGGCCATTGCCTGAAAGATGTCTGCTGAAATAAGTTTGCTTAAAACATCATTACAAATCCAATTAATAGTGTCATTAAACTAGATGAAAAGAGTGACAACATTGTGTGATTTGAATTCTTTGAAAATACAGAAAGCCTGCAGCTGAATACCAGGTAGCAATCTGGTCACTGATGTTTTAATGTATTGAGGAACGTACTGCTGTGTACTGTTATGTTACACTCACAGTCATTTTTAGATAGATTTTCATCTCAATGAGGTCGTTTTTTTAATCTGTTTAGCTGGAGAATATGGCCAAATTTCTATTTGTTACCACCAGTAATACTATATTAATCAATTTAAAATTTAATATCAAAAGCACATTTAAAAAAATTCATTAGGTATAGCTCACTGTAAGTTGATCTTGTTGAGGTTGTTTTCACTGAAATCCTTTGACCACAGTCCATGGCATTAATCTGTGATCAGGTCCATCTCTACTGACAGTCACACAAAGACAACGTACCATCATTCATGCCATGAGAGGATCAAGAGGGCCGGAGGAGCGCTAACATACAGGGTTCAAAATGTACAACCCTTCAATTGTAGCTGTTCGACACCTTTTATTAAAAATACTCAGCATTTTGTTGTATGTAGCGCTTATTTTCTTAATTTATTTTATAGTAATATGTGTTTATATTTCCATGGAATAGCATAATGCTGTATCATGTATTTTTATTAGACTGCAAGGTACAATGTATATTAACGCAATAATACAAATAAGCGAGTAACAGAACGGGTCCCCGTCTGTGTCTTGAATATTAAAGCACTGCAATAATGTCTAGGCTGAAAAGGGGACTGAGAGATACAGTGTGTTCAATGTTTAATTCATTTGACAAGACAAAAGCTTAATTCATCTTTAACAAGCCTTAGGTTTTCGTGTTGCAATATTGTATATATCATTAATATATAACAATTGTAATGTTGTGTTAATATATTTTTGTATTTTGATGCTTTGGCAACATTGTTTTTTGGAAACTTTCATGCCAATAGAGCCACTTTTGAATTTAAAAATATTGTATGTAGCTACGGTAGACCTCAAGAGGTCATGATAACATAACCTGTGATCTCTCCTGTGACTATGATGATATTATATATGACTAATAAACTGAGCAAAAGTGTCAAAGTTAAATAGAATAGACATAAAAGCTAACACGTAACAAAGACTTCTGCATGTATCAGATGAACTACTGCAGTCATGGCATGAATTGCACTTCATGTAAACACAAGCTTATTTAAACTAGTAAAGCAATATCAGGCACTGCCCATGGCTAACATTAAGCAACACATCCATTTCTTAAAAAATGCTGCTTCAACCTGAAAACAATAGCTTGTAAACTAATTCTCTTTGTTAGCCAAAACACTTCAGATATTAACTCAAATAATAAATATTGTTAATCTCATTTCGAAACTAGTAAAATAACTCTAGCATGTTGTATCACCCAACTCTTTTTGCTGAATTCTGATATACATATAACATTTTTAAGGTAGCCACTTTCTACCTCTGAATACTTCTTTAAAAAAATTCATATTTTTATGTTATTTTTTCACCTCTCACTGAAATCGTTCTTAGCTTAGAGAAAATGGATGATAGGGGTTACGAAAAATACCAGAAATGTTATAAAATTTTAGCTTCTCCATCATGCTAGCTGGTCCATCAACATTTTCTCGAGCTAATAATTTTGGTCCACTCGTAGCGTGAGTGCCACACATCCAAACCCCCACAGGAGAACATGAATATCCCATTAAAGCTAATCTGTTGTCTCCTTTTGCTGTCAGAAAATGTCCTCCATCATCTGACACGCCGTTCCCATTTTCTCCTCCATCATTGACGCCATTGACACTGAGAGGATTACGAGGTAAATCAATAAACACCACCGGCTTCATGAATGAGCACAAGTCTCGGTGAACTGATACCTCCACACCAGGTTAGGTCTATTTACCTGTGATACCAGTAGACAGTGGGATCTCTGGGGGCCCGTTCTCTATATAGTTAAGATTAAATGTCACCATGCTTTACAATGAGAAGACCCAAATCCACACTGTGTTGGTGAACATCAGCTCCATGTTAAAGCACAGCATGTAAGAAACTACCCAGATATCAATGTTAATGTTATCTAACACAATAAAGCCTTTGTTATCCTGTTCATCCCTTCTCTTTTTCTCTTTAATAAGCTCAGTATCTTAGACTTAGTTCTCTTACTACTCTATAAATGAATGTCTTCAACTCGATATTCTTCACTTCCTGCAACTTCGGGAACTTCCTTGCTATTCTTCAGTAGGAAAGCAGATCTCTAACTTTCAGCAAATGGCATGGGACAAGAAGAGGCAAGACTGCCGACCAGACAGACGAGCGTTCCACTCTCCAGCTCTTAACAAGCATAGTAATACATCAGTCAAAAGCAATAATTTTACTATTAATGAAATTCCAATTTGCCTTCAGTGCATTTCACGTTGACATTTTCCACATTGCAACAGTGCTTTGATAAAGTTTTTAAAATGCAAAAACGCATCTAAGAGGCTAAAGACCAGCCCGGGTGTCAGCGTGCCTGGCAGAGGACTATGGTACTTAATTTTTATCGCCATGTGCCCGGGGCATTGAAAGCCTGAATGTTAACATTGGCTCCATTTTCATTATCATCACATGATTATGGATTTTACTGCATTTAGCTGATAATACAACTAGGAGCTCACCTTAAAAAGAAGTTGCTCGAAGGTTTCATTTCTGCCCAAATGAAATTTTCATTTGACAAACAAGTATAATTAGGCTGCACTTCTTGTTCAGTGTCAGTCTGTTTTCTGATTGAACTTAGACCAATTTGCTGCCTCTAAATGAGTTTGAATAATTTCCATCCTGAATGTCTCGGGGACATTAGCTTTAGGAGTGCTAAGTGGCCGCATGCTTTTTGAAGTTGCTGATTATTTGATGCCACCCCTGCCTACCTATACGTTTTTGAGCTTACTTCAAAGTTAACAAGGAAAAAAAAAAAAGCTCCACGTAGCCTTCCTCGGAGTACAATGAGAATTTGAAAGTGTTTTTGGCCAGGTCTGGGAGGCAAAGTGAAAATTACTTTAATAAGTGTGTAATACACTTCGTTAGCTTCAATGCTCTTTGCTTCTTCACTTTATTTCTTTCATGTGGCCACTTTTATTGTATTGAATGAGCGGATTTGTTTCTGTTGAAACTCTACACCTAATAACTAATATTGCAGTATCAGTTTCATTAAAGCCGCTAATTATAAATTAATACATTATGAATTATGAGAAGTGCTGCAGCTGGCTCTCTCATTGCCTCTCTGTTATTGATAATAATGTGACACAAGGATGTTTAATATACATTAGAAGACGTGGTAACTAGTGCTAGGCAGTTATACTGTATAGCTTTTATCCACATGAAGTGTTTATTTCCTATAACACAATAAGCATAAATATATTAGGAGATAGATTACCTACTATTAATAGCAGCGTAAGCCTTTCCAGCCACAAGAGGAGAAACAGGAGCAGACCACTGTGGATGGCAGAGAAAAGTGGGGTTATTTGTATATTTCCCCCTAATGGATTTGGTAGATGACCTAAAATCTGAGTAACAGCTATTTCAGTAGGTTTAATCCAGTCATCCTCAAAAAAATAAATAAACAGCAGTGTGGAGCGAAATTGAACGAGAGAAATGGAGTGAATAAAACGGGTGAGGGCAAAAGAAAGAGAGGATCACAAATAAAGCTCAATGTAGGATTGATGAGAGGAAATGGGGATTTTGACAATGTGATTAAGTAATGGTTTCAAAATATGGCAGCAATGGTGATGTCAATGAAGGGCGGAATTACATTTCATTATCATAAATATAAGGAAGGCAAACTGCGGCTTAGTTATGAGGAGTTTACAGGCTGGTGAGCCAAAGACTCGACCCCAGATCCTCCAACAATCGCTCTAAATGTTTCAGCTACTTTCTTCTGTTGGCTGCATTTGGAGATTTTGGTCATTCATCAGAAACATGTACTGAATAGTTTAACAATAATAAACACTTATCGATATTGAAATGAGTATTTTCAATGCAAAAAATATCCTGTCTCATTAAATGATCAAATCTATTTTGTGCTTTTCAGGGTTCCCAACCCTGCAAAGAAACTCTGTGCCCAGAAACACGAGATCAAGCTCTCTCCTGTCTCCACGTTCCCAAAGTGGCACTAAATAACAGAGCTACACACAGAGCAATGGTGGTTTACAGTACAGAGGACTATTGAACTAACACGACAATGGGCTCAGAGACCACTACAAAGTGGAGATAATGCTGTGGACTCGACTCAAAAGACAGAATTACTGTGGATGGAAACGGATTGCAGCACATCTGCGATTCATTTGAGTTGTAATCACTTTTCTAAGGCATGACACAACTCCAAACCAGGGTTATTATGGTAAACTAAAACTGAAACTAAAACGAAAAGAAGCAGTGAAAAATATTTTTAGTAAACTGAAACTAAATTAAAAACTATATTGTTGAAGAAAAACTATAAACTGAAACGATATTACCTGATTAAAAAAAACTAATACAAATAAAATAAAAAACGTATGTAAAAATAAAATAAAAACGAACGTAAATC
Organism: Sebastolobus alascanus; assembly: GCA_916701645.2. NCBI lineage: Eukaryota > Metazoa > Chordata > Actinopteri > Perciformes > Sebastidae > Sebastolobus > Sebastolobus alascanus. Next base: position 302,720 of record CAKAOJ020000358.1, read on the forward strand.
CATTTCAATTATAGTTTTTTAACTATAGTATAAAATAAGAGACCGCGTGAATTTCTGTCAACTCTCTCTCTTGACCTTCCAGGAGGTGGCGCTAGGACGCAATTGCTTCACATCGGACACTAAAGATTAAACATTAAACATTATGGCCATTCCTATACAGTTCTCCAACCATGCATTTTGTATGTATCAGGAATGTCAAAGTTAATGCGATAATAACGCGCTAACGCAAATTCGGTTTAACTCCACAAATTTCTTTATCGCATTAACACAGTCGATCTTTCGGAGATTGCAGCGGGCTCAGTTTTAAAGCTAGAGTGAAGATACTGGCATCATATGAAGATAGAAAACCTAATGAATCCATGTCATACTAGCTTGTCGAGAAGGAAGTTAAATAATGTTCCAGACTTGCGCTAAATTTTGTTGAGGAAAAACTGGCTTGGCCATTTTCAAAGGGGTCCCTTGACCTCTGACCTCAAGATATGTGAATGAAAATGGGCTCTATGGGTACCCACGAGTATCCCCTTTACAGACATGCCCACTTTATGATAATCACATGCAGTTTTGGGCAAGTCATAGTCAAGTCAGCACACTGACACACTGGCAGCTGTTGTTGCCTGTTGGGCTTGAGTTTGCCATGTTATGATTAGAGCATATTTTTTATGCTAAATGCAGTACCTGAGAGGGTTTCAGGACAATATTTGTCATTGTTTTGTGTTGTTAATTGATTTCCAATAATAAATATATACATACATTTGCATAAACCAAACTTGTACAACAAGCTGACTTACACAACGATACGCTGCGGCTTTGTTGGTTCTCGTACCAATCGCTCAATTATAATATTAGAGTGGAAGAAATGTCTTCAAGCCAATCAATTGATAAACAAAAACAGTAATTTCTATGAAGGGTTTTCGTTGGGTTTTATTCTTCTAACACAGTGTAAGCTCACTCTGTTAACTTGACATTGCAGACGAAGTACTATACAGCGTGTATTTGACTGTTTTATGTCAAACTTATTTTTATTCATATTTATGGCTTAATAACATCTATCTTACTGACTTCATGGTGGAACAAGTCACTTAAATGTCATACTATCCTATCTATTAGGTAAAAGACATGCCCTAAATAATGACATATCCAAAAAAGTATGTTTAATGAAGTGATCTACTCAGAAAGGGACATTTTTTTAAATTCTTGTACTTAATGTGGCAGTAAACTTCCTGTTTTCCTTTTATAGGTCTGAATTCCAATAAACTGAGGCGCCATGCAATCATCATTATGAATTCTGTGTCAAAAAGCTGTGAAAAACACTCCTTAACACTACAGTACCTAGGAGCATTTTAATTGACATGTTGAAATTTTATGCATGATTCTACGTCTAGAGTAATTCAACGCCAGAAAGTGTTGACTTTTGCTGGTTTTACATCTGCCACAATGATTACCAAGAGCTCCACGGCATCGTGGAGACAGGCACATCGCTGCTGTGTGTTCTTCTACCTGGTTGTGACATGTTGGTGCTGTGTGCCAGAAATATTAAAAAAAAATCTTTACTGAAGACACACTATGTTTCAACGAGAAGCAACACAAACTACTGTCCTTCACCACATACAGTAGGGTCTCATTAGTTGACAAGAATTACAACACACGGACAGTTGCAGCTCTAACGCCAAGTCAAAGATGTGAATTATATTTACTGGATACTTAAAGGAGCAGTGTGTAACATTTCGGGGGATCTAGTGGCAGAAATGGAACATAATATTCATAACTATGTTTTAATTAGTGTTTAATCACCTGAAACTAAGAATCGTATTTTGTTAGCTTAGAATGAGCCCTTCATATCTACATAGGGAGCGGGTCCTCTTCACGGAGTCCGCCATGTTGCTCCGCCATGTTTCTACAGTCGCCCAGAACGGACAAACCAAACACTGACTCTAGAGAACCTTTCACGTTTTTACGTTACCTGAAGGCCACCGTAGTTCTCCGACACGCTTGTGAAACTGCGGTAATGTGAGCCGCAGAGTGCAAAACCGTGGTACCGCCAGCCGCCGTCTGACTTCCGTTGCTCCTAAAGTAGTGTTATAATGGTAAGGATGGCCTCTGAGTGAGGCGAACAGCTTTACCACGGTTTTGCACTCGGCGGCTCACGTTACCGCAGTATTGGAAAGGGAGGAGTGAGCGGAGGGGTACTCTCTTAGTTGCAATTTGCAACCACACCGCTAGGTGCCGCCAAATCCTACACACTGAACCTTTAAACCTGACCATCATAACCTCTAATAGGGCATGACCTGGTTGTTCAGCTATTAATTCTTTGTTTTTTGAAGAGGACCAGAGGTGGTGTGCAGATGAGAGTTCTGAGCTGGAAATGAGAGCATATATCTACTGAATAACTACTTTAACAACACTAGGACTGGGCGATATGGCCAAAGTCTTCTATTGCAAGATTCGCAATATAGGTAATTTCATATCTCGATAACGATATATATCATGATATAGAAGGTTTTCTGGTGAGTCAATAAATAGTCTATATGAAATATGTAATAACCACATGGTAAAGCCTACATGTATGTTTGTATACTCCTGTGTTAATTAAATACTTGACAAAAAAACATAACGGTTTCAAATGAAATTATAGAGAAATAAATGAATAAATATTTCCATCTACACACTGACTATGTTTACATGCATGCACACAAATACAGAGTAGTCAGATTATGACAATAGTTTGATTTAACGTAGTTTGATCAGATATCAGAGAAATTTGAGCTAGTATGTGCTTGTTATTATCAATTTACACGATGTAATTGTGCATCATGATATCTCGATATATGATTTAATCATGATATGATTCCATTGAAAGACGTTAAATTATCATATTGAACGTATTACGTACACTGTAATAATAATGAGTGCTTCTGAATGTATATGATTTAATTGCACTAATGCAACAATCTAAGAGTGTTGAAAGTGCAGTATAATGACAACATTACATATCATCCTCATCTACATTTGCTCACTAACTGTAATGCAAACAAAAAGTTTTTTAGAAGTAATTAGAGCAAGTTAGAGATGATTCGTCACCTCCCCTGGTGGTAAGGATTTCCATAGATGAAATATCTCTTCCACAAACACAAACAGTGATAAAGCCAAAATCAGATTTTGGTATCTACAGCCCACAGTTTGCATCCCTATCCATAGGAAAGCTGCTTAGCCTTGGCAGCTAATGTGAATTGCTCCGGTGGTAACAGGGTGCAACCTCTGAACCGAGCTGTTAGGAGCGTAATGAATGAATCGGAAGGAACAATGCAAATGATTTATAGCCGTAATTACTGAAGGCCTCAAGATCCGACGGTTTAAGTAGCCTTTTCATCATTAAAAGCAGAGCTGATCACATGCTATTGCTGGTGGGAGTTTACTCAGCTTCAATAACCATCAACACTCTGGCTCTATTCAGATCTATGGCTAAATCCCAGGTGAGTGACAGGTGCCAGCTACAGGGCTGTTAGGAGAGAGCGTTTGTTGATATAACCGTGTTTTCCTCTCTTTGAGCGACTGATCTGCAAAGGTACACATAAAGGCCCTCCTTCAGCAATGTACACAGAGCACTTCGAAAGGAGTACATAAAAATGCCTCTCCCCCCTCCCTGCAACATTAAACAGTGTGGAGGGGGTGCAGTGGGAGGCATGGGGGGGGGGGGGAGGCTGGGGGACTCAAACAAACGCTGGAGAGTGGCAAGTTTGCATTTGCCCATACCAACAAGCTCCTATCTCATTAACAAACCGCTGAAATAAAAGAGTGCTTTTTTGGCTCACAGCTATAAAAAAAATTATCATAGTGATGATGTTCCTCAGCCGTCAACAGAGCTGTGATAACGTTGTTTGATGATGACTTTCCCATGAATGTTAAGCAGCCGCCGCGGCAGAGGAAAGGAGCTTATCAGCGTCTAATGCCCATCTCTAATTCCTGCCCTTCTTGAACTAGCCATTTTCTAACAGCGTTAACTGTCAAATTTACATCCCGTCTTAATGCCACTAAAGAGTACGGGGGATGAAGAGTAAATGACAGCAGTGTAATGAGGAAGGCAAGGCATTCCTTCTTACTTTCTCTCCCCCTCTCTTTCTCTAAGGAGAAGGAGATTTCCACAATATGGGGGCTTTTTTTTCCTCCTCCTGTGCCATGATGCCGTGATGGAGAGCTTACCTGTGAACTTACTGTAGGTGCACATGGGCTTAATTAGCACTGGGCCCTTATGTGAAGGAGGAAAAATAGATTTTTTTTTACATTGCACTGCAAATAAATACATGCAGGCAAACAATAACATTCTGACAATGAAGCACATTCGAAAATGAGCATTATATATATCACCAAGAACTCAGCAGTTGGTTTAGATATGTAAAAGGTAAAAGGGATCAACTTGGGCTAAACAGCCATCATTTTATTATGATAAATGGAGGCCAGGAGGGCGTATTTAAAGTAGCATGACTAGAAATCACATCACGTTTTCTTTTTTTTCCTGATTTTCTATAAAACATTCCTTTTCGTGCATTCCTTAACATCAATAAGACATTACAATTACACGTTATTATTGTGATTTTTTGAATACTGTATATAATAATGCTCTGTAGCTAGTACAGTTAAATCTTAACTATATCACTGTAATCTCCGTCAACAGGCTCTAGCAAAAGATAGACACCCTGGTCCCAATCTCTTCTACCAAATTTCTTATATGTCATTAGTCCTTGGTGCCCAGTGCACATAATGAAAGAAAACAATGAATTACATCAGTATTTTGATTCGGTACAATTGAGCATCCCTTATCAGGGAACTGACCACTTTCATTTTCTGTTTCTAAATTGGCATTTTGTCCATTAAGTCAATTAAAAATGCTGAACTATTGCAGGAGACAATCACTTCTGACATTCAAATAAAATAATAGGAAAATGGCCACAGCTTCATTGTAAAAACAAATTTAGTTTTAAATTGATATGGTGTAACCTTTGGGAAAAAAACAAAACTATGTACTATTATATACAGTATATACCTGTATAATATTATTATATAATATAGGTTCTTTATTTGTCATTTGTCAATTCCAGCAAAGCAGTCATTGGCAATGAAAATCTTTGGTCTCAGGTTCCTTCAACAATGCTCATAAAATATGTTAATATAAAAGGGGAGCGCATAAAATAATGCAGTTAAAACATAGGGCTTGAATATAAAAAAGATAAGATAGTAATGTACTGTAAATGTAAATTTGTAAATTGTAATTTTGTTGAAGACAGTAATTCAGATGGGAAAACTGAATGTTAACAGGATGTAGTATGTATATGCATGATGAGAAGTATATATATATATGTATATACCCACACACAGAGGTGTAACAGTAAGAATAGGTGAGACATTTTACCTATTTGCTTCTCATTACTGTGTGACTTATAATTTCTACAATAAATTGATGAGGCTTCCCAGAGACTCTACTTGCCTCTCTCCTAAGGAAGCCTTCGTATTTATGCATACTTCTGTTCCTTTAATGCAAATGAGACAAGTTGAAAGTTTTCTAATGTCTGCATGTAATTTAAGATGGCATTTAAGCCTCCTACCCTAGATGCTATCATCATAATTAATTCATCAGGTAATAATTCCCATTATTCCAAGGCATTATTTTATGTCAGGGAAGGTAATGAATAGCTACGAGGGCACGCACACTATTTAGCTACGAAATACAAGCAGCACTGCAGTTTGTATTATACAGTAGACTGCTGGAAAATATAAAAAAAAATACACAATCAGCTGTGGAATGGGATGAAATACGGACTGAGTGGTTGTGTAAAAGCAAATGTGATTTCTTCGTAATTTAATTTGGACTGGTGAATATTCAATCTTCATTCTCACGCAGGGAAAGTGGAATAAAGATAAACAGAAGAAAGGTTGTACCTTCCCTCCGTGCTGTCATAATCAACCATGCAAGTGAACCTATGAATATGTAGTCCATTTCATCTGAGGGGTCGGACTCTGGTAGGGCAGGCCAGCCCAGATTAAATCTCAGCTCGTCTGATTGGACCATACAACGATTCAAACTGAGCTAATTTCATGCCAATCTGGCTGCCTCCAGTGAAACTATCCAAAAGGCAAGAGGCTACAGCGATTTGGAAAAGAAGAGACAACAGATAAATGGTGAAATGAAGTTGAAGGGGGCCTTCTTACCTTTGAGAGGAAATATTTCAATTTAAATGTATCACTTTATCAGTGTAAAGTCCTCCAGCTTTGCAGCTCTGAGATTACACCAATTAAACATCAAATATGGTGAACTAACTGCAAATGAACAAATGCCTCGTGTGCTCCTGTTTAAAGGTTGGCGTTATGCTGTTCAGAGACATTCACTTACAACTACAATTAGTCTGCAGCGTGTAGATTTAACACAGCTTCACACAGGCTATAAACACAGCTACTGAGCTGAAATTATTGGTCAAAGTCAACTAAAGAGCATTTGATCCCAAAACTGTGACTTGGTTCATGGTTTTAGTCATTTAGTCAAGTAAAAATACCAAATATTTGCAGGCTAGAGCAAATAATGTATATACATTTTACTGTAGATGCATATCATATAATGAATAATATACACATTGTGCAATTAGGTGTACATAATATCCTTTCATCGCCATATGGAGGTAGCAGACTGCATAGGCTATACTGTAAATAATCTACTCATAATCTAATCTACTAGACAATTTGCTGTTCAGCTCTTACCTGTATATAGAACCGCTATTCATTTGTTTGCTCACATTTGTTTAACTCTATGTCTGTATCTAGGGGTGGGAATCCCCAGAGGCCCCATGATATAATATTATCACGATTCTTAGGTCACAATAGAATCTTATTGCGATTTTAAACAGTGTGATATGCTGAGTATTGCGATAAGATATATTGCGATATGTTGCGATTTATTACCTTTTTTCAACTGCAAATAATGCAGTTTGTCATCATCTTTTTTATCTGATAAGATACAGTTTTCACTCTGTTCATCTCAGAGTTTTCATTCACATATCTTGAGGTCAGAGGTCAAGGGACCCCTTTGAAAATGCCCATGCCAGTTTTTTCTTGCCAAAATTTAGCGTAACTTTGGAGCGTTATTTAGCGTTCTTCCCGACAAGCTAACAATACATGGTTGATACCAATGGATTCCTTAGGTTTTCTAGTTTCATATGATATCTTCACTCTAGCTTTAAGACTGAGCCCGCTACAACCTCTGAAATACAGAATAGCATTGGATTGTTAAGAGGTTAGTTTATATACTAAAATATCGATACTTGACATCCGTGTATCAATACAATATTGCCACGCAAAATATCGCGATACTATGCTGTATCGATTTTCCCCCCACACCTATCTGTATCTGTATCCTCCAGTAAATGTATCTCTTTACCGTTGATTCTGATTTTTAAGCGAGTAGATTCAACACACCACTTTTGAATACCCTTTACTATTATTTTTCACATTAAATAGAGTCCATCTTTAATTAAATTATCAAAAAGTGGAGTGATAATCACGAATATAATCATTGACTTATCGGAGCCCATGTTTTGACCCTGTATTAAATCTCTTGCTATTTCCATGCAGTTCAAGTGGCTAAATATTTCTGCTATTCTAAAGGTAATGAAATGGTATATCAACGGTTCATATTTCTGCTTAGAGATCACCTGCATCGGTCGGGGTAAACCAGGAAACATCCAGAAGAGTAGACACAGCACCGGTTAGTCTCCAACCCGTCTCTCCCGCTCTGCAGCTCGCTGCCGCTGAGCTCTGCCTGTGGGCACAACAGATTTGACACAAGAGTGCTGATGAATCTCATCAGTTTAATGTGTTTATGCTCGCTAAGCCCTAAAAGCTTATTGCTGTTCAATGGAGTGCTACAAAGTTACCTAATTTCCCCCCCTGGTTGTCTCTTAGCACGCTGGCGACGCAGACTCCCAATAACACGATGTACTCTGCAACCTGTGGAAGACAGAGGCCACGCTGTGTCTCAGTGATTTGTGTTATCGGGCAGAGAATAGACCTTGACAGAAATACAGTGAGCGCAGATATTACTGTTTTTTTTTCCACCTTAAATTCAGCCCATGACTGTCTCTCTCCCTCCACATTGATCCCTTTTTACAGCCTTTTCACAGTAAGTACTTTAGTCTTATCTTCACTGCCCCCACCTCGCCTGTCTCACACTCTACCCAATGAGGCTGGCTGCCTATATGACAGCTAACACCCAGTATTAATTAAAATGTCATGCCTCCAAATCAATATTGTAAAACAGTTCAAACACAACTCATCGCCACTGCTGTGATAAGTGCTCTTGGGTGACAGGTAAGTCCAAAGAAAGAGACGCAGGAGAATAGTATGAGGGATTTACCCAGAGCCAACATGTAACATTAAAATGTATGACCCCCCCTGTGCGTTACTTCATCACTCACAATTGCAAATTATCCACACTGTCACGAAGTGTGCTGCGCTATAAACTGACAGATCCATAAGTCAGCAGCAACAGGCCAGGAGGCTCCACGCGAGAACTCTTTAGCTTCAGATGTCTGACTGCAATGCGTTAAAAGTGACTAATGCACACTCATTTGGGAAGGAGGCTGTCAGAGGGGGGATTTATCAGTGCTACTAAAATCCATCTGATCACGTTCATGTTAACTCTGCTCTGTTAGGTAACGCCTGCACACTACTCCATGCCACAATATTTTTATTGACTATTGTTTCGATCCTGCTTGGATCTTCGACAGGTCAAAGTGTTTGAAAAAGTGGAAACCACACCTATATATTTATACATAAAGCACACCAATATGCAAACTAGCTCTATGATGGCAGGTGTAGTTCATCTAAAACACCAGCGTGATAAAAAAACATCCACAAACAATTCACATCTTGATAAGGTACATAAAAACAATAATACAAAAGCCATACTTCTAATATCAAACATGTTAGTTTATGTCATATTCATCATCTCATATATCAGAAAATCCATCACCTACGTTATTATTATATTACATTACATTGAGGTAGAGGAAAATAGGAAAGAAGAAATATTTAATACTTGTACAATAAATTGGGTTTAAAACACCCTTCTAAATAAGTTATCTATATCAAATCACACTATGGATTTGGACTAGGGCTTTCAAAGTTAATGAGATAATAACGCGTTAACGCTAGTTTGTTTTAATGCCACTAATTTTTTTAACGCATTAACGCAATTGATCTTCCGGAGGTTGTACCGGGCGCGGTTTTAAAGCTAAGTGAAGATACTGGTATTATATGAAACTAGAAAAACCTAATGAATCCATTGGTACCATGTTATGCTAGCTTGTCGAGAAGGAGGTTAATTAACGTTCCAAACATGTGCTAAATTTTGGCGAGGAAAAGCTGGCATGACCATTTTCAAAGGGGTCCATTGACCTCTGACCTCAAAATGTGTGAAAGAAAATGGGTTCTATTGGTACCCACGAGTCTCCCCTTTACAGACATGCCCACTTTATGATAATCACATACAGTTTTGGGCAAGTCATAGTCAAGTCAGCACACTGACACACTGACAGCTGTTGTTGCCTGTTGGGCTTGAGTTTGCCATGTTATGATTTGAGCATATTTTTTATGCTAAATGCAGTACCTGTGAGGGTTTCTGGACAACATTTGTCATTATTTTGTGTTGTTAATTGATTTCCAATATAAATGATCACGCTGGTGTCTTAGATGAACCACAGCTGCCATCATAGAGCTTGTTTGCCTATTGGTGGCTTTATGTATAAATATATAGGTGTAGTTTCCACTTTTTCAAACACTTTGACCTGACGAAGATCCAAGCAGGATCGAAACGTAGTCAATAAAAATATTGTGGCATGGAGTAGTGTGCCGGGGTTACCTTTTTTACGTTACTGACGCTGTTCTGATAGCCTCACACCTACGTGATGTGCGAATAATTCATCTTCTTCAACTCTGCTCTGTTAGGACAAAAATACAAAAAAGGAGTGAGTTATTACCAAACTACTTTCAATGGACTCCTGTAACACAAGGTATAGGATTTTGCCATGAAAAGTTCCCATGAATAAAGCCAATAAAATGCCATTTTCTCGCAATATTCCAACTATTATGAGGGTTGATTCAAAACTTTGCGAGGCCGTGCGTGTTCACGCATACTCATTGAAAGGCATTGTTCAAAAGCAATGCTCGGGATATGGATAGAATGTGACAAATTCTGTCAGAGTAAATATGGTTTAATAAATGAATTAGCTTCATAAATAATGGCTGTAATGACATTTTAGGGGACAATAAGCCTAAGCGTTGTCAGGAAATAGTTGATGTATGAGTTTCATGCCTCAGCGGTTCCTCAAAATGAATAGGCTTGGGAAGATAGCAGCGGCCTGCAACCAGCCTATTTCCTCGAATTATCTACTTGTTGTCAATTTGCACAGTGGAATTACACATGCAAATTGAACTGCCTGCACAAACACCACTTGGAGATGATAAAAACAAATTAACAAAGGCTATAGAAGGAGGATTTATTTCACTGGCTAACCCAGGTCAAGCAATACATGTATTTTACAATTGTGTGTACCCAATTTTGGTGTAATTATATCAGCAAATTATTCTTTGTAATCTTATTATTTTCTCCCCAACCTTCTCCTTACACACATAATTAACTTCCCTCATCCTCGCGAAAAAAAAAAAAAAAAAAAATCAGCTTGCCTCTGCATCACAGTTTAATCTGATTTGTGGTTCGTCGGCTTTTTGCAGAGGAAGGTGAGAGGTGAACAGTTTAGTGACACTGTTTAGTGTAACCGCTTGGTAAAGGAGCAGACAAATCTACATAGCAGAAGTCACAATGTTAAAATATAGCTAAATAATCACCTCTTAACATCATCCCTCATACTAGGGAGGAAATTAAGAGTCCCCGGACCTCCGCGTTTGCCATTAGATATCTCATTTACTTTGTACACACAGTGCTAATCTGCACTAATGAATTCTGCCACACCAAGCCAGATCGAGATGACTTAAAATTATTACCACTTCCACAGATATGCCTTTCCTCATTTGAGGCTCAATTTGGCTGGCTCGCAAAAACAGTCTGTCACAGTAAGATACTAATAATTAGGGTTTTAAGATGATTAGTTTATCTCTGTGCTCTTACAGTCCTGCCTCTTATCCGCCATGGCCAAAACTTAATAAGAGGCTCTAAGTTTTAAACAGCCAACTCCAAATTACCAAGAAATGACGGAAATAATGAACTGGAGCACATGCCAGGGAGAGAGAGAGAGGGGGAGACACAGAGATGGATGGTGGGAGAGCTGAGAGACATTAATTCAAGTGTGAAATAGAACACAAAGTCTGGTAATCAATAAGGAAATGATTCAGACCTGTAATGCCAAAATTGTTTAGTATTAACAGGACTTTGTGACTCTCATTTACCTTCAGACGCTGCCGTGCTCATCAACTTGTCACACGAGTAATTAAAGTCACAGTAATGCTGAGTGAGTGATACCAGTTAATGGCTCCATATTTTAGAGAGATTTTACATGTTCGAGATGACGTTCAATATAGCATAAGCCTTATCGTCCCAGTTTAATATGCACTGCACTTTGCAAAGCTGAACAGAGTAAATCTCTCATCTTGGGGTACAGGAAGGTCAAGGAGAGTGCAAGGTCTCCAGGGTTATTTTTTTTACATTTGTGCCACAAGACAGGGCTCAAGGTATCAAACCTCAATACTTTTTTATTAGCGACCAAAACGTGTCTAAGTATCAAAAGCTGGCATCAAATGTCTGCCCCGATTTGAAGTCTTGTTTCTGAGTTTAGGGCTGCAACTTATTTTCATTATCGATTAACCTGTCGATTATCTCTTTAATATCTCTTTAAAATGTAAAAAATAGCGACATATGCCAATCACAAGATCCCACAGCCCATAATGGCGTCTTCAAATTAGGGTTATCAGACTTAACGCGATAACACGTTAATGCAAATTTGTTATAACGCCACTAATTTCTTTAACGCATTAACGTAACTTGCGATTTTAGGTTGTAGCGGGCTGAATAACGCTCCAAACTTACGCTAAGTTTTGGCAAGGAAAAACTGGTATGGCCATTTTCAAGGGGGTCTCTTGACCTCTGACCTCAAGATGTGTGAATGAAAATGGGTTCTATGGGTACCCAAGAGTCTCCCCTTTACAGACATGCCCACTTTATGATAATCACATGCAGTTTGGGGCAAGTCATAGTCAAGTCAGCACACTGACACACTGACAGCTGCTGTTGCCTGTTGGGCTTGAGCTTGCCATGTTATGATTTGAGCATATTTTTTATGCTAAATGCAGTACCTGTGAGGGTTTCTGGACAATATTTGTCATTGTTTTGTGTTGTTTATTGATTTCGAATAATAAATATATACACACATTTGCATAAAGCAAGCATATTTGCCCACTCCCGTGTTGATAAGAGTATTAAATACTTGACAAATCTCCCTTTAAGGTACATTTTGAACAGATGTGCGATTAATCATGATTAAATATTTTAATCGATTGACAGCCCTACTTCAAATATCTCATCCGACCAACGGTCCAAAACCCAAAGGGATTCAATATAAAATGAATTTAGTTTATTGTTTCAATTACAATTAAAGCAGCAAATACTCACATTTGAGAAGCTGCAAGAATGTTTGACACTTCTACTTGATAAATTGAATTAAATGATTCATTTCTGATCAATTATCAATTGTTATTGTCAATTAATTTTCTGTCCATTGATTAATGGTATAACTGGGCAGTTGTTTGCATCTGCTTTAAATCGTAATTTTGCCAATTTTAGACTGGATTTCATTGAGGCAAAAGTTCTGCATGGCTTCTGAACATTTGAGAAGTTTGGCCTCTTATGTTAAAGGTGCTATTATTGATAACATTCAGCCACTAGATGTCAGATATCTTCCACAGAGATAAACAAAATATTCATTTTAGACCCGCCAATTTTTTCAAAATGATTAATTCACAATCATAATAATTTTTTTAGGGAAATCGATTTTTATTCGGCACCTTTCTAAAAGCTCTGTGGATGTATTATTTTTTTGAACTTATTCGTCTGCATAAAAATGTTATCAGTAAGACCTTTAAATCCAAAGAATAGTAATTTATAATAAAATAGAATGAATATTCTTTTGGCAATGGCACCTAAATCAGTATTTAATATTGAATAATTTCCCACAATTCCAAGCAAGTCCTACACAACACTGATGGTTTACCTGAGATACCTTTTCTTCCAGAAACTTCTTCCCCATACAGTGTCCAGCTTACCTGAAACCTGGTCATTGACCTTTTTATACATACATTGGTTATAGGTCTCACTCTCTATTCTACATTCATAGGGCACACAAAAATACAGGCTATAATTTATGTAGATTATTGGCTTTTGCAATAAGATGCAACCAAAAGAAAGCCTAATGTGAATGAGTGTGAAAGAGCAATTTAAGGGTAGATGTGCCTGTGCCAGTGCCAGGGGCTATGCGAGATTTGCATGCTAATCATTCTAATAATAATGTAATGCCCAAAGCGCTTTGAGCAAATTGCGAACCGGTGGTCATAGAAGGGAGCTTATCTCGCCGAGAACATGACACAAATATAGGTTAACATTTGAATGGTTGCTGGTAATTCACGGACCTGTCAGTAGCCTGGCTCACCTCAATTAGAAATGCTCCACAACAGCCTGCTCTTGACTTTACTTCACTCTTAAGACTATCGTAGACGGCTATAACTCCTTAAATGTGTTACACGCGTCTATCCTGAGCCGTAAACGGAAACTTTACACCATAAAACCCCATAAAACCGCATAAAACCCGATAAATCCCGCTCTGCTAGCCAAAACATCCCCAAATTAAACCTTAAACTGTTAAACGTTGTTCTCAAAAAAAAACAGCCAATGAGAGCCTTTGTTTCGCCTTCGCTCAGCACAGTTCTGATTGGATCATGTGCTCTAACGTTGCTAGCTATCAGCCAATCGGTGCTTTCTTATCGGAAACGTCACAGTGTTTACCCGGAAATGAGAGCCCTGCTCCGACGGCTGCTGTTTAAAAAATCTATATTTGACCAATTTCTAACTGTTTTTTTTAGCTAAATAATACATTACCGTGTAGTCTCACTGTAATCTACTGACTCGGTATGTACTGCGGACTGTTGCCCAAAGGTTTAACCGAAGAAGACCTCAGTCCAGATGAAGAGGAGGAGGATGATGTTGAGGAGAAGAGGGAGGGTGAGAAGAAGTGTGCTGAAAAGTTGAGCTCTGCCGGGGAAAACACAGCCTCAGTGGTGGAGGGACAGTCGACTCACACTGCCGGGGATGCAGACAGTGATTCCCCGACATGCAGCATGCCTGGTACATCCCAGGAAACGTGGCAAGTATGTTGATTTGATATGTGAGCTAAGCTTAGCATTCATTCTGCGAGCTAGCTGTGATGTACCTGTGGTGTTGTTGTCTGTAAGTGAGGGCTAATTCTTAAAGAAAACACCTTCACAATACATTTACAATTTCTGTTGAATCCCCAGCCCTTCTAGAGCTAATAAAATGTGAATGAACTGTTTTTGAAGCCCTGTTTGTTGGACTATTTGTGTATCATAACATAATATGTGTACTGTAGAGGTAGATGAAGAGCTGTTGTGGTGGTCTCAGTTTGTGATTTCAGTTTGTGTTTGTGTGTTTTAGAAATTCCAGGATCTACGGAAGAAGAATGACGAAATAAAGACAATGAAGGTCCCCAGACGAAGAAAAAGAAGACGACACAAGAAAGGTGTTAGTGATAATACAATGAAAATGTAATGCTTGAGACTGTGTGTTGATGTTGAGCCACAATGGTTGCTTCTGTTTGTGTGCATTTTGTCTAGTCCAGTGGGCAAAATCATTCGAATCACTCTTTATGACAAAAAATATAATAAAATAATAGTAATACTTAATAATAATAACACCCATATTGACTTTTGGCCACCCTCTTAATACTTATTAATACTTAATAACAGAGGACCTTATTGGCCCACCTGTTATCCTTGAAGACTTCTGCTTAGCTGATGAATGATGTATCAAAGTATCCTACAAACCATTAACTGTGTCTCTTATGTCAATCAACAGGAGCAGAGAGTGAGGAACCTACAGAGACAAGGTACCAAATTATAATGTCCATACCACCATACAACACCATACAAATTCATTTATACAACAAAAGATTCAGGTAATTCTTCTCATGCAACTGTGGCAAATGTATAGCTGAAAGAGTGGACTGCCAAATTAAAAAGGAGTAGTAGTAGTAGTAGTAGTAGTAGTCATTAATTGTGGTCCTTATTAACCATTTTCCTTAAGGAATGCATATAATAAATAATAGGTAACAATAAGGCATTAAATAAAATTGGAAAAAAAAGTTTTGACCAAAAAGGTGTAGGCTGAAGCTTAAGCTTATTATACCTACGCTTTTTACTTAACATATTCTAATAGGCAACTCATTCATTTGAGACAAATCTCAGATGTCGAATGGCATTAGCGCTGACTCGATAGCTTTAATGGAATATTTAACACAAACAAGTAAGTTTACTGCGAGCTGATCCTCATAATAACTATTTGAATATAATGCAGTAGCTACCAATGGCTAAGAGCTTATTTTACACTTTAGAAAATGGCAGTATATGTGATTTGTAGTAAACCTGCAAGAAACAGAGATCATTTATACTGTAGTAAAGCAATTGTTTGCTAAATCATCTATATGACAGCAAGTTCTGAACATCAACCAGTGTAGCATCATATCTGTGTTGTGTTGAGGGAAGTGTAATGAGGCAGAATGTGCCAACACTATACCTTTTTACCAACACTAATGCTGTTCCCATGCTGTGTGATAGACACTCATCTAGACACATGGATCTGATTTCAGCATAGCGATTGAAATAAAGTCCAGTCGTAGGATGTACAGTGGTAGTTTGCCTCATCACAGTGCTGGGCTACATGTCATAAACATTAACTCACATTTTCTCTGTCAGCAGAGAGCATCAGGAGGAACAGGAGAAGCACTGGGACGGGCTTAAGCAGCATTTCGGTGTAAATGATCGATTTCATCCCCCTGCATGTTCCAAACCCCCTCCGCAGGTAACAAAGACTCCTGCCTTCCAACTTATCTGCTGAGGTTTAATACTGTGTCAGTCGTAGCTGTTAGTAACACCTTCCCATCCTTTGTGCTTCCGTGCCACTGTATCCCCTCATTGTTTTATGTGATATGACATATGGATTAGAAGAATCCTTATGCTAACTCAACCTGACACTGAGATGAATATTAAGGATTATGTTTGGCTACATTTAGTGATAAGATTAGGATGAATCTCCTTTCTCGTGTGCTTGAGATTAAAGTGAAATGTAGGTTTTTCCTCTGCAAGAAAGCTAATGAAAATCTAAATTTTGCTTGACAAAAGAAGAGAGGGTTAGAGTACCTGATACAGCCGCTATGACTGCTGCTAGAGCATTTAAATTAATGGTTAGATAATATGGAATTCATCATTGAAAGAAATTATAACTTACTTTCTTTCATTCGGATACATCTCAGCACTTAAAGATGAATGAACATTTTATGCAAAGGCTTGCAAATTGCCAATGAAGCAAAATATTTGCAAGCTTGATGAACATTATAGCTGACCCAGTGAATGGGAACTGTTCTCATTTCAATTTGAAATCCTTTTAATGATTATTTTGGAGTATTTTGTGCTTAATTTATCTCAGAGCAGCATAAAATTGAGTTTTTGCTGATTTTAGCCTCCTTTTGAATAGGGCCACTATGAAAGGATAAAAGAAATGATTAACAAGCTGAATGAAACAGAACTTGTCACATCAACATAATGAGGGGCTCCTTCATCCCTCAAATGCAGTTCCTTGTAATTAATATATCATATTTTTTTTTTAATTCTTTCACACAGTCATTTGAGGAAAAAGCTGTCATAGCAGCCAGATGTCGTTAATTCATTTGCTAACAGCATTTCTTCAGTGACCTTAAAACATGTTTCATGGCACAAAGGATGATGGTCTGTCAGTTAGAGTTTTGTTAGTGAGATACAACAGACGATAATTGAGATCACAAGTCAGGTTGTATCAGCTTCAGTTTATATGCAGAATAATAAACTATATAAAGCAAAATCAAGACCAAGCAACTAGAGTTACAGAGAAAATTGTTACACTAATTCTGCGTTTTTCAGCCTGATGGTATCCGCCTTGTACTTTTACAGTTGAGTCGAGGTCCTTCAACAATACATCAGAGGAGACACATTAATAATTACAGCCTCTTTCCACTGTATTTTTTTTTAGTATGATGAAATTTTGGGGGCTGAAGAAATCTGGTGCTCCGCTTCCTCAGATAGGCTCATCACAGCAGAACTGCCTTGCCATCAGTAACCGGGGGCCTCTCCGCACCCCCTTCTGCTTAGGCCTGTAATGGAAATGTGTAATTAAAGAGTCACATTTATGTTTGGTAATCTCCTGTAGCATTTCTAAGATTTCCCCACTAATATCCAATCAAAAAGGTTTTCATTTGTGAAGGGAAATCTACATATTTGTAGTAATGGCAATCATATTAAAAATAAGGCCCTGGGGACTTTTGAAGTTACTCTTTGATTTTTTTTCTCTCTACCCCTATTTCAGAAAAAAAAAATCTGAATTTTTTTTTCTCCCTCTTCTGCAGTCCGGCCTAGAAAAGAGCATAGACAGGGCCATAGCTGAAGGGGACATTGCAAAGGCGGAGGAGATGAGCGACAGACTCGCCACTCGAGAGGTACGTTGTGCTGATAAGAGATCTTTGGGGTGCTCCCGCTGTGACAAATCAGGCTAATGGATCCGTGGCCATTTCTGCTGCAAAGACATAGAGGAACAAAAACACACGCAGACACCCATCATTCAGTCCTGCAGCCCTTTTCCATTGAGTTAATGGAAAGCCCTCCCCTTAGTTTTGAAGTGCTGCAGTGTCTAAAGGACTTTTGGCTCTGCTTTTTAATGAAGGGTACATTGCTTTCAAGCCAACTGTTAAATCATTCTCCAGGTAAGAGTTTCATACCTTTGAAGTGTACATGTCCCTAAATGCAGTGCCTGAAGTTTTGTAACTAACCGCCTTGGCAGGCATCAAGGATCAAGTGGTTTGAAACTAATTTAGCATAAAATGTAGCCCACACACACATATAATTGTGGTTAAAAAGACATACAGCTGCAGTGTTACTCTTCCACTGGGGGAAATGCCGTACTTTGAGCATCAAAGTTAAACTTCTTTGTTTCATGATGCATGTTGCTTACAGCATCCCATAAGCTTTTTCATTTTGTAATAATAGCAACACAAACATGTGTTACACTGTGGGCTCAGATTTCATTGTCGGTCCTGGATGATTGCAATAGAGTTGCAAAGTAGACGGGGCTGCTGGTTCAGGAAATATTCCTCAACATAGAAGCACAGGAGTCTCCCATATAGTGTAATGCTCCTATACTACTGTATAGCTTTATGTTATGGCCACCAGTTTGAATTATTTAAACGTAATTTCCAAGAAATCCTATTTCGTCCGTTAGTTTAGCATGGCGGACAGTTCTAATACTACAATACCCATAAGCCTCTGTCACCGATGCAATGGAGAAGAAGCGAGTCAGGCAGTTGTAGCGAATTCAAAACGTTTCGTTGTTACAGTTGCTGAATTTTTCCAAAATTGACCAAGAATCCAAAAGTGAATTGATTTAAAGGAATAGTTCAACATTTTGGGAAATATGCTTTTTTGCTTTCTGGCAGAGAGATGAGAAAATCATTATCACTCTCATGTCTGTACACTAAATATATGAAGCTAGAGCCAGCAGCCAGTTAGCTTAGCTTAGCGTAAAACAGGGGGAAACAGCTAGTTTAGATCTGTAGAAAGGAAACAAAATCTGCCTGACAGCACCTCTAAAGCTCACTAAGTAACGTCATGTCTTGTTTGTTAAATTTGTACAGAAAATGAAGTGTAAAAATGACAAATCACCGTTTTACAGGTGGCTATGTGCCAGACTATTTCTTTGCTGGGACCAGTAACATACTGGAGTTTCTGTTGGTTGCCTGGCAACTGCTCCCAGCCACGTAACTGAAATTTAAGCGCTGTGATTAGATGTTTCTCATTGATATTCACCTTAGGAGTCGTAGTCAACTTCTCTCCTCATGTTTTTTATGTCTACAGGATTGTACCTTTGACTTTTTGTCAAAGAACCACAGTTTTGTCTTTTGCACTGATGTTTAAAAGTGCTCTGCGAAATATCCAGAGCATTAATATTGCAGCAAACAAATATTTACGATGTAAAGATATAGAGGAGTAATGTCTACCTGAACAGAGAATGAAGTCGCTCTCCCTCTGTGTGTGCTGTTATCCGAGCTTCTCTGTGCTTTGTTGACATCGCCGGACCCGCTGCGTCTGCCTTTAGTGCATGTTCGTGCATGTGAGCATGCCCCACTAGCTAGTTTACAGCTGCCAACTGACTGTGTTATTGCTGATGTGTAGCACCCACCCTCCGGTCCCCCCCTCAGGTTAACATTGTTAGCTCTGTTAGTACTGTTGCCATTGTTTTCACTGTTAGCACCGTTAGCTGAGAGCTGCCCGCTCAGCCATCGCCATGTTGGGAGCCGTGGAAAAGCAATAGAAATGCTCCCAATCTGTCATTTAGCACCTTTAAACCAGGTGGGTTTGATGCCCATCCAAGCAGTAAAAGTGGTCCAACTGTTAGTCATGTAACACTGTATTGTCTGTTGGAGAAATTAATGGGAAATTTACTTCTGGAAGTAGGGGCGCCCAAAATAGCTCCATCCACTTCACAACTCTTTAACACCGAAACAGTGAATCAGAAATCACAGTAGAAAACATCTGACCTTCATACTAGATGTGTCACCCAAAAAGATGATATTCAGCAAGATATGACACCACCAACTGTAAACAGGAGTACAGTATGTGTGTTTGCATGATATTTTATTCCTGCTATTTTAAAAGAATGTTCTATAATGTCAGTAAATATTTTAAACCTCACCCTCTTGAACGAATAAGTAGGCTCCAACAACAAGGGTCTGTGTTTAAAAATGAAAAAAAGCAGTCGTACTATTCATTGAATTGTCATTACATGCATGGCCCCGGTATCTCCAGTGTGTAATGGACATTAGTGTGCAGCGTCAGAGCCCTCATATTCCCCATCTTAACTGCTAGCAGAGTGGTCAAATATGGGGAAGTTAAATGAAAGCTCTTGTGAGTGGCACCTGCGCTGTACTTTCAGAAAGCCTCTTAGAGCGCTGGTGGATTGGTTTTAGCCTGAGCCGAGGTTCTCGCCTCCCTGGCACCTGCCTCGTGTCTTGCCAGAACCGTGATGGGACGTGACAGCAGTCTGGCAGCCGCAACTCATTGTTTAGCAGCGATAACTTCATTTCAGAGTGTAGTCAATTGACCATTTTGAAATCCCCAAAACATAAAGTTCTTTATCGTTCACTTTTGAATACGAAGAAAGGCATAGCTGAATATATGTGGAGAATGAAGAGATGTGGCAGCTAAAAGGCAAAAAGTTTGAAGGATGCTGATTATATTCTATCTTAAACGATGCAGCCTGTAATGCAGATAGCATTTAGACCAATGTTTGTTTACAGCACTCCTGTTCACTTTTGACAGGAGCACTGTGACAAACATTTAGAGGATCAATAATCCCCGCTGTGGCCAGAATCAATTTCAAGGTTATAATTGAGTGGCTCATTTGGCACGGAATGGCTTAGATGTTTAATTTGTTTACGGTCATAACACCAAGACATGATTGTGGCAGGCTTTTCACTGGAAGAATAGGAACAGGTTTTCTTCGCAAAAAATGCAAAAGCATTTCGACAGCTGTGAAGAACTAAAGAGGCCTGTTTGTCCCTCTAGGCATTGTTTTGTTAAGAAAACGCTGGTACACGTTGGATGACAATGTTTCAGCGTATTTTCATCCTCAATCTAACGCTTTCCCACTTATCTCCTCAAAGCAAAGGGAAATGGAGGGAAGATAGAGAGCTTGCTGTCAGAATCCCCCCTTTTATAAGACGGAAATGTTTGTTTCTGCTGTTTCGAGCTCCCTCAAATCAATTAATGATTTCCATTTGCTCCACTTTCTTCTTTTTAATCTGAACATTAAAACAATTTGGTAAAAACCTGTTTTGAAGGCTCCTTACAAATTCTGAGATATGTGTTCTTTCATCTGTCGAACTTCTGAGACGCGCTGCTCGGATATTGCAGGTTGAGTTTTTTTATTCTCATTACAGTTTTTTAAATATTTCCCAAGGCTGTAAGTCTTTGTTTTAGATGAATTCATGAAGACATGCTCCGCTTTTAAGTGAAAGTATTAACGCCCCTGAAGACGGCGCAAAGAAATCACATCCCCTTTTAGGTAACAAAATATTATTTATGTCTACATTGCTTAGACAAAGCTCCCTAATGTATTCCTTTAAACTGTGCAGATAGGGTTTCTTTTCTCATAAAGATGTCTGTTTCTCCTTCTCAGCACGTTTAGATTTCTTTTCACAAGCCTTAGAAGACACAAAATAATGTTAAAAGCTTCTTGCCTCAAAAGTAGTCCTAGTAGTTCAGTAGATTAAAAGGTGCAAGTCCTCCAATTAAGAAGACTGGGTCTCCATCCTTTGATTACTGCACATTATTTTACACTGCTGCTAGTTGCATATGGGCTAATTAATTCAGTAATTAGCATAACATGGAGTGACTGACACATATAGTATAAACGGCTCACAGCCTGTCAGGAGGCTTGATAGCATCCAGCAGCTCATATTTGACAGATTGATTTTGCCGCTATTCCTGGTAAATGAGCCAGAGCGAAAAGTTGATAACTCATCAGTAGCACAGTGGGGCTTCCTGTGTCATCTAAAGTGTAGTATGACCTTCAGGGAAATCTGTAATGTATTGGTTCAGTACGTACACATAAGTACATATCTCTTCTTTCCATTTCCTTTAAAAAAAGTTTTACAGCTGTTTTTAACAACTGTTGTAGATTCTAGTATCTCATGTTATTCTCATGCTAGTATCTGCTAAACTGTTCCACACTTTAGGATTTAGATGCATTAGAAACATATCTAAACATTTAGTGAAAATTTAGTGAAATGTACTCAATGTCAACGGACACATTTTGAACCAACAAAGCCAAATCGTCAGCATATAGAGAAAACGTTCACAATCAACTAGAGATTTAATATCATTTACATACATGTATATTAGTAAGAGTAAGGGTCCTAAGATTGAGCCTTGTGGAACTCCACACATGACCACTCCTATCGGATAAGGTGCAATTCATATCTACATACTGAATAAGATGACTTGGGTATGATTTAAACCAACAGACACCTAATAGCCTCAAATTCATTTCATCAAATTCAATAATTTACTGTATCAATCAGAACCATGTGATTTGTTGAACCCGGATTGGTATTGCTAATAAAACTTAGTACCAAACATATGAGGAGGTGGGAGATATTGGTGTCTACTGTACAGTACTTTCTATGTCACACTAATTAACCTTCTCATTGTAGTATTTCATACAACATCATCCTCACAACAAATAATGTCTCCCTAGCTCTTTTTTCTCTTTATAAAACAGAGCCACTGAGGTCTTTTGAAACAGTCAGGAGCTGTACTTTATATATAGTAAGTGGGCATATTTCACCACAAAAGACTGTCACGCCAAGTTAGAGCTTACAGTTCCCCCATAGCACTCATCACAGCTATTAGAGAGGCATTACCACTTCAAAACAGAAACTCTCTGAGTCTGTAACAATAGAGGGTGTCAAGTCCAATTCATTACTTCCAGGAGCTAAAGAATATGAAAAATAAAAAGTAGTTGCATGGCTGCTGGCTGCTCCTGAACCAACAGGAAAGAAGCAGGCCTTCAAAAAGCATCACACACACAAAGAAACATATATGTTTCTATTTTCAGTCTAATAGGCGCTATGGATGATCAGCATATTTCAGAAATACCTGGTGCTGAACTGTTCAGTTTTATAATAAAAGGATCACTGTCTTATCTAGTTGGAGCTGTATACACTAAAAAGTGTATTGAAGTGATGATGATCAAAAGCATAATGGTCTAATGAATGTTTATTGCAATAAGTTGACCTCATAGCTGTTTTCATAGATCCTTGATTCACTGGCTACATTTCCATCCAATAACCCCGTCGCTGGCTGTATCCAGTTCAGGTCTCATTCAGGTTCACTGACCTTTAATATCTGTTTATGTCTTCTTCTACTGTAGAAATGATGCTTTCACTGTTGAGGTAGAATAACACACTGAAGGACAATAAAGTTAACACAGACTTTGGCTCCACATCTGTCCAAAGTGCTGTCAAAACACCACATTGCAGAATATGGCTCTGGATATGTTAACGTGCACTGTGAATGTATCATTATAATATGTTTTCACACATACTATATAAATATCATAAGCACCTTCCTCAGAGAAACCTGTTTAAGAACTAAGTCCGAGTTAGTATTATATTGCTTCAGCACAGCAACATCTTACATGACTCGTGAGAAGTCTTGACGATATCAATCATCATTTCTGAGAAACCTGACATTGCTCAGTCAGAGGAGAGAGAGAGGGTAAAAGGCAGGAACACTTTCTGATGCTTCTTTTTCTCTTACCCAGTTGTTTCTGACTTTTTTTCGCAGAAATAAATAGTGAATAAATGGCAATGCGATATCATAAGAAAGCGTGTCTTAGACCCACATGTCCACCAGAGGATTTGGTTTGATTTGATTTTATTAAGGATCCCTATTAGTTGGTGCCATAGCAACCAGCTAATCTTCCTGGGGTCCACATTAAGTGCATTGAAACACATTAAAATGCAATACAAATACAAGAATAAATACCTTAGAAATAACTAGTTACAGATAAAACTTACAAATAGGACACCTGAGATAGCATACCTAACAATACAACAATGCAGCAGAGACTTCGAGGCAAATTATTCCAGAGAGTAATTAATCTATAAATAAAAGATTGTAGTAACGCATTAGGTCTAGCGTGTCAGAGTCACGTTTTGCCTTACCGAGGCGTGAATATTACACACACAACAAAGTCACGCACTTAGGTTTAGGCAACAGAACCACTTAGGCTTAGGAAAAACATCATGGCTGGGTTCAAATAAGTACGTAAACGAAGTAAAATATGTACGGAAACAATGTAACATCAGTGCTGAAACCATGTGATAAATGTCGCTAACGTAAGTTACGAAACAAAACGCCGTCTCTTGTTTGAAATTCCTGTGTTTGTTGGACCCATCAACCTCCCCTCCCACCCGCCATAAGCAGTCTTTCTCCCTTTTTAATGTACATCACTAACTCTGAAAGTACGCAGATGCATTTACATTGCAGTCAGTACAGACTACACGGGGTGAAATTGACACGCCTAAAGCAAGAACGGTGTTCTTGTTATGCGCTTTTGTCTTGCGCATTATCAATTATTGAGTCATTCACACGCCTTTTTATGCAACCGGGCTGTAAATTGTATATTACAGTATAAAATGATGTTGACCAGTGGCTTCCTTTACGCTGGATGGCCTTTAGCTGCATGGCGGACCTCTCTTTAGACCCTGTTTTGAGCCTGATGAACCTGATCAGCCTAAACTGTTTAAGTGTTCCCTCCTAATAGTTAGATCACTTAATATACAATAATTAACCTAATGAATATGTATTAACTGGAGCCATTTCTGGTTTCTGTAGTGTTTGAACTTGCGGATGGTTATAATATCCCTCATTATGTCCCAGCTCGTATTTCAATAGAAGCAGCAGTTGAAAGGAAAAGCCCCACTGTCCTTGAAATCTACCCTTTGGAAAGCTTCGCTTAAACGCTGTGAAACAAAGGTGTCGCGGCATTTTGTCGGAGGAGACATGGTGGCTTAGTCGAGACAAAGAGCTGAACTAAGAGTGTTTCATGATATTTATGTTATTTAGCACCTTTTTTTCTTCTCACCACCTTCTCCGCGCCATGCCCCGTGTTTGTAATCAAAAAATTAATGAGCAGCGCCTTTGTGGAAAGTGGGTTTTATCAGATTGTGACTTTCCCCGCCCCGCATCCGAGTCGGAGGCTGACTCCGTCTCCCCTGCGAGCCCCCCCAGGCCACCGCGCACAGAGTTTAGGGAAACTCTCCTCTTTGTTCATTTTTCCTTCAGCATAAGCAATTTATCACTGAATGAACTTTTATTGTATCTCTGGATGACTCACATTAAATTTTCGCCCATTAATTTTGAAATGGATTTTGAAATGGGTACTAAGCTTTTATCAAATGCCTGGGAATCTCATTTGGATTATTGTATTTCATTAATTACTTGATAGACAAAGCATACTTTTCAATGTAGATTTGTGTGCTGTTTAATTAATTAGCATGTTTTCTCTTTTAATTAAAGCCATTTTTTTTTTTTTAAATTAAAGCCCACAGCAAAACACATATATAATTTGTTTGTAATTAGGCCTTAATTGGTGGTAGTGGAAGCTTAGCACCCTCGGTTTCTTTTTTCATGATTGCCATTTTATTGCCAGTCACTCATTAATTAAACTGTTTTTTCTAATTAGCTTATAAAACTGTTGATGGCATATTATTGTAAGTGTGAGTTCAAAGCTTGCTAATAAGCCTACCCTACTCAGAAGAGGCGAGATAATGGAGTGTGCACAAAGCAGGCGAACTTTTAGAGATTTTTTTTTTGTCTACTCCCTAAAGATGACATGTCATGTGTATCTAGCATCAGATTACTAATAGAGGAAAATGTAGACGTGGTGGTTCTACTGTGCCTTCCCTGGAGTGGCTTTCTTTTTGCTTCATATCTGGACTTAGCTTTTGCGATGAAAATAATGCTATATTGTAATTGTTAATGCTTTCACAATATACACTGTTTAACAGTGATTTTGATGTTGAAGCAGTTATTGTTGAAGTAATTCAGAGAAATATAAGGTACCATCACACGATTAGTTGAGTAATCAATGAATTAACTGACCAGTGTTGGGATGTAACTAAGTACATTTACTCAAGTACTGTACTTAGCTACAAATTGAAGTACTTGCCACATTATACTTTGACTCCACTATAATTCAGAGAGAAATGTACTTTTTATTCCACAACAATAGGGCTGGACGATATGGAGAAAATCAAATACCACAATATTTTTGACCAAATGCCTCGATATCGATATTGCGAGGAAGTTGTAGGGTTGACCATTGGTGCTTTCAAAAAATATTTACACAAGGATATTTTTGATAAATAATCATCAGCAATGTGGATATAATGACTAAGTGGGTAAAGATAAATAATAGAGCAGCTAGAACAGTCTGGTAAGTTCAGAAAATTACATCACGTTACTGTAATGCAGCCTTTAAAACCAGGAAAAGACAACACTTATGCCATATTACAATATTACAATATCCAAAATCTAAGACGATATCTAGTCTCATATCACGATATCGATATAATATTGATATATTGCCCAGCCCTACTCTACATTTATTTAGAGCTTTAGATACTTTACATAGCCTATTAAGATTTCACATGCAAAACATATGATGATCCTATAAAATGTGATGCATTATTATATATTAAACTACCCAGTAGTATAGTAAATCTGAACTGAAACAATTAGTCGATTAATCGATTTAGTCGGTCAACAGAAAATTAATCTGCAACTATTTTGATAACTGAATAATCCTTTAATTAATTCTTCCAGCAAAAAAAATGCCAAATATTTCATTAAATATGAGGATTTGTTCCTTTCCTGTCTCTTAAATGATTGAATAACGGGGTTTGGACTGTTGGTTGGACAAAACAAGCAATTGAAAGGTGTCACTTTTGGCTCCGGGGAACTCTAATGGGCATTTCTCACTATAGATTGACATTTACAGACCAAACAATTAATTGAGAAAACAATGAGTAGACTAATCAGTAATAAGACTAATCATTAGTGGCAACCCGTTAAAAATGAGCTCAACCAACTACGACAGTAGATTATCAGCAGGAATAATCTAATGATACAATATATAATAGTATTTTTATACATTGCGTACTTTTCATTCTTTCACTATATTTTGATAATTATGTACGTTTAGTTAAGTAACACATCAATGCAGGACTTCTACATGTAATGGGAGTCTTTTTACAGCAGGAGCAGGGCTGGGCGATATGGCCCGATGTAGGTCCTTTCATATCTCGATAACAATATATATCACGATATACAGTAGCATGCTTTCTGGTAATTCAATAAATAAATAGTCTATATGAAATAATCACATGGTAAAACCTATGTTTGTATACTCCTGTGTGAATTAAATACTGAAAATGACTACGTATTTTCTCATTTTAAGAACTTGCATGCTAAATGAACATAACGGTTTTAAGTGAAATTATAGAGAAAACAGAAATAAATAAAGACCTAGCCTATATCGCGATAGAAACAATATAGAAAAATGTATACGACAGACATTTTATATCATTTTGACGATATATATCGTCATATTACCCAGCCCTAAGCGTGGTTTTACTTAAGTCAAGACTCTTAATATTTCCTTCACCACTGCGATCAGCAACAATTTTGATAATCGATTAATAGATCAAGGATTTTTTTAACCTTTGAGGTCTTTATGTTCACACCAAGTAATGTTGTCACATCTATTGTCTTATACGAGACCTGAAACTGGCTGATTTGCATTCTTTGTGTTGATCCAGTCTATTACTTGTGTCCAAATGAACTAACTGAATGAAACTTTGTCTTCCGTCCTCTTTAATGCGATATGGGTGGTATTGATTGACCTCTCGATCTTTTGACCTCCCCGATGTCGCTGCAACACTGAGGCTCTGCAGCCAGAAACACATTTCTCTTCCCCCCTCTGCCTCAGTTCTAAGAAATTATGCTGAAATAACACACAAGCTGCCTAATCTGATATTCATTCCTTTCTTATACAGCCCTGCTTTCCAAAGTTGACTAAGGCCACATTATTTAGGCATTAAGGTAGTGTGATAAGGGAATTAGGCTGGTCATTAATCGTTTACACGTCAAATGCAGCAGAGCAGCTCGGGGAGGTGATTTAGCGAGGCAAAGCCATATAGCCCCTGTTAATCCACCTCTCACACGTTTTAATTGGAAGAGGCTTCCTGGATAGGAAATTTATGAATGGGTTTAAGGCCATTTCTTCCTTAAAGCCATCATTTATTTCTTATTGTTAATAGGAGCTTTAACACTTTATCCACATGGAGATGTATTTTTTCCCATCTTTCATTCAGCTATTGTCTTTTTGCACTCGCTGTTTAATTGCCACAGTGTTTTTTGTGAACCCTGCGCCGCCCATAAAGACTTCCTAATGCTTCTTTTATTTATCAAACACCTAGGAAATGATGCAATAGAGCAGACACACGCATGGCAACAGAGTGTGAAACTGTCATTAAGATTGGTTTATCTTGTGTATGGCTTATACAGCAGCAATGCAGCTTTTTTTTTTTGCATTTAGGCCCCATGTTTGGGTCTCCACTTGAATCTCCATGACGACCCAAACATGAATGAACAGAAAACGGTACTATTGACTTAACCCTCCTAGTGGCCTTAAGCTGCTGCTGCTGCTGCAGTGCCAGCATTGTGCATGATGATTTTTTTTGCCCTCAAATCTTCCAAAGGTCAGAGTATTAATCCTCTGAATAAACCTTGTTGTTAACCGGGCTGTGCCCAGGCCACACAAGAGAGAGGCACAGAAACACGGCTGTGATGGACACTTAATTGTATATTAATATGTGGTGGAGTGGGAAGAATTGCCGTTTAGGAGCCACATAAACAAAGACTGCAGGAGGTTTCCTGTCTCCTGCTTTTATTCCAGCTTTGTACTTTCATTCTTATTTCCCACCAGCCTCTGATGTGAAAGGATTTGGCACTAAGATGCACGCAAGGGGAGGGGGAAAAAATCCTGAAAAGTGGATCAAAAAAGTAAATGAAAAATAATGTCATATTACTGAAAATATGAGAGGCTAATTTGTGCCGACTTTTTGCTAATTTTGTTCTCGCCACAGAAAGAGGAGCCGTCACCTGCTCGGCGCCACAGCGCTGACAGTGCCAGTGATCCATGAAATAAGCTGCCGCTGGCTTTGTTCAGATAAGAATGAACAAATCTGCACAATGTACTGCTCTCGGAATCTCATTTTCATACTTGCATGCAGGCTAAAAGAAATAAGCTGTTTGCAGGCTTGATTAATCAGACATTTGAGGGTTTTTTTTTTTGTCTCTTTGATCTGTTCTGTCTCCTAGGTAACTTGGTTGACATTAATGTTGAGCCCCAGTAAAGACAATCAGGGATTGTAGACTAAACTGATAAAAAAAAAAAAAACGGAAGGGAATTAAAGACCTTTAATGCTTTAAATATAGTAAACGCCATGTTGTGAATTTAAAAGAGGGGGAAATGAGGTGGGTTTTAATTTTGCTTTTGGAATGTTTGGGAAGGCGTGTTTTCAAGACCTTTTGCATTTCAAATGCAACCCCACAGGAGAGCAGGTTAATGTGGGTAATCCTGGTGTAGAAAAAAAAGGAAAGCTCTGTCTGTAAATCTCCAAATGAAACCATTTAGCATCAAGCACTTTCATTTGCTCCCACAATGAGCCAAAGTGGGGTTTTTTTCTGCAAACACAGAGAGCAGGTTCTCAGATTTGTCAACAATTTAATAAACGTCTGGTTTATAATCTCCGCGCGCATCGCAGACACTCAAAAGCATTTAGCACCTATACGCCGCTCCATCAAGGAGCAGCAGGGAAAACCCTGGTGTGGTTTTATCTGCTCGCAAATCTCCTGCAAATGTAAGAGCAGTCACCCGTTATAACTCTCTTAGAGAGGAGAAAACATGATTTGAGGAATTTAAAAGCTATAAAATGGCAAAGAACTGGAGAACTGTCATAGTATGTACGCTCCAGGTTATGCAGACGCTTTCACAAATCTTCCAGTGACTGTATAGATGAATGCCTTGAGGGCCCAGCCGGAGCCCAGTACTTGCAGCCAGCCGAAGCCCTTATCTTAAATCCAAGCAAAGTACCATTAATCTTTTTGAAAGACCTTTATGGCTTTTAATGTATCCCAAATTAGAACATTTTACACCCTTGGTTCCTGAAATATGGTGATAAAAAGCCTTTAGAGTTTAATTTTTCCTGCCTGCTCGCTCTGACCTGCTTAATCCCAGCATGCATTAGGAGATATTTTAGTTTCAGTCTTTCTAATAAAGTTTATCCCACTTAATTATAATTGAAACATTTTTTTTCCAGCAGGTCTTTTTTTTTTTTTTGTCAAGTGGCGCAGTGGTGGCACATTTCTTCATTACCTTAAGACTTTCTCCCCCACCCCCCCACCCCCCCTGATTGTACTCTGAATATTACAGAGAATTACCCAAAGGTTTGGTGAAATTGTTCCAAGTTGTTTATCAAAGTTTGCCTTTGCTTGAATAATAAACCTATCTCAGGAGTGACAGAGGAGGCAGGGTTTTTCTCTTTGTTTCCCGTGCTTCTGTGTGACTGGGGTTATTGGGATTATTCTGCTTCACAATACATACGTCTTCCCCGGGATTTGAATGTTTGCCTCTTGCAGTCACGGTCATTCTCTTCACTTCTGATTTCAGGGACTGCCTGCAGTACTCCAAACAGAAAAGTCTCTTTTACACTGTTGAAAAATGCCATTGCAACGTTTTTATTTGAGACGGAGGAGAAAAAAACGGCAAAATGCTGAACATTGTTTCTCATTTCATTTGCACATTAAACAAGAAAAAAAAAGAAGTAATCAAAAAGAAACAATGTGCGGAGGAGACTATAAGCCAGGAGCTTAAAAATATGACTTCCTCTTAAAACACCTCAAACAAAAGGCAACATAGATTAGAATAATTTTAATAAAACGGTGCTCTTGTAATTTATGGAGCTATGAGGCACTTCAGCCTCCACTCAAAACACACACAAATATACACATTTATGAGCACTGTCATTTATACTGTATCTCTTTACCTTTATTTTTCATTGACATATTTCCAATATGTTGGGTGTTGCAGAAAAATACAAGAAGCACTTCAGAAATCTCAACTACTGATTGTTTTCATTATTGATTCGTCTGCCAATTATTTTCCTCAATTAATTATTTCACATAGGGCTGCAACTTATGATTATTATTTTCATTGTCTATTATTCTGTTGATTATTTTCTCGATTAATCGATTAATTGTTTGGTCTATAAAATGTCAGAAAGTGTCAATCAGTGTTTCCCAAAGCCCAAGATGATGTCCTCAAATGGCTTGTTTTGTCCACAACTCAAAGATATTTAGTTTACTGTCATAGAGGAGTAAAGAAACCAGAAAATATTCACATTTAAGAAGCTGCGATTAGAGAATTTTGACTTTTTTTTTCCTTAAAAAAATTACTCAAACCGATTAATTGATATTCAAAATAGTTGGCGATTAATTTAATATTTGACAAATAATCGATTAATCGTTGCAGCTGTAGTTTGGTCTCTAAAATAATCAGAAAATAGTCTTCAAATTGCTTGTTTTGGCTGACCAACAGTCCCAAAGATATTCAATTTGCTATCATCGAAGACTAAGAAACCCAGCAAATATTGATATTTGAGAAGGTGGAATCACTGTTTTTTTTTGCATTTTTCCTGACTTAATTAATCAATTAATCAGCAACTATTTTGATTTTGATTAATCAGTTTAAGTAGTTTTAAAAAAAGTCAAAATTCTCTGAATATTTTCTGGTTTCTTTACTCCTCTATGACAGTAAACTGAATATCTTTGAGTTGTGGACAAACAATTTGAGGACGTCATCTTGGGCTTTGGGAAACACTGATCGACACTTTTCACCATTTTATAGACCAAACTAATGGAAATTAATCAAGAAAATAATCGACAGATTAATCAATAATGAAAGTAATCATTAGTTGCAGCCCTACATTGATTATCAACATTTTCTGTCGACTGGGTAAACGACTAATTGTTTCAGTTTCAATGTCATTTACAGAAACAGGAAACTTAATTTTCAGCAGAACACAGTAAAACCACCTTAATCTTAAGAAGAGGAGTTGCTTGTCGTATTATTGCAGTTGGAGAGTAAACAAACTGAACTTCTTAGTTTTTCGAGATGCAGTTAAAACAAAGCCAAATATGTATATAATAACATGTATTTAATACATTATTATATGTTTATTACACATGTGAAATGTCCTGATATTACTCTTCACCTGTTCTTTATTTCTATTTTCACATGCTGCTGCTTCGTCTTGTTGCATCATGTTTTAACGTATTGATTTTACGTGATGTTCGTGTGTTTTAGGACATCATGCAAGAGTTACTTCCTGTGACATACTGTGTGTTAAATGCTATCACCAGTCCTAATGTAAGATGTGTTCAATTCTAGGATAGAAGAACAGCGTTCATGTGTTGTTCAGCTCAATGACGGCTGTGCTGTGGTGTGGAGGAGGCACGCTGACGAGAAGCCACCCTGACACATCAGTCAGAAAGCTTTTTTCTCGCCACAGCCTGATTTCCATTCTCTAATGGGCCTCTCCTCTGTCTGCCTCTAAATAGCTGGCTGTGAAAATCGCTCAAGCCGCTGATTGCCGTGACTTTGTGCAACGCAAACAGGAAGAGGAAGCTTTGAGGGCAGCGCAGAAAAGGAAGAACCAAATAGCCTGGGGGTAGGACGTCTCTCTGTGTCCTCGTGTTTGTGTTCGCCATCATATCTGCCATGTGTGACACTCTGGGCTCAAGCACAGTTGAGATAGAGCCACTGAAACCGGCATTAGCTGGACTTTGAATGATTACTGGCGCAGAGATTGAAGTTGACAGCTATTCATAAGGGGGTTCAGTAATTTAATGTGTTTTCTGTGTTGCAGGTTTGAGGCTAAAAGACGATGGGAAACCAAAAGCAACATGGGCTTCATGTGACAAACACGGAGGAGCTGTTATTTTTTTAAAGTTAATTTGATAAAAGTAGTGTTTTTTTTTTTATGGCGGACTGATCCTGTTTCTTTTTATTCTCTTTGTATATTTTGAAGACTTGAGCGTGAGGGGGGGAAAGTCACACAGTTGGCGGAGGAAAAGCCAATCCGGAGAGTACAAGAGAGAGAAAAAATTATGGAGCATTCAAATTAATTCCTAAGGCGCCCATTGGTGTCTGCATTGTGTTATTTTTCATTACATTTCAGTGATTTGAGCGTTCTGGCCTTTTTTTTCTCCCCCTTCAAATTAAATCTGGTGTACATTACTGGATGATGCGTTTATTTATTGCTGTAAAGTGGGTTAATCATGAAGGCGCTCTTTTCTTCTTGCGAGGAAGAGAAAGGAAAGATTAGGGCTCTAATGCAATGTACAGGATAATGTGCGATAGGATTTGGGAGAAGAAAATGAAATTTGGCTGCTGTAAACAGTTGTAAACTGGAAGTTGAGTGAACGTTTTGGGGATGGGGGGGGTGAGACATGAAACAGAGGCTTTGCTGTTGGCCCTCACCCATGTTGGGAGACATGCTATTGTCTCTCAGACCAAACAAGAGGCACGCGCTGTTTCTCGAAGCCTACGCTCGCCGCTCATTGTGTGATGAGCTCTCTTCAGCATCTGTAAACTCGTCGATTCCTCTCGCTCTTACTTTGATCTTTTTTTTTGATCTGCAGCGTTCTTTCCTCCGCAGCTACTCGCGCTTCATTCAGATTCCAGGAAGTGTTAATTGCAAACAGCATGCAAAAAAGCACAAGCATGATAATTACTTTTATTCGTAATGCGTGCTTATATATTTTTTTCCAACCATAGAAAATGATTGCTTTGCTTCAAGGTAATGAGAATTAAAATGAATCCCACCTAAGTTGTTTGCATTGCACATATTTGGGCACTTTGTCCCCTGGTGAGCAGCCGTACTCTCATAGCTTTGCTGTGTAGGCTGAAACAGGACGAGGAAAAAACGAACTAAACATCAGAAATAAAAGTTTGTAGGCAGTTAATGACAAAAAACTGCTGAAGGAACCCAGATATGCCAAAAACAAATGCTGAAATTTGAAAAATCAAGCTTTTCGTATCATTTCACATCCGAGCGAGTCACGTGACTGCGTGTCTGAGAAGCTGTCAGTTGGTGAGAATTGGTGCTAATTAAACTATTAATTATCTCTGTAATGAGACGCGAGTTAAAACTGTGTTAAGCACATCAAAGTACAACATGGGATTTCTTCACTTTGATGACTGCTATGAAAAATATATCTTGACTGAGGAGAGAGGAAACATCAGAGATGCTTTATTAAAAAAGTAGTCACATTTTAGAGCCTTCAAAAGCTTTGGATAACTCCTCCAGAACAAATGGTTTAATAGTCTGTTTTATTTATAAGTGTGATTATTGCATATTTCATAAACATTGGACAACAGAAGGTTATATTCAGTATTACATTTATCATCTCAATGGAAGAACTTGCAGTCAAAAAGCATCTGTGAATGTGTGTTTTCCATATGTAAAGTAGCCATTTTTTAAAGCTAGTAGTCGTCAGTTAACACGGCCAGCGCTGATCCAAGAGCAGCGCGGCGCCGTATCAATAGCATCTCACTTTATTAATCTCTTGGAACACAGGATAATGCCCTGAGCAGAGATGATTCTGCTTTTAAGCTGGAAAATCCACTTTCCCCTCTCGTCTATGTTGAGGAGCTGCTTTCAATAGTCTGCTCCTGGAGGCCAATCTTAGCCCCTGACCTAGGTTGATTTGTTGTGAAACGCGGAGACAAATTCCTTGGGCACATGTCGAACCACTTCTAGGAAAAGTGTTTGTTGTGTGGAGTGGGAGGGGGGATAGAAAGAAAAAAAAACAACAACAGCAATCCCATTAAATGGTTGGAAAGCTGCTGTTGTATGAAAGGGAACATATGTTGCCGGTAACACGACATCAGCGCTATCGCTCGCTGCTATCGCCGGCTAGGAGAGGATTAACTCGAAGGCGAGATCTCCGAGATGCAGCTGATAAAGGCGAGCGATGTTCAAAACAGCTCACACCTAACGCGACGTGCACGTCAGACATGATAACGTTGCTTTGTTGGAATATTGTTCAGGTTTTTTGATAACATTTTAGCTCCGATGTTGTGTTTTGTTGTGTAACTGCAACTTGATACGCTTGCTCTCATTGTGTAGATAAAGGGTTCAATCAATATTGAATATATACAATGTTTTACCTTCATAAGGGTGCCACTGATTTGGAAGGGGACATCATTTTCACAGAGGAAATTTCACTTGTTCCCGATGGAAAACTACTGTACGTTAGCCCTGAGGGGCAAAACTACATTAGATGAAGCCTATTAAGAAAATAAAAAAATGAAACAACAAAAGAGAAAACATTTTAACAGACATAAAACACAACATTTTAGAAAACACAACCAAATCATTTTATGTTGTTTTATTACCAACTTGTGAAACCGTGTTGTGTTAAAGGAACAGTGTGTAGGATTTAGTGGCATCTAGTGGTGAGGTTGCAGATTGCAACCAATTTAAACCTCTCCTGTGTGCCAAGCATGTTGGAGAGCTGTGGGCAACTCTGGGTCTGAGAAGTGAAGCCAATGCTGAAGTGCCTCAAACCTG
The DNA here is from genome assembly GCA_916701645.2 of Sebastolobus alascanus. Lineage (NCBI taxonomy): Eukaryota > Metazoa > Chordata > Actinopteri > Perciformes > Sebastidae > Sebastolobus > Sebastolobus alascanus. The sequence continues at coordinate 338,350 of CAKAOJ020000358.1, forward strand.
CATTCTTTCTAATAGCCAGCAGGGGGCGACTCCTCTGGTTGCAAAAAGAAGTCTGATTGTATAGAAGTCTATGAGAAAATGAACCTACTTCTCACTTGATTTATTGCCTCAGTAAACATTGTAAACATAAGTTTATGGTCTCAATTGCTAGTTTCAAGTCTTCTTCAATACAGCATGATGTTCATTTAGTAAATTATGGTCCCATTTAGAGTCAAATAGACCATAAAGCAGGGTATGCTTTAGGGCGTGGCTACCTTGTGATTGACCGGTCGCTACCATGGCCTTGTCCAGTCTGGGAGTTTTCGTCTTCCAACTTTTAACCCTTAACAGTGTGTTTTCAGTTCATGAAAGTTAATTATAACCGTTTTGGTCGCCTAAAAATGTCTTATTCAACATTTGGTTGTACTTAGCTCCACCCTCTTGTGTGACTTCTAGTTGCAAATAACCAAGATGGCGACGGCCAAAATGCCGAACACGAGGCTTCAAAAGGGCAGTCCACTAAACAATGGTGACGTCACGGTGACTATGTCCACTTCTTATATACAGTCTATGCTCCGGCCCAAGCAGGACGAGTTAACAAAGTGGTTTGTCCGCTCTGGGCTACTGTAGAAACATGGCGGCCGGCTCCCTGAAGAGGACCAGCTCACTATGTAGATATAAACGGCTCATTCTAAAGTAACGAAAACATAACGATTCTTATTGTCAGGTGATTATACACTGAAGAAAACATATATATTAATATTATATTCCATTTCTGCCAATAGCTCCCCCTAATTGTTACACACTGATCCTTTAAGTGTTTCGTCCAACGTTGTTGTGTTTTGTACCTCAGGGCCACCGTAGAAATGTTACTTTTTACATGTGATGTGTGAATTATGAGCACATTTCAGTACACAAGGTATATTTGTCCCCTTCGTCTCAAAGTAACACACTGTGGGAGCGACAGGCAGTGTGGATGTTGACATATTCCTCGGCTGATTTAATGACCTGTTTAATTCTGGCACGTCTGTAGCCCTCTCAGATGTTTTGCCGTTTTAATTAGTGTAATCATCGCTCTTGAAAAAAGGCCACAGGGTTGTTTAATGGGTCATGTTTGTCAAGATGCACAGAATTATAACACAAAAGATATGCCATTTATTCAGCGCCACAGTCTTCCAGTGATTATGGGTGTCACAATTGATAATTAGAGGAAGAAGTGATTCATCTGAAAGCCAAAATGAACCTCTGTGGTGTGAGGAAATTAGTTTGACAGTGTTTGGATGAGCGGTGTTTACACTGCAGCGTGGCGGTGTGGGAGCACTTTGCCACTCCGGTGTTAACTGAAGCAACGTGCACACACTTACTGCCGTTTCTGGACAGGAGAGACTTTTGATGTGACATCTGGAGCAGCAACTGGATATTTTCAGTAATGGCAAAACTTCTCATGAAATTATGAATACACGGTTTCATTCCGCAGCCTTTTGTCACATGATAAGCAGAGGTTATGGTTCCAATTTTCAGGCAGCAAAGTACAAAGTGCTTTACACAGTTTCCTCTAACTGTGGGAATTAGGTCAAGCTAACATTTACAATTTGATAAAGACTGTTTAAATGCACATCCTCCATAATTAAAACCCATACTGTAGCATGCGGGTTACTCATACGCCCTCTTAATTGTTTCTCAGTTTGAAACTGCTTGGAAAGCATCTATTTTATCATTTAGCATAACTTATAGAACAAAAAAATTCAACTTTCAATTAATTTTCTTCTTCTTTTGCTATCGCGAAATAAAAAACATTCCCAAGCACAAATATGCTGAGCGTGCACTCATTATGCATTCATCTTCACTCTGCAAACCACATACCGCATTTTATCGGGATGAATTATTAACCAAGTTAATGAATATTTCATTTTTCTTTATGGAACCATTTAACAGTCCCAACAGAGGTAATGACATCTTAAGCAGTACCTGAAGAGAGAGGAGAGAATACTATTCATGTGGATGACCAGGTGCAACATATGGGGCTATATTAAGATGTTAATGCTTTTATTGTATTTAACAATGAACGTGTGCATTTAAGACCTCCCCTTTTGTTATAGTGTATAAACACACCTTTATAACCTACACTGACCTGGCTTTATTTCCACATGCGTAGACCTGAGATGCCTTTGTATCTTAAGAATGGACGAAGCGTGATCTAGAGCAGCCGGGGAAGGGGGGTTTACACTGAGCAAATGAATTTAATGGTGTAATTAACATTACCTTGATTTGTCCCAGGAAAGACCTCAGTACGTCTGGCTTGTGTGGTAATTTATTGCCGGGTTCCTATGAAGAACACTCACCTACTGTAGAGCAGGTAATTACAAACACCGGCTTGATTAGAAGAGGGAAGAAACCGCTCCCGACTTGTTATTGATCAATTAATACTGGTAATACTGGAGTTGGACTGCAACAAGAACATTGACTTAACCCTTAGATGCAGAGGTCATTCGGACCTACACTCTTCTATAAGTGGGCCAAGAATCTTCCACATTTTTGTTAATAATAAATATGTTATTTTGACAAGTTTGCACAAAATAATGATCCTGAATTGAAGACAACAGAGTAGAGGAGCTGCTGGGTCTTTGTTTTCGTCACATACAGGTCCTCTTTGGATCCTTCAGGTGTAGCTACTGTGCTTATTCCATCTTGAAAAGGTCTCATTGCATGGGTGGAATATGATCTCAAAAAAGTACAAAATGCAAGTCTCCTTCAAAAATTATCCAAAGCACACTTATTTTTGTGTTGCACTGATCAGTAGAGTGGGAGGGTGGTTCTCCATCAATGTGCAAGTCTATTGGTCCAAAACAAGGAAATGATGCAATAGAGAGGAGAAAAAAGGAGAAAAAGTGCAAAGTGTGCCTTGGATCATTTTTGAAGGAGACTGTCTTGTCTTGCTGTGCAAAATAATGCAGCTGATCGGTGTGGTTCACAATAAATACTGCAAATATTGTAAATACCTGACAGAAATAACTGATAGTGAGAAATGAGAAATAACGGAAAGTGCCTTAGGAAATGCATACAGATCATTTTTGACCCACTTATGCATCGAAGGGTTAAGAACTTTTGCAACATTAAATAGTGACGAGGAAAAAGATTTTTTCCACGCCGGAAACAGCCGTGGCCAGAGACATTATGTTTTCAGGTTGTCCGTCTGTCCGTCTGTCTGTGCAACTCATTCTCATGAATGTGATATCTCAGGAACGCATCGTCCGCTTGGACTCAAGAACTGATTAGATTTTGGTGGTCAAAGGTCACTGTGACCTCACGTCCGTCCCATTCTTGTGATATCTCAGGAACACCTTGAGCTAATTCCACTTGGGCTCCAGGATGACCTGATAAGATTTTTGTGGTCAAAGGTCAAGATAACTGTGACCTCACAAAACGTGTTTTCATATGCTAATTATGACAATTTCACACAAATGTCTAACAGGATAAAATTATGAAGTGATGACATTTTGGACAGACATGGATGTAAACTGCAACTTGACTGGTTGGTGGAGACGTACAACAGTGAGGCGGTAACTCCAGTTATTTTATTGTCAATAAGATTTTCTTCTGAACATCATCTTATAACTCTGATCTAAGCTTCAATGTTGACTCCAAATCTTCATTCACACACTGCCGTCCTTTGTAAGCACTAATGTTGCCCTGATGTTGGAGCGTTGTCTAACAGTCAGGGCAGGCCCGATGAGCGAGGAACCAATTTGTGTCCAAACCCCAAGAAACTCCAAACTCTCCCAAGTAATTCCCTCTATTCCGACTCCTTAAAACCTTGTCTCCACACAAACAATAGCAACGCTTTGTAAAAGTGACTCTAAGACCTCTGCCAAGCATAATTTATCATTTGAATGACAATAGACCACTTAGCACTGCTTAAATTATTTCGGTGCTCTATCTGCTACTTGACTGTCTTTGTGTTGTAACAGCGGACGATCATTAACGCCACGGGGTGATGTGGTGCACCCTTATCTCTGGCTCGGTCCTCAGAGTTCACTTTAGATAGAAACTGCTCGGCCATGACGGCAACAACTTGTTTTTTTTATTCCAAGACTGGTCTAAGTCATGACTTATTAGACTTTAGTGTAGCAGAGTGAACAATGTAGAAAGTTAAATTATACTTTTATAGAGGTTTTGTCATGTGAGAGGCTTCATATGACTAATTTATCTTAAGTGTTTTGAAACAGGGGAAAGAAAACGGTCTTAATTATAACAGTGGTCAGAAGGATGAGTGGCAGAGAACCTGAGGTTGAACATAATAAAGAAAATAGATTTTCGTTGAAGAGGAGACCATCAAGCTGTCAAACTGTCAAAGAAATGCACTTTGAACTGCTGATATAGGCACACGTTTACATCTGAGAGGGGTACGGTTCATAGAGGTCCTCATTTTCTGGCCACTGGAACAGGTGAAGTTAAAACAAGGATTCAAACATGCACTCTAGGCACTGCTGATGAAGCCCGGTCTCACGAAAAGGCGTATGAATGACATGATAATGTGCAAGGCATTTAGCGTGCAATAAGAACACCGTTCTTGCTTTTGGTGTCATTTGTACGCCGTGTAGTCTGTACTGACAGCAATGTTAACGCATTCACGTAAATATGCCACGCTCAGAACTAGTGACATAGAATAGAAAGTGAGAAAAATATGCTTATGGTGGGCGGGTGGCAGGTGGATGGGTCCAACAAACTTTCAACCAGGAGGCCGGTGTTCGACACCGGTATTTTGTTTTGTAAGTTACGTTAGTGACGTTTGTATCGTGTTTTTTAGTGACGTTGATGTTACGTTGTTTCTGTACGTATTCTACTTAGTTTACATACTTATTTTAAGGCCAACCATGATGTTTCCTGAACCTAACTAAGTGGATTTGTTGCCTGAACCTAACTGTCGACATTTCTGTAGTTTTGTTGTGTGGCGTAAAAATGACACGCGAAAAGCCTAAAATGCGTCCCTGTAATATTGTGTCATGTATACGCCTTCCCGTGACTTCGAGTTGGCTGATGACACACTTTTGATTCATCTCAACCACTTCAACTCTTGATTTTCTCTTTTTATTTTCACCCAATGTTTCATTAAATGCTAAGTCTGGTGATATTAAATACCTTTTTCACTGTTAACAAATCCCATGAAAAGGCCAAAGCCAACAATTGATTGTCAAGTGTTGTCTGTGTAGCCAAAGCCTGATACAGCTCATTCCTCTGTGCCATAGAGCTCCATTGTTGTCCAAACACTATTAAAAACACATCAATGAGCCACATTGTTGCACTGGATGACATGTTTCTTCAACCACTCGCACATAGTGCAGTTTATATTGACTCAATCCCACATAAATACTCACTAGAGCACCAATTGTATATTAGTCTGCAACTGAAAATAGTCCCCAACAAATGCACTATTTACTCCTGTTTGTGTAACGTTTGCTAAAAACTACAGTGGTCAGCTGTTTTAGGAAATTATTGAGCCTTTTTAGAAAGAAATCAATTTGGTTTTGTTATCTGTTTTTGATCTGTTTGCTTCAGTGGAAAAACATGGGGTTGGAGCTGAGAGCCACAGACAGGGTAGGGTAGTCAGAAAGTACTGAGAGACAGACGGACTAACACATTGTTGGTTTTGGTCTTTCATGACATTTGTTTGCAATAAGAAAAATATAGAATAATGTCAGTCTTATCCTTTAAAACTCCTTTAAACTGATTTCTCCTGAAATTATACCCAAACTTTCTTAATTTTCTTAATTTAAAAATAATCTTTCTCCTCTGACAGTATGATGTAAAATTGTAATATTCATACCCAGAATTCACGTTTTTTATGGGAGCACTATTTTATCAATGATCCCGACAGCCTGACAAATTTGGTGTCTTTAAGATTTCCACTAAAATAAAATCCTGTGGGTCTGGATGATGTTCATTAATTAATACTCAATATCTCGTTTGTTTAATCCGTACAAAAACCAAGTATAAAAAGTTGTGGTTTTACAGGGGGTTATGTGCTGGACTATTGTAGTTTCCTCTGGTTGCCTCACGGTGACGACAAGACTCCAGGAAGTCACTGTGGATTAGTCAGTTTTAGTGATGCTGGGAGGTGGATTTCTTTAACCTTTGACCGGAGTCAGGCTCGCTGTTTTTAGCTAAGCCAACTGTCTCTGTGCTCTATATTCATATTTGTCTCTGAGCTTCATATTTAATGGACAGACATGAGAGTGGTATCAATCGTCTTGTGTAAATCTTGGCAAGGAGGCAAATAAAATGTGACACTATTCCTTTAAAAGGTCCATTTCAAACCCTTAATGTCATCAAATATATTTGGTCTATCCTATTGCTTATTGGTGATAAAACCCAGAGTATTTTGTATGTGCAATAATACAATAATCATCTTAACAAAGTCTAATTTTAAATTCTCATCACGATCTGACCCAACAGTAAGTATCATGTTCTGCAGCAGACAGGTACCAGATTCCTGCACGGCGTGGCTTTGTGGCCCGTCGTCGTTCCCGTCTTGTTCTCCATACAGTGATAACTGCCATAATGAGATTTGCCATTAAGAGAGAAAAGAATGAAAAGGACCCCAGCCATCTGTATAGCTCACCATGGTAAAAGGCTGAATGCTATCAAGCCAGAATTCAATCGCTGAATTATACCCTCTTTGTGTGCGTAGGGCTGGTGAGTACCTCACACTATATTCATTTCAAAAAGGCCTCAATTTAATTAGTTCTCATATGTTGAAAAATTCATGAATTTGTCTGCAATTCCCGCTGCCATTGTTGGGATCGACTTAAGCGGTGGTGTTAGGCTTTCAGGCAGTTTGGAAGGAGAAATAGCCCCCCACAAAAAAGAAACAACTGTTTATGTAAATAGACACTGCGTGTTTACTTGGTGGAAGAAAGCGAGGGCCCTGAACAGAGTGCTAAGCTTAGCGTGGCTCTGCCAAAGGGGACCTCTCACCATCAACTTCAGTCTTATTAAACTGATTACCAACTCCAGCTAATTAATCAGAGACAGTGCCCTTTCTTGTCATGCAGGGAGGGAGCTCTGTGCGTCTCACAGAGTTCCTCTCTCACCGCCTCCCCCTCCCATCTGCTCGCCTCTGTTCCCCCCCGTTCTCCCTTTTCTTTTTCCAGCTTTGATTGAAGTAGGGGAATGGTAATTTTCATGCATCATCTGGGCCGGCAGGATGGGAGGACAAGTAGTAATTACCTTAAACAAACAAGGCCGAGATTGCTTGAGAAGCTACCTCTTTATTCAAGCTCGCGAAATAAGAAAACAGACTGAGAGCATAATGGTTTCAAAACACATTTTACAGACCATTTTGTTCATTGTGTTCGATACGGTTTTCATCTTAGATAACCCAAAAAATGTTAAGCGAAGACTTGAAAGACATTTACCGTGGTAGTATTTTGGTTCAGGTGCTGTAGCGTTGAAGGTTCGGTGCTTTTTAAAGGTTATTTCACAGCCTGTGGTAGAAAGCATGTGGATGAACACGTCCTGCAAGACCAAAAGGATTCCATTGTTAACCCAGATGTTCAGTAAACACCACATCTGGGTTATGATAACCTTGTCAAGATGTTACTTCAGGTCTAGGTGGTGGTTAAAACAGATATCAAACATGTTGCTTTACACTAAAAAAATACGCCAGTATTTTCTATTCAGTCAGTATTTTCTCAACCTGATCGCATTTTACGCGTCATTTGTACGCCACACAACAAAACTATGGTGCGGCCTGCGTTGAGCTACCGTGCAATGTCTATGAAAAGCTGCGGCGGCTGCTCCCGAGCTCAGCAAGCTGCGGCCGTTTGATTCTGCGGCGAAGAATCAGAAAAGTTGGGAAAAGTTTAACTTTTAGTGGCGAAGTGCAGCCAGAGAATACCCGCAGCCAATCAGTAAACAGATCCTGTGACTCTTGTGACATGTTGACCTGTGTTACAAAAAATATCTTCCAGCCTTTAACACATGAACAGGCCTCCTGGCTGCAGAAACATGTAATTATTGCGGCGAGCCGCACGTCACCGCTGCCTGGTGTGAATTTGCCGTTAGGTTTAGGCAACAAAACCACTGTTACGTTTAGGAAAAACATCACAGTTGTGCTTAAAATAAGTACGTAAAATACGTATGGAAACAACGTAACATAAGTACGAAAAACACGTCACTAACGTTACTTACAAAACAAACAATGGTGTCCTGGTTGAAAGTCTGGTGTTTTCGGTGTGTAGTCTTTCTAATTACATTTTTTCACAGTCTTATACTTCAACAGTTTTACATCAAACTGAGACTTTCTTGACTTGCAAAATTATGTTTGGAATTGACAAACATCATATGTGTGATTCATGGCGCAATTCAAACAGGACCAAAAAAATATTTGTCTCTCGCCGTTGACTACCGTTCATATTTTTTCTGAAATAAGGTCCATGGTGGTCCACCGGAAGGGGTGGGACTTCACCTCTCTATAAGAACATTTCTATTTATTTATTACTCACTAAGTTGGAATGAAGATGTGAACCTTTTGTCTATACTTGAGCACAGGTGTTTTTAGGATGGATGGGAAGATGGCATTATAAGATCAGTATGGATGTGTGTATTAGCCACATCATAAAAACCTATATTAAAATAAAACAGTGGTAAATATTTAGTCAGACCAGGGTGCAGTGAGTGCGAGTATCCAGTCTGAGGAAAGAATGGGGCTTGAGAAGCTCATACATCCCCGTTCTCCCAACTCACACTTCCTGCTGTTCTGTCTGATTGTGTCGTCTTTGTCTTAGCCTGATTTGCTCGCCTCCTCCTCTGGAGAGGCTAATGCAGGCCTCTTTTTTTTCTCCTGCAATCTCACCAAATGCCAAGTGTAACTGGTGCCCCTATTGCTCCTAATTAATGCGTGATTAAAGAGTGAAATAAGGGATTCTACCAGTGATTTGTTTTTTTTTCAAGGAGTAAGAAATTAATCCCCTTTGGATCTTGCAGAATCATTTAAGGATTCTCCTTGTTCTGTTTATCAAATAAACCAAGTAATTAGAGACTTTAGATAAGTAGGCTAAATTGATGCCCGCCCTATGTCTTCCCAAGCTAGTGTTCGCTGATAGAAACCGCTGTGTTGCTCTGGTAATGTGCAGCATTATACTTGTCCAATAACAATGCCCTTTGTGTTTGGTAGTGGTGTAATTACGCTGGGGAGCCTCCTTGACCTTGGTAAGCACTCTATCTTACTGCTGGATCAGTGTATTTCATTTCTTAACCCACAAAGATACATCACAAGGGAGTTTACTGACATCCCCGTGAATGTAATTCAGAGTGCAGACTACATTACTGGCAATGCACGATTGTGTAGTACGCAATAGTGCAGTTATCCAGGCTGATGATACACGCGCAGCCTCCGGCTATTCAACAGCGTAATCCTCAGCTAACTTATTGTAGCTCTACTGTATCTGGAGAGGCAGCAGTGTGATTTTTATTACTTTCACCTGAGTACCCAGGGGAGGAATCTTATCTCCCCACTTGGTTTTATGCAGTTTGGTTTTGAAAGGTCTTCAAATGTTGGAAATTTGAATTTAGGCTGCATGTCTGATCAGGTAGACATATGAGGTGACTTCACTTCGCCCCCCCCCCCGCTCCCCGCCATCATTTCTGGTGTTGCATCAGTGTTTCCAACACTGCACCTGCAGCGAGTGTCCAGTCTGAGACCTCAAACGGACACTTTGAAGCCGAGCTGAGGCCGGGCGGTTTAAATGACTTCATTTTGTCCAGATGAAAGAGAGAAAATGTTAGATTTCTGCATCACAAACAAAGATTGGGGACGTGTGTTACGTTTTCCTGCTCTTTGCAACATTTCTCTTTTTATTTGAGTTATTGCTGTTTGAGTAATAGTCTACGAAGCCCTGCAGGTCTTTTAAGGGGACTTATTTTTTCTGTAGCATGTGCCCAAATTAGAAATTTGTCTATTGTCTATTTTGTGGACATGAATTAGTAATTTCTTGAAATTACTGTCATGGTACTGTAACAGTAGTTACTGAGGTTCTAAATGGTATTAGCAGCAGGCTAGCTCTTACTGAGTTGCGTACAAATTTAATAAGTTAATTCCTTCACATTATTCGAATCTCAGAGAGTTTTTTGCAAATTATTTTTCAGTTTCACACGGGAGGGAATACGATGTGAGGTGGCACAGAATAGAAATGTTTATTTTTCAAGTTAGTTAGACATTATATCAAAATGTTAGACTCCCTTTCAGCATTGGTATCATGTCCCACATTGTGCCACGCAAACATACTCTCTGTCCCTCATTTGGTTTGTCGGGATCTGGTCACCTTAGGCAGCTCCAGGAGATGGGCCTTCAATTAGCGGAGCTGTAGTAACACAAATTCAGCCAGCGCAAACCCCCGCGTTGGGGGTCTGATCCCGGGGTACCGGGTGTGAATACAGTCTTCCACAGGTTCGACACGCTGTGACTCTCGGCACTGGGGTTTGCACTGGCTGAATGCTAGTTGCTACAGCTCTGCTAACTGAAGGTTCATCTCCCGGAGCAGAAGTAGTCTCCTGCCTGCGGGGAGGATGGAAAAAAAATACGAGTTGTTTTCTTGTTTCTTCCACTTTGGATTTAATCCAATAAACAAACTATCAAAACGTACACAGACGCTGTAACTTCAACGTGATTGACAAGCCCTCGGGGCAGCTCTACTTCTTTGTCCTCTCAGGTTGGACTGAGGGCAGACTGGACGCTACAGTGACTCACTGTGGCCTCTGGTATTACAAGACAGGATGGGCTGGGGCTAGCTGGTTAGCACGGTCATTTCAGTAGATATCTGAATACATAGATGTCTTTAACATTACGTCAACACTGTAACCTCTTCACACTCTGTTGATAATGTTAGTTAATTTTTTTTTATGTTTTTAACTAACATTCTCGCCAGATTGTACACATTGCACCTTTAATGATTCTGTGGATTAACTGAATTGGAATAATAGTGTGATGCACAATAAGCCTTGTCAGCTATTAAAATGTGTATACATCTGCTATAAATAGATAAGCACCTAAAGCAAATGAGCTCTACTGGCCAGTTAACTGGGTAGCTTGTGAGTATCTAGTGTGCTTCTATCATTTTATTGCTGCTTAATTAGTTTAGAAATATGTTTGTGTAACATTCTTGTAAAGATTTGTGAAATATATCAGATTTGCCAATAGTTGGGCCAATAATCTCATGAGTAGATTAAACATTTACTCTATATATTCAAAATAGTGGTTGTGAGTAGGTGGATTCTATCACTACATGGTGCTTTAAATCGGCGGTCGGCCATGTTTACCTCTTCAGTTCTTCCTTCTCCTACTTCCCTCTCTTTCTATTCCAGTGACTTCTTATTCGCTCCGTTCCCTGGGCACACGGTCTGTCTGTGTTCTTTATTCCTTTATGGCAGGCCTAGCGCTGAGCCTCCCTCTAATTAGATCAGGAATTATGGTATGGATTAGGTGATGGAGGGGCATGCCAGTTCTTCTGACCATGGTAGCTATTTCAAGTCACCATTTCAAAGTTATGTGCTTAATTCCCCCCCCCCCCCTCCCCTCTTTGCTTTGCATTATAACACAGCTGCAGGAAGAGTGACAAACACTGTTAATCTCTTGTTTGCTGGCAGTCCATTACAAAGGGGTAAAGCGGGATTTTTTCTCCAGCACTGTAAACACTCAAAATTCAGCATTGTCCATTACCTCTTAAACACAGCTGATAACAAGCATCATTAATTAAACTGTGGGAGTAAGTGGGGTTACATAAATTGAAATTAATAATCGGGCGCAAACAGAAATAGAATGCATGTTTCCGAATTGTTTCCTCAGAAACTCCCAAATGTAGCCACGTAGATTAAGAAGGTTTGGCTCCTGTTTCGCTTGTGATGTTTCCACCAATCCTAGGGATAGGTTTAGTCATGGAGTGCTCTTTTAATTTGTTTGCCACATTCTCGCATTTTCCCAGAAAAAATGATCAAGTAGGCATTTAATTACTTTAAGAAAATAAATCACCTCCCATAGCTATTGTGTTGCTGCCAAGTCTATTGCACATAAGCTGCAAAGAACATGAAATATTTCACCACTTGTATTTGAAATACCCACTGCCGAGTCAATTTGGGGCAGACAATGGTGGGAAATGTTGACTCCAGTTGGTGGTTAGGGAGAAGGTGCAGCCTGTAATGGCAAACTGAAGCATGTTGGAAATAACGGGTTTCAGAGCGCAGTGGTGCCATTGTCGCATTGTGTCTGAAAGGACCTTCAGTGAGTGAGAGATGGAGAGAGAAATGGAGAGTCCTAAGAGAAAGAAATACTCAAACAGGTGCAAAAAATGAATGAATGAATGAAAACTGATGAATATTAGCCCGATTAGACTAGCAGAGATTCACAGAAGTTCACTCTTTAAAAGTCATGCAGGAAACAAAGTCTCTGAACCCAGAATTTTTCTGGGGGAGGACCCACAGAACCCCCGCTTTGGTTTTGAAATCCTCCCTATTTTTTTAGGTCTCAAGGTTGGCAAGTATAGTGTAGTAGGCCCCTATTGACCCACATCTATGGCAATTATAGTGATGGATAACGCCTATTTAACAGCCTGATAACAGTCTAATCAGGTCCATCAATCGATTTGCAGATGAAGATGCTCATTGCTGGCCATTATGTCATATCTAATTACGTCATGATAGCTGGATTCCTGTGTGTAATCACCAAGTATGAGAGAGGTGTAAATGTCTGATACAAATCAAGACTAGCATGTTGTGTTTGGAGTGTTGACATTACATGAAACACCAGCGAGCCCTCGGAGGACTTCAACATGCCTGACTGAAGACTCTGTTGTCAGGGAGAATCAAGTCAAGACATGCCCGTCTACATCTGACAGTAGGAGAGAAAGGAACTGTACATACAAATGTTTTTATAATTGAATTAACTTTATACATTTGAGGGGTGAATTTAATCATTGGGCATGAATATAATCCACAATGTTCGTCCAATTTGAGCGCAGATTTTACAGGTGAACAATGACGTCGACTCCCATGAGTGACTCCTGGCGCTGCAGGCGACTGAGATCACTTTCATGTATAAATAACAGCCACATTGGGCCCTAATTTCACCTCTGGGAAAACACCAATCCACCTGATAATCAAAATCTGACAGAAATCTACAAAACTCCCAAAAGGTGACACCAAATCCCTCGTGCGGCAAATTGAGGGATGGGTTGGACAAACATCTGCCAAAAGCCACAGTTGAAATCCATATGGCGGGGAGTTAATTGGCGCGCGCAGGCCCGGGCTTGACGTGAGCCTGGATACATAACAGCCCTGTGTGGGTGGGCAGAGGTGGCTGGAGGTTTGAGGTCGAGCCTCGGTCCCCTCTCGTAGCGTTTCACACGGGCGTCATGGAGCTTATCGGAGAGAGAGAGAGGGGAGATCTTGGGGGCACTTCCTGCGAAATGGCATGTTAAATGTCTCATTAGCGGCGTTGACCTCTAGCCTAATCTATCGCCCATTTCCTTAAGGGGAGAAGTATTGCAGCCATTAGATAGTGGTGAATCAGACAGACAGACAGACAGACAGACTTTAAGATTTTAAAGGTTTTTGTTTTGTCACTTTGTAATTTCAGTCAGTAATCTGACATAACAAGAGTGAGGAGGGATCTCTGGTGAGTTTGGCGGGTTTGCTGAAGCCTCAGTAATAAAGAATCACAGTTTTTCCCCCTCAGGTCCTTCCCACATTGGAGAGGCCTGATTCATTAGGACAGCAGGTCTCTTGAGGGAAGTCTCAAGGGTCTTCTAACCATACAAGTGACTGGGAGAACACACAAAAACACACTCAGAGAGCGGGAGGAAAAACCTCCCTGTACTTCACTGGAGCACACTCACATCATTTGCATGTTGTATTTTTTTTTTTACATCTTTTCATATTCATTCAAAACAAATGAGTTCCTCCCCGTCAACAAACTGCCATAAGCGCTCCGCCCCCCCAGCCGCCATGGGAATTTCCATTAAAGGCGTTTGAGTCAGAATCGGCGTACAAATAAATGACGCGCTCCTGGGAAATCACGGCAACAAGCAGATACATGTTTAAACTCAGGAGAGAGCTTCTCGTTTGAGCTGGAGAGGGCTTCCCAAAATCCAGATGTGTTGGAAGCGCAGACGGGGCTCAGGCCTCCTCGCCAGTAATGAAGCAATTAGACAGACAATTATGAACACCTGTGACGCTGATTGGCACCATGCGGCTCCGTCTCCTTCCGCGGCGCTAAAGACGCCTGAATGTTGCTAAAGTTAACCTCTAACAAGGCCTGTAATGACGACGAGGGCCAAAACACACCACACTGATGCTCTCACACACACACACACACACACACACACACACACACACACACACACACACACACACACACACACACACACTCACACACACACACATGCATACACACTCACAGGAGGTTCGCATTAGGAAGACGGGCTCATCCCACACAGCCGGTTGCGTCATGTATTATTGAAACCAGCCCTTGTATAAACACAACTCCAATAAATTGTGGTCTCAATTTTTCTGATTCATTAAGGTTAATGCAGTTTTAATTAGTGCTTGATTTGAAGCCCATTAGACGCAATTTATAAGTCCTTTTCGGGGACCTGCAGAATGACGTTGCGTGGGATTAATAAGATAAAAGGCACAAGTTGGAATTGTAGTCGCTGCTCGACTCAGGGATTCCTCTCTTTTCACTGTAACCGCTTGTTTATTTGCACAACCGCTTTCAGGCACATTAAAACAATCTAATGAATAGAGAGCTTTGGCTTCAGGGATTGCATCACCCATTGGACGAACAAATGTAATGGTGGTTATGGCCTGATTAAAAGGATGCTCAGGAAATAGGTTGAAACAGCTGAGGGCTCTATAATTATAAACCATATAATAGGGCTTGTGACAGCTTTCTACCTATCAGAGCAACTCTGCAGCTCAATCCTGATGCTCCTGTTGGTGCGTTTTAATTCACACTCTGAGGTATATGGTCAAGAGTAAACGCTTTCAGAGATGTAGGAATTTCAAGCTAAGCGCACATGAACCCTAATAAAGTGGTAAATAGGATTATGGTAACACTTTACTTAAACCCCCTCAGTTTAGGGACTGTATGAAAATTATTAGGACAGGTGGGGGGGTCAAAAAGGGGGAAGGCTTTAAATTTGATTTTGTAAAAAAGCAATGACATTTACAATTAAATTAAATTATCATAATCATTGTTACTTTCCATTTTTATTTGGTTCCTTATGTTGTGCTGTTTTGTTTATAACTCGAAAACTCAATAAAAACTTACAGTAAGTAAGGCCAGGGTGTTTTTTTCCCATTTTTTCTTTTTTCTTTTTCTCCCCCCAGATATATCTTTTTTATATTATATATATAGTTAATATATATTCAAGATTATTTATTTTTAGATATCAGGAGGTCAGTATTGCAGTGTTTACGTTTCAGGGGTAGGAGACAACAAAAATATTATTAACGCTGGAGAGGGCTTGCTTTTTCATAAAATAAAATATAAGATTCCCTTCCGACCCCAATAATAATTTTCATACAGTCCCTTATCGTTTAGAAGTATATAAACACATTATACTGTTGTTGTAAGCAGCTATAAGGACACATTCAAATGTTTGTTTTTCAACAATTATAATTCCTTTTAATGATTGATGATTTTAATAAATCATATGAAGCATCCAGAACTGGTATATTAACTATTATTAATAACACAGTTTAACATATCTGTAATCATATTTTATGATATAAGAGTTTGAGAGTTTGAGAAAATTGACGATCTTATAAATCTTTTTTTGTAGTACATGACACAATACGACCATAACTTAAAAAGGAATATATCATGGAATAATATTGAATTAATAAACAAAACACATTTTAATCAGAACCTCATTTTCTGATGATCCCCAATGACTTTACAGATTTATAATAAGCAAAATCAATATGTTTCTCATCATGAACCAAAAAACCTAAGAAAGAAGTGAGGGAAATTTCTGCTGCATTTACTGATGATACTTAAGCATAATCCTGAGCATACATTTTTCTCATTACATTTTTTTATTATAGTCAGGGAATCTATATGTGATAAAACCATGTTGGTATCATCAGCAAACAAAATGAAAAGCCATTAATATACTGGTGGATAAGAAATAACAAGGGTCCTAAAATAGATCCTTGTGGTACACCATATGTTATATAAACTGACTTTGTTATTACATATTGCTAGTTAACCACTTAAATATATTACCATGGAAACCCTACTGTCTCAATGTTGCTAACAAAATATCATGATTAATGGTGTCAAACACTTTTAAAACAAAAGGCACCGCTCTCAAATTTATTGTCATGTATAGCTGTGTGTATTTTGTTGTAAAACAAAATCTTGTATAATATATAGGCTATACTATTTATTTATACTCATATAAATATATAAATAAATAAATAAAAAAGAAATATAGAAATAATATATACAGACATATACTAAATATATTTAATAAATACTTAAAATCCAATTACATATTTATATGGAGACACATTTTGATTACAACTGTGTCATATTATCATTTATTATCTGTCTATACATGAGTTACGGAGTTATAGTTTCTGACAAATACATTAATATACACGTAAAATGTCCTTATATCTGCTTACAACTACAGTATTATAACGTGTTATAAACCATCTATCAATTGTTTATATATTTCTTATAAATGCTAGACTTTATAGTTACACTTTCTTTGATTATATATATAACCGACATTTTATCTTTTGGATACACACAGGTTTTAACAGACTTGTATTTTTTACTTGCTGTGAAATAAATAAGTGATGCTTTATTTCTAAAATAAGTGACAAAAACAGTCCATTTATTGCAGGGTCCATTTGTTAATATTACCAGGTTGTATCTTGTGAGCTGGGACTTACAAGGAGACCTTAAATGTGGCACAAAACAGTCTGATGATCCTTTCAACAGGAACATCTTTAATTCAGCTGGGCCACATGGGTGTTTTGAAAGCATCTTTCTCTGCTCTCATACAATATAAAACATCAAAACCAGAGCAAAGCGTTAATAGCCCCAACAGCTTCAGCGTGAGTGATAGTGAGCAGCCTTTTGAAACGGTATCAGTGCAGTGGAGATGGCTGAAAATTACAGGCAGAGAGGGCAGAGCTGAACTGCTGACAGCAGGAGTCACAATACATTAGCAGATCCTCCGACTGGCTGCTCTTTCTGCATGACAGTCCCACTGTACTGTTGAATTGTTAACACACATTGTTTGACATTGTCACAGCTACATTCCCCCCCCCCCCTCTGTCCGTAGGCAGGAAAATTGTGCTCCAACAAGGTTATGAGACAGGTGGAGCTCCTGCGTTTGGCTCGCAGGTTGTGGCGGAGAGCTCTCCGTTTTGCATGTTTGTAAATTGCCACCAGAAGTGAATAAAATGGTCCCATGTGTAAACTCCAGCTCCGCGGGCCCACTTCAGAGACCTGAGATCAATTTTGGTGCATTTATTCTCTGAGAGAGGCACACAATGGGAGTTCGCTGAAGATCAGTTTTCAATTGGATAATAGGGTTGTGAAAAGAGGGGATCTAGAGGGCATTGCTTTCACACATTCTTATGGCTTCATATCTCTGTAACACGAACCGCTTCAGTCTCAACACCTCCATAAGCCTTTTTTTCTCCTCTAAATCAAATTCAATTTGCACCTAAAAGAGTGTGACGTGTACTACTATATAGTCAGACCACATTGAAGCTCGTCTTAATGAGATATTCAAACAAATTGAGTGAAATTACGTTTCTGTTTTCTTTTAATTTTACAGTCATTTGCATCCACAGTCTTTATTATTATTATATTATTGCAGCCAACGCAAGACTTATCTATCTATCTATCTATCTATCTATCTATCTATCTATCTATCTATCTATCTATCTATCTAGTTTGACTGTATTAACATTAGTGTAGAGAGCAGCTTGTTGAGGTCTAAAAGGTGCTGCTGACACTGTCCTCCTCCTCCTCCTCCTCCTCCTCCTCCTCCTCCGCCTCCTCCTCGTCTCCTTTAACCCGCTGCAGCCACTAGATGGGGTATGATAACCACAGAGAGGCTCTCCCAGTGGGACGCCTCCAGCTCTGGTGGGTGCTGCTACTCATGGGGAGAGGTGAGGAGAGGAAATTGTCTGCCAAGTTTGCCACAGATCCCGATCAGCTTCTCATTTGTTTTTATTGTTTCCTTCCTATTCAAATTATTCTCAAACTAATCTCACTCGTAGAATAAAGTATTTATTAGTAACAGTATAATTCAGCTGTGACACCACTGGCGCTGATGCAGTTTTCTTGGATGAGATTATCAGTTTCCAGTAGCTGCAGATTTTAATTGATATTAAAATGCTCATTAATTCAATTAAACTGATAGTTTTGCAATTTAGATCTCCACATTTTTTTTTTCAATTTTTATTGAAATACTTGACTTACTGCAAGAACAATCGATGTTACAAGTGTATGCACATTTTCTTTTAAATGCATTTAATAAGAAGGAAACAAAACCTGTCATTTCTAAAAGAATAAATAATAGTAAACTGTTTAATCCCGTTGATTAAGGAAGGAAAAGTATGTGCAATGTATGTGTAAATGAACTAGTTTCATTTACGTTAACAGATGAAGATAAACACTTGTGATAAACACCATTTCTTTTGACTAGTTTAAAGGAGAGAAACACTGTAGTTTTTTTCATGCAAGACTAATAAAGTTGGTGTCCAATTTAACTTAAATGTACAGCTTATATGTTGTATGATTTAATTAAGTTCAGCTCCTACAGTTAAAATACGTATAGTACAAACACACAGATGGTGTACTTACAACCAGCGCTGTGTTGCAGTGACACGACCCTCGAGTCTCTCTGCCTGCATCATCATCTGACTCGTGGACTGTCAAAGCACAGAAATAAACATTAAAATGTGCTTTGTTTACTCTTTGAAACTTCATCTCTGAGTAAATTTATAATATCTTTAAATAAATCAAAACACATTAAAACAATTTGACAAAAATTATTTCTTTTTTAAATACATGTCTTTTACAATTAAAAAAAAAAAAGTATTGACAATAAAAAAGAACAACTGTGATGGTATAACACCATGAATAAAAAGAGATTTAATAGTTATTAATTTGTTCATTGACTCCACTACGACGCTTGGAGTGGCTACACTGAGATCGTACTGGTGTCTGCTGGGTTAGTGGTGGCCAAACTGGGGCTCTGGGACTCATGTGTGTCTCCCAGTGATCCCCAGTATAACAAGGACTTATTATTTCACTCACCAGACATTTAACCTGTAATAGGAGCGACTTGTCTGACTGCTCTGATCTCAATTTTTTTACAGTTCAGTTCAGAAAAATAACACAAATCTTAATTTGAGGATCAACAGCATCTGAACTTTGGTGTGTTATATATTCAACAACATGCTGACAAACAAAACAATAAGGATTTAAAAAAAAAAAAAAAAGAAAGAAAGAAGTGCTCCAAATATGGAAGTAAAATGTTAATTTGAATACACATTTCATGTATAAAACCCAGCTGGATTACTTGTGATCATAAATTGAAGCCATGAATGTTTTTTTGTATAAAGAGCGTCTCTCTCAGCTTTTTGCCTAAGTGCTTCTGATTGGTCGATGAATCAGTCAAAATTCATAACATTGCACTGTACTTGTGCTGCCTGCAGTCCTTGAAACGGTTAAACAAATATTTTGGGGTAAAAGATGACCTCTCATAATTGCATTTCTCCCCTGCTTGTGAAGACTATTTTCAAAGGCTACTGTATTGTGCTACAGTGTGTGTGTGTGTGTGTGTGTGTGTGTGTGTGTGTGTGTGTGTGTGTGTGTGTGTTTGTGAGTGTGCGAGAGTGTGTGACACAGAGAGATTTTTGAAGAATATAAACATTATTTTCTTGTAGATCATTTCAGACAAATTGAAATTTCTCTGAGTGTTTGGATGCAAAACTCTTGTAATACCTCTCATATTCTGCAAAAATCACCTTTTATAGGATCGCTTTGAACTGCAGCAGATAATTGTTCCACATTCCCGCAGCTTTATTGAGATATTATTGAAAAGTATTCGCCCGCAGTAATAATAACTCTGTGGTAGTTTTATTCTAATGATCTCTATTCTCCTTTATCTGCATTAATGCTTTAAATGGTTCACACAGAGTTCATTCACATCAATGGCCAAAATAGATTTATTTTACTTGGGGCACCTATGTCAACAGTAGTTACAAGAATTACTCTGGATGCGATCCCATTATAGGATGTCAAATATTTTGATGCTATAGGTAAATGGCAGAATGGTGCGGCAGGAGCAGCAACAACAACTTGGATGGCAATTCTGCAATTTCTGGATCAGAATAAAAAAAATATACAGCCCGTCTGCTCACCTCTGCAATCTCGGGGCTCACCCCAGCCGGCGATGTAATACTGAACAATGAATTTTAAATAAAGTCAAACATTTGCTTCATGCTCCTCCACAGTTTAAACAAGACATTTCTGATGGAGACGTGTGGATTTATTGTAAGTAAGAGATATAAGAGATAACTTAATCCCCAATTGGATTGTAAACCCCACCTCCACTTCACATGGCTCCACCCCGTCACATCGCTTTCTTGACCTTTTGTCTCATTTCTCGGCGGGTAATGAATGCTTTCGGACCATTTCAGACAAAAAAGATCTCGCACATAGTCCGGAGCGTTGGAATGTCATATCAGAAAATCACTCAATCAGCATGCTGGCGTTGAGAGCAAACAGAGAGGGAGGCCGCGGCGTGCACAGAGCAGTGGTGGACTGGGTCGTCTGGATGTCAATATAATAGACTGGCTTATGATGTGTAAATAACACACCACTTAATGGTCCTCTCCCACTCTGTCAGAGCATTTTGATTCACATGGAGGGCAGCGTCTTCCTCTCTCGTCATCCACTATTCATCCGGCTCGCCTCGTTCATTCATCCACAGAATATCAGAACAAAAAAGCAGAGATTACACTAATATTACAAGATTTAACTGTTTATTTCTTTTGGTTGTTTGGTTCTTTTGTTGAAATATGTTTCTTTTTTGTTCTAGTGTAAAATCAAAAATTTACATTTCTCTACTACAGTTGTTTCCACCTCCATCACCAACTCTGTCTTTTTGTTTTTACCTTCTCTCAACAGTATGCAAACTAAATTATAACATGTATCAAGAAACAAATATTATTGGAGCATCACAAAAAAAATCGGTTGTATTAGTATTTTACATGCAACAAAGAAAATATGCATTGAAACCCACATGTTGCCTTCAAAATGTACATTTCAAAGCAAACTGAAACTTTACTTAAACTACTTATTAAGGTAATCCGTTTAAATATATAAATAACCATAACCTTTTACAACTTTTATGTATCTGTAAATTATTATTTGTTATAGTTGAGGGTGCATGTACATTTCCTTACTGAATTAACTGGAATATTCATTGATGTAGCTAATTTAAGCTATAAAATATATTTTAGGAAATATTTGTGTCAAAAGGATGAACACATGTAGATTTATAATTTGTGCCTCTTTTCGCCATTTGCATAATTAATTTTAATTCTGAAAGTACATGCAAAACTAAATACAAGTACTTTTATTATTCTCCTTTTGGTTGCCTTTAAACTTTTATTTGTTGTTTAACCATAACACCTAAATAAACTCCCTGAATGTCAACATTAAAATCCAACATTTACTAAACATCATAATTAATACTGCCAGATGAATGAATACATGCAGGGTGGCACACATATTTCAAAAATATATATATTTACAAAACAAATGTGCCCCAGAGACTCTGACACATAGGGGTAATATTTCTGTGAATTAATAATTACAATACTTTTTCTTTTAAAAGTGTTTGATGTTCCTAACAATGGTGGAAAAACACCATGACATTTATTGCAATAGCCTTGAAATTACAAGACTAAGTCGATGACACACTCTCACTGTGCGTTTGCTTTATTTGTTTACAAATTTGAACAATTTTGACGTTAATACAATGCAATGCTTTCTGTGTTAATTACACACTCTGCGGCATGCAAATGAGGTGGTGGTTAAAAGTTAGAGGAGAACATCTTCTTTTCTCCTGATTACCAAAATAAAAGATGACAGTAATGTGCTGGTCCTGCAGAATAAATACACACAGGGTTTATTATATAAGCTGTAGTCACTTGTATAATAACTCCAATGGTGACAAGTCATTCACCCCTGCTGATGACATACATCAGCCATCATTACTGTCCCCTCCATTATAGACCTGCTGTATATGTGATACTCCCCCCCCTGCAGTAATAAATAGATGTGACCTCAGTGAACGTATCACTCACGAGCCGTCTTTGATTTGGTCACTATTTCCGTCAGACCCAGGAGAGAGCGGCAGTTCCCACATCCACTGACCTTGGAGTCTCTTTAGAGCTCTTTCCAAACCCGCGGCTCAAGGTTGCGTCCAATCTGTCTGTTGTTTTTCTACATTAGCAAACCTCAACCCTCCTTCACCCCTCTTGAAAACTAACACCTGAGCGTAAAGGGCGGCAGCGAGAGGTGGCGTGGGAGTGCAGGTTGAGGTGGGTCAGATAGGGTGATCAAAAACAAAGCATGAAGGATAAAAAATATAATTTTACCTCCCCCATAATCCCGGGCCTCCGAGAGTGACCTTTGATCTCGCAGCATGTGTGGTATGCTGAGCCGCCTGCTCGTGCTGCATGCCGCTCTGATCCTGGGAAGCAATCACCGAGCGCGCCGCTATCAGAAAGGCTGCTGGGGAAACACTCTAAGCCCGAGTCTGGAGGTGAGCGCCGAGCAAAAAAGCAAATGTGCAGGGATGGAAAAAATAACCAAGTGCAGCCAACCACATAGAAAGCCTGATGGGCCGGAGCGCTGCATGATAAAGGTAAAGTGGATACTGTATCTACAACACAGCCGGAGGCCAGCTGTGATTCAACACCACAACACCAAAATTAAATGATCTTAACTGGTCAAATGTTGGCTGAATTATTTCACCTATTATTTCAATTAAAAACTGTATTAGTGTACTAGTTTCTTCAACTCAAGATTACATAAACTTGTAAGCATTTTTGACATGAAAAACCTTATGAGCTTATAATGTTTGTTGTGGTTGAAATAACTTTTTTTTTTAAATTACATTTCTTACATAATCATCACAGAGTTATATTTATATATATTGTTATATATGTTTTCAAAGGTGTCAAGTCCAACCAGTGAATGTGTAATCACTGCTTCACAAGCCCCGTCTCAGGGCCTTGGGCATGGCAAATTCCACGCATGTGCGTTTATTTGATTGTTTAAGAGCGATTTCCGGAAACCAAGTTTTGGACGGCCAGGAGCTGCCTTGTAACAATTATGAGGTTAAATGGCAGTTGGCCACACAGGAGGGCATTTGCCTGCTGGCAGCCCCTTCCTGCTCGGCAGGGGTCAGAGGTCACAGACTTTTCAGGAAAAGTCCATTTTTCAAGCGCCCTGAAACAGGTGGAGGCCCGGACAGCCCTGTTTACTCAAACAGCACGGGGAAAATGGGGAAGATTAAACCAACGTATGTACGCTTGGCGAGAATATACTTTTTGGGGCTTTTTTTTAATTCATATATATGCAGCTCTGAACCTTAGAGTTCATTAACATCTTTTCACAATCCAGTGATCTCAGAATCTGTTCACTTCTTTTTCAGACTTTCTATTTGTTTTGTCTGTGTTCAAACTTTATAGCAACTCTGATTGAATGAGAGGGGTGAAGATGTAAGTGTGACTGTAAAAGTGAGTGCGGAGTAACATTTCCTAAAATACAAGAATGACACTTGTGTTTTTACAACTGCGTCGATAGATCTTCAATCAATGGGAAAGAGTTAATACACTGAATTAAAAGAAAAAAAAGGGCAAAAGGCAACTCGGCCGAACTCGACCCCTCAGTGCTCTCACTATTTGGATTGGTTAAATCGCTGGGACCTGGAGCTGAACCCATCAGGAAGGGCTTAAGTGTTTAGGATTAGGGATCTAAAAGGCATTTGGAGGCCCTGAATCAAACCCGCAGGACCGGGGCGGAGGCGAGCCCTGGTGTTTGGCCTGCGCCGTAATCAAACAGGGGGAGCTAGGACCGTAGCACACCTGCAGGAAGGGCCCACAGCGAAGAAAAAGGTCCCAGCAAGAGGGGCAGGCGAGGCGGCGGGGCTTTTTCTCTCCTGCTGCAGAGTGACAACAGCTGGGGTGGTGTACGGTGGTGTGGCCCAAGGGCAAGGTCAGCCCGGCGGACCGGGGGGAACAGCAGGCGGATTGTTTTCACTCCACTAGTGAAAACAGCAACCGTGGAGATGCTGAATGTGCCAGCTGTGATTGTGGATTTCTGGTCCACAGCCTGACCCCATATTAACACTATGAAGGGAAGCTGGATCGCTAATGACCAGTGGCCTCTGGCCTCACCTGAGCTCCTCCCACACAGCAGCCAGACCTCCGGACACACTGTGAGCACATGTAAGGACATTTATTCATTTACAGTCCGCTGGTGTTTATACTTTTATTTAATGCATGTTTTGATTCACTTTTTTGCGAATATTTTGATACTAGAAACTGCTATTACTACTAATTCTACCACTACTAATAAAAATAATTCTAAAAATCACAGTAAAAAAAATGTGATTTAATTTAGAGGGAATTTCTGGGATAGGTTGGTGTGTGGTTGCAGTCAACCTGAATCCATCCATGAAAGCGTCAGGACTCACTCACATGTCCTCGGGCCTAATTGGTCTGGACAGTTAACATCAAAGAAGCTGGGCTTTATATGTAATCTGTTCGCTCCTCTGCCACACTCTCACGCCGCCGCTTTTTTTATATGTTCAAACGTTGTAATGAAGGTCATTCTCCATCAATTCACTTTGATCTAAAATGACAAAAATTTTGCATTTTAATACAAAAATCTTCATTGCTTTCACCGCTCCGTTTGCTGTCGTCTTACACACTCCTTCCCTGCACTTTTTACATTTTCTCTCCCTCTTTCTCCTCCAGGTCTTTCTTTTTCTCTCTCAACAACTCGCACAGCTTACACAAGGTAAATGAGACTGTTTTGATCACAATAAAAATACGCTGCGAGCCTCATAATGCCGCCTCTGACATGTCCTAACACCTGCAACACATATATAATTAACCGTGCTTCATAATGATTAGCTACTTTTATGCATAGTACAGAGTCAATTATGTGTAAAGTATGAGACATAAAATTCACCTCTGTGGAAATTCCCTCATAGCAGACTAAAGATTATCATTTAGCCTCGTAAATTGTGGGGCGGTTTGTTGACTTTGTTTATTGCCACGCCAGTCTAAATCAGTAGGAAAACGACTGTAATAGTCTCCTGGAATTCTCTTATAAATAACACATTTGCTCGGAGATGAAAGTTGCACATCGTGGCGTGCTCGGGCGCCGTTTATACTGCAGCTGTGTGCTTCTATCAGTGTGTTATAATGAGAAATCAACTGTCTGCAGATCAGCTGCTGAAACGCTGTAACGAGCCATGAGCGTTAATACTTGAGGATCAGTTGCACTGGATGAGGCGGCTTTATCCAGTTATTAGGGTAATGTAATGGAGTCTCCTAATCCAAACCCACCAAACCCTTCCACCGTAGGGGGCACAATAGTGAGGCAACACGTTACTCCGGCACAAAGCTGACTTCCCCACTAATATAGCAGGACACTGAGGCTCGCGGCCTGTTCAAACAAGTCCTTCACAGTATCTCCCATAAAATGATTTTCTCCCTTCTTTCTCTCTCTCTCCCCCCCCCCTCTTTTCCCTGCTAACTCTCTCCCTCCAACAAACGCTCTGCTGGCAAGGCATATTCTACGCTCCTTAATGCCAAATTAAACCCCAACTCTTTTATTTTAAATGAGAAAAGGCAAAAGAGAGTGCTGACAATCTTGATTAGGCGAAAGAGAAGGAGGGGAGAGAAGAGGAGCAAAAATTAAACGGTATTAAAAAATATAGAACATTACATTAATGCCGTCCGGCACAATTGGTGCTAATTGGCAGATAATCCAGGAGCTCTGGGCTGCCTAATGCCGGGTTGAGTGTAGGAACAAGCCGGGCCTCTTGTCCTCTCCCACCGCAGAGTTCTGCGAGCCACGGGATGGGGTCAGAGCGCGGTGGAGGGGGAGGGATTAGCGCTGGCATTGTTGGCTCTTTCCATTGGAACATGACCTTGACGAGAGTTTGGTTCACCCCTCCTCCTTCCCAATATTCCAGCAACATGAACTTTAATAGGAGCATAATGGGCAGTTTTAGAGCGCCAAGAGAAACACATGAAACACAGAGACACCCCAAATAAAACCTGACATTCCAACACCTTCGAGTTCAAACCCACATGGGAAAGACCTCTCGGACTATATTTACGCAACTCCGCACTGCAAATAGCTTCTCAAATTAGGATTATGTACGGATCTGAGCATATATATGTATATATGGGGAATAATATTTATGCTCAAGCTTATAGAAAACACAATTTCATCAGAAGGGAATGAAAACAGTTTATCCTGGATGCTGCACCGGTTTCAATAACACTTTGTGCTCGGAAACAGCTGTTCCATCTATAACAATAAAGTTAATGTGTGCCAAAACACGAGTGGTGATCCAAAGTGGTGTGGGAAAGCCAGTAAACGTTATGTGTTTTGAAAATGGTTCCAATAATCTTTATCCTAATCCCCTAATTGGGAGTCAATAAAGTCTCCGGTGAACATACAAAGGCGCTGGCTGGAAGGAGCTCGGGACAGAAAGCAGCTCTTAAAGGGGACCGGCTACACCTGGGCGCTGAGCGCGCTTTTCACTACTCTGAGGAGGCTTTCAAGCAAGTCCTTGGCTGTGAAAGTTCCCATGTTAAAAGCACTACCTATTAAGGTACATCCGAAAGAGATGTATTTCCGCACAGTGTTTGAAGATTTGCAATTTGCATGAAAAAAGGGCCTCCGCAAAACTGTAACTTGTGAACTGATCAAAAGCCAGAGGCCGTTCTCGAGTTGAATGGCTTTCCCCCCTTTGACACGAAAGAGGCTCTCTTGAGGCGCCTTCGCGGCGGTGGCCTTGGAGGTTAGGAAAATGTAGCCCTTCAGACCATACGGGACTATTCTCTGGAGTCTGGACAACACTTGAGTCTGCAGCGATAGAAAAGAGCCGGTTTGCTGCTGTGGATCAGTACTTCACTGACATTCCTTAAGAGGGCTTTTACTATTGCTATGGACGGCCTTTCATGTCGAGAGGAGTGTGTGTGTGTGTGTGTGTGTGTGTGTGTGTGTGTGTGTGTGTGTGTGTGTGTGTGTGTATGTGTCTGCATGTGTGTGTACAGGTTTACATATGCATATCTATGCATGCTTATGGCTGTGTTGTTTTTAACAAGCTAACATTATTTGAAAATTATAATAAATTGCACAGCAAATACCTAAAATGTAGGGCTGTCAATCGATTAAAATATTTAATCGTAAATTAATCACACATTTTTTATCTGTTCAAAATGTACCTTAAAGGGAGATTTGTCAAGTATTTAATACTCTTATCAACATGGGAATGGGCAAATATGCTTGCTTTATGCAAATGTATGTATATATTTATTATTGGAAATCAATTAACAACACAAAACACTGGCAATTATTGTCCAGAAACCCTCACAGTTACTGCATTTAGCATAACAAATTTGCTCACATCAAAACATGGCAAACTGAAGCCCAACAGGCAACAACAGCTGTCAGTGTGTCAGTGTGCTGACTTGACTATGACATGCCCCAAACTATATGTGATTATCATAAAGTGGGCATGTCTGTAAAGGGGAGACTCCTTGGTACCCATAGAACCCATTTTCATTCACATATCTTGAGGTCAGAGGTCAAGGGACCCTTTCGAAAATGGCCATGCCAGTTTTTCCTCGCGTAATTAGCATAAGTTTGGAGCTTATTTAGCCTCCTTTGCACGCTAGTATAACATGGTTGGTACCAATGGATTCTTTAGGTTTCTAGTTCTATATGACACCAGTATTTTCACTCTAGCTTTAAAATTGAGCCTTCTACCACCTCCAAATTTGCATTAACACGTTATTATCGCGTTAACTTTGACATCAATGTAATCAACGCATTGTTCCCAATTTAAAAGCTATAATTTTAAGGTTGCTTATGTTGAAAAAAATCATAGTTAAACCTCTTGTTAAGAGTTTTGAAACATAAGAAAGTATAGCCATGCAAAGGAAAATAAATATCTTAATAGGGGTCTTGCAGGTCACACACAGACACACACACACACATCCTTGGCTGAATGTAAATTGGCGCAAGCGGCTCTTGCAAACATCTTCAAAGTGGAAAGTGGAGCGATAAGACGCTGGGGCATTTGTTATTCTTTCCAGGTTTATTGAATGTGTTTTGACTAGATGCTTTGCTTGGGAGAGGAGCAGCTGAGCTGCTGAGCTCTGTGGCGGTTGGGAGCAGCGAACACGCCGCTCCATCCACTGATGGGTTCGTGAAGCTCAGTGACTGTCAGGCCAATCCAGCCACAACGCCTCCCCACTGTCCTCCACCCCTCTCTCTCTCCCCCTGTGACTCAGCTGGTTTCACTTAGCCAACACGGAGAGAGAGGGGGGTCACGGGGTCATACCATGACCTCATCAAATTAGCCCCAACCGAGTGAGGTGTTTAGCACGAGTTAAAACAAGTAATCTGAAGGGCATTAAATGCAAATGCGACGACCATATGCCCACTTCAAACACGGACGGCTCCCATCCAGCCGCGTCCCCCCCCCCCCCCTCTCGCCCTCTCGCATACACACAGCGGAACCATTCAGAGCGGGGGGCTGTTAAGATGACAATGGGTTTCTGTCATGCCGACCAGGTGCAAAACATTTCAACTGCTGGCCAAAGTACGGAGCTGTTTGATACCCGTTAACAACGTAAAGTCTGCAGCCGAATGACTCTTTGCCTTTGAGAATAGATATCTCTTACATATATGTATTATGTGCATCGATATCTCTTTTCATCCTGACCTTAAACGTGGAATATGGAAATAAAGGGGCAGATGCTTAGAAAGGTTATCCAGCAGTTCAGGGAGGAGTGAAGGAAAAAAAGAGAGAAAACGCCGGGGTAATACCTCTGCTGTGCTTCATAAACGCTCCGCCATGTGCCCCTGTTAGCGGGAGCGAGGGCCTGGTCAGGCTGTGAAGATTATGGGCGAAGACTGATTTTGCCCCCTCGGGCGGTGGCCGGGCTGGGAACATGTGGCAGCTCATATATGCTAATAAGCACCTGTGGAGAAGGAGAGAGGGAGCAGAAAACCCCCGCCGGGCTCCACAGCTCTGCCACCTGCACAGACCTCCACTGTGCCTCCGACTCGCTGGGAAACACAACGCTGGAGAAGTTCGCAAATAATCCCCACTGACGACAAATTAAAGTGGTAATCTGGGTTTTATTTGGGAGATATCTCTGGTGCTCGCCTACCGTCCCTTACGAAAAAGTACTATACTTCAAGTTTATTTTTTCAAGTAAACTTAAGTATAGTTCAAGTGCGCTTTATGTAATACGTATACTAATATCAATGTACTAGTAGTATACTTGTAAGTGTACTTCTTGGGACTAAATTTGCCCACTTTTTAGTTCATAAAAGTATACTTTTAAGTATACTTTAAAAGAGTAGTAAACTTTGAGTACACAACTAGTTTACATCCAAGGTGTATTTTGTACTGCAACTATAATATGAGCTATACTTCAAGTGAACTTATAGTTATACTGTTAGTTTACTAGTTGGCCCACTTTTTAGTTTATGAAAGTACGCTTTAAAGTATGCTCTCAGTAAACTACTAGTTTAGTAGTTTTTACTGCAAGTATTTTTGTAAGTTTTCTTTCAGTTAACTTATCCAAATATACTTTTCTGTATGCTTTTCAGTATATGCCAAGTATACTTGGACTTTTCTGTATACTTGCCAAGTAAACTTAGACTTTTCTGTATACTTGTCAGTATAAGCCAAGTATACTTAAATATAATTTTGTCAAATTTAAGTACATAAAAACTAATCTCAAAGATTACTCTCTTAATTTAAGTTTAAAAGAAGTATACTAATAGCATACTTGAATAAACTTATTTTTGGTAAGGGGTTGCTGTGTGTTTTTGTGCCATCGAACACTGATGTGTGGGCAATACTTTCTTTTCATTTTATTTTTGACTTTACAGGTGGTGTTATTATTCTTTTGGCTGTTATTGTTCATACTAACAAGCTCCTTCCTTTGTTTAATGCAAACAAACACGTTGCCGCTACAGGAAATGTAAAACGTATCACTTCCTGTGCAGAAATGCAAAAGTCAGACTAGCAAAACTCAAATGGATTTAAAGATTTGCTTTCAAAAACACCATCTAATGACGGCTGTGATACGCAGCTTGCACTGTACTCCGACCGAATTTACAAAACTCTCAATGACACAAAATAACACTTGTGAAATGTGTCATGAGTAGCACATTCAGGCCCGCCGAGACTCGTATAAAAGTCCCACTTGTTCCATGTCGATAGTGTGTGTGTGTGTGCAGCGCCGATTTTCAGCCTCCATCTCATTGAAAACGGCCGCACAGCTGCTGACGAGGAATGTGAGAGCAAAAAGAAGACATTGTGGGAGAGCGCTCTCCTGTCAATCAAAAGAAGTCTTATTAAATTTGTTTAAGCTGTGAAAGCAATTTGAAAAAGAGAAACAATGTTCTTCATGTGTTCTCCGAGACCACCAATTTGCCTCGACAAAGTTTCCAATCAGACAAATTTTTCTTCAGATTAAAGGTGGAAAGAGATTTATTTATTCCAACATCACTAATCCACATGAATGGTTTCTTTCTTTTTCCATCCTGATAAATAGATTTGTACAAGTTCATATCTAACAATGAGCTCTGTCTCATGTCAGTAATGCATCTCAGCAGCAGCACATGTTTACATGTGTGAGAAACGGGCAAATACCTAAACGTCGACTTAAAGAATCAGCCGCCGGAGTCTCCACTTTATGAATCTCGCTTGCTTGTTCTCCCATCTGAGCGCTCAGTAAACCACATTAAAAACCTGCCACTATTTCAGAAAATATGCAACTCTGTAATCTTCAGAAATCTGCTTTGAGCCATGAGTGATGTACTTATGCATTTTTCAATGGCCAAATGAAAGGGAGCTAATCAGCCTCCGGTGATTTATGGGATTTCATATTTTTCACATCTGGGTTCCATATATAAAAGAAATTTTTAAGACACCACTTTACTACGCTCTGCATACTTTATTGACAATCGGACGGCATCGCCGCAAATATCCTCCTCTTTACGATTCAGGAGTGTTCAGCTCGGTGAGAGATAGCGTTTCCAGGCACTACGATCACCAACATGTCATGAAGCAATAACTTGACTGTAATTTAGCCCAAACACGTTGGAAATGACGCTCAGCTCTCCTGGCAATTTCATAAGCAAATGAAAAATATTTATGCTCAATATTAGAAAGACGTTTTAGACGTTTATCCAGAAACTATAACCTCCTCACTCAAAACCATACTTCAAATAAACTTTGCCAATTCTTGTTATTCTTAAAGTTAGTTGAAACATTATTAATAAAATTTTCCAATTTGAATTTTAATTGAACAACAGAGCACTTGAGAGTGAAGTTGATATTAATTCCTTTTTCCAGTTAAGGATGTTTGAGGAAATTAGCCTGTGTCAGCACAAGAGTTATCAAGCACATTATAAGATAGACGGCACATATGAGTCGATGTTTCTCAGCTCTTAACTTCCGCAGTTCAAGAGGGAAACATCACAAATACTCACACACACACGTCATTAATGGAATGAATTCACATCATCAGCAAATTATATAGTTTAATTCTCAGTTTGGCCTTAATTATTAACACAACTTCTTACATGTGATTTTTCTTTTAAAGAACCATAAACTTCACAATTTATCTAATATTTTACAGTCTTTCCTCACAGTATTGCTGACTTGTCAAACTTTAATTATTCTTGCTGCTTGATTTAAAACTGCATTCTGCACCTGAGAGATACCGATGCAATTAACTGCACCAACAAATTTTTACCTTTTAATGGACGCGGAGAGAAAACATTATGATATTAATTAATGTGGCGTAAGTGTAACGCTGCTTGTGCTAACACTAGTTTGCACTCGGTAACCTTTACAAAGTGCAAGAAACTATTTTTCCCCAAGATATTTTTAGGGAAAAATAAATAACAAATGGCTCATGTATAATAAATAAATAAATATCAACATGCATGAAGGTTCGTGCTGTAGTCAACTGAAACAGTATTAATGATGGTGCGGTGGCTAAGAATAAAGCAATATTTGTGATATTTGCATCATTATTATTAAACTGGTTTAACACGTTTTCCGACAGTGTCAAAACCTCAGGTGAGAACTTTTTTTCTCAAATTATAACTAATTATAATACGCTAATTGAGATTTTAAGCAACTAATAATAATTTTGCTGCCAAAATATTCCCTCCTGAGCCGCCGTTTAATAACATTTTCTATCATTAATTAAACAAAGGAGAGTTTTCCCTAGTTTACACGATGCTGATATGTTTCTGTGAGAACTACTGAGTTTATACTGCGGTCTGTATTTGCAGTTTAAATGAAAATAAGCATCTCAAATCCCTCCACTGAGGGCTTTTGCCCCTTCAAGGAGCAGAAGTCTTTGATAATGACTACATGTTTTAGACTAGTGCCCCCCCATCCCCTCCCTAAACTTCTAATAAATAGCTTCAAACGTAAGGGATCCTGATCAGCGCTTTGAGCAAAGGAAGCATTGCAAGAGCATGAGATCAACCCCTGGATTATTCTGCCCTCCACGCTGAAAGGCAGCCCTCTCCAGCTCTTGGCCCGGGCATAATACCCGTTGGTCGCCACAAGGAACACTATTCGGATTAAGTGGTGCCCCTTTCACATAAGCAACAAGTCACAAAGGAGCAGATTGGGCAACTAACCTGCTGTTTAGATAAATAAAGGTACTCTATCAGCTCTAATAATTGCTAACCCCCTCTCCTCTGGCTCCATTGTCCACTGACAAGTGCTGCTTGGCCTCCTTCTAATTGCTGACAGATTTGATTTTTCAGCGACAGCAGGAGCTCCGTTTGTGGCCTTTACATCCAGTAATTACTCCCTCCCTCTCTCCTCGCCGCCTCCTACTTTGTCCTCTCCTTCTCCTAAATCCTCCTCTTCCTTCACCTCTTTCTCAAGCTAAACCTCCCGCTCCTTCAAACCCCTTTAATGGTTTCCTTCTACGTGAATACATTTCAGTTAAATTTAAAGGTGTTTTCAATAACTGATTATCCAGCGCTTCATAAGTAGCATGTGATCCTTGTGATAAAGCATGTAGCATGTGTGTGTGATAAAGTAGTTTAACTTGGATATAACATATCACAATAAGAAATAATGCTATGAATTTTGAATTATGTTGATTGTTATTTGGAGGTATTTATGCATAGTAAAAAGGTCTGACAGTCGGCACTTTGAAATGTGAGTTTGTTCCCTGTTATCAAGGACCAAAACTCTCTGTGCATTAGTTAAAAACTGCTAAATTATTTATAATATCAAAGGGAAACAGCCCAAGAAGTCAGGACAGCATATGACAAATACAAACAAACTACGCTGACAAAGAAAAACAGTTGAAACATGACATATAAAGATATAGTGGGCTGACAAATGCTGCTGCACGGTGTTGAAAATAATATGATCCAGTAGTGTTTGCGGTGATTTAGTTGCTTTAAAGGTAAGTACTTTCTTGTGCATTGTTTACCTTGTTTTGTCTACTGTAATTATAAAAACACACATCCAAGAGAGAGATTGTAAACAAAAATGCCCCCTGTTATATAGAATGAAAGTTAATTGATTAATTGTCAACTTTAATCGCCAACTATTTTGATAATAGATTAATTTTGATCAGTGTTTATTTGAGGCTCATGACCTTTGTGATGCACTTGGTCAGAACTGTACTGTGATTTCTTGATATTGAAATGACAGTTGATAAAGATAATTTTAGAAGATCTTTGTTTGAGGTTTTTAAAGCTTTAAGGTGTGCAAGACATTTCTGTTCAAATTTTTAAGTCAGCTCAGGTGTGTGATTCACAAAAGCTGCCTCACTGCTCCCTCACGACTAGCTGCAATGATTAATCGATTAGTTGTCAACTATTAAATTAATCACCAACTATTTTGATAATTGATCAATCAGTTAGAGAATTTTTTTAAGAAAAAAAAAGTCAAAATTCTCTGATTCCAGCTGCTTAAATGTGAATATTTTCTGGTTTCTTTACTCCTCTATGACAGTAAACTGAATATCTTTGAGTTGTGGACAGGGCAAGACAATTGAAGATGTCATCTTGGACATTTTTCACCATTTTCTGACATTTTATAGACCAAACAACAAATCGATTAATGGAGAAAATAATCGACAATGAAAATAATCGTTTGAGCAGCCCTAATTTTGCATTTACTAACTAAATGTATTGGAATGTGTGTGAAACAAGCAGCTAAAAAGGACTTGAATGAGCATGTTTAACATTTGGGAACAACTTTGATAAAGTTTGTAAATCCCACTGTAATAATGTGCCTTGTGAGCTTTAGCAAACCAACACTGTGTGTAACAGGATAGAGCTGTTTCTGTACACGCTGGTTTCTTTACAAGTGTTGCCTTCCCTCCTCTCTCCTCCGGCCTGCAGGCTGACATGTATAACAAGCGCTCCTACTACTGCCACCCCATGGGAGAGCTAGAGGGCTCCCTCCACTCCAAAAGCAGCGGAGCCTAGGAGAGCCTCCACAATCACCCTCGCAACATTAAAAAGCTAATTATCGCAGGAACAAAAGTGCACTTTATTTTCACTTAACACAATTAGTCATAAACTGCGTTTCTGACTTTATAAATCGACGCAGCCTCCCATTCTCTGCCAATTATTCATAGTTTCATGTTGGTATCACATTCAGAGTTTCAAAGCAAACATATTTTCAGTGCTGGTGTCTGTGTTAATCATCCCACCCACACATTTCATGGATTAGTCATTCACATTGCATGAAATATGAACCGGGGTGCAGCTCTGCCAACTATATACGTACGTATTATTCACAACATTTCTATTGGGGAGTTTGAAAGGGTTAGGTAGACACTATATATATACACTGAGAGAGAGAGAGAGAGAATCAATGATTCCTAATCCACTCAACAAGCGGCTGAGATAATTATGCATTTCATAAATGATTAGCAAAATACAGGAATATTTAATCCCTCTTTGCATTGATGTTCTTTAAACAGCTCTTAGGTGCAGCAGGGCACATGATGAGCATCAAATTGGCCTTTCTGCTGGGAAATAGCACATTTGTGGCAAAAGCCATGTTTGAATGTATGCAGGCATTAGAATGAGGATTTTAACATATTCATAATTGAAAACTATTTACAAACAGATGGAAAGGCTTACAGTGCACCGTGTTGGTATCAGAATCAATTCAAATTTAAGGGATTAACTGTCAGGTGCGATTGAGTTTGTTTCACATATTATTGATAGTCCCAGTGCCACATGATCATTGATTTTGACAAATTTCATCACGATATGATATTATATGGATTCTTTGGACAACGATACGATATTTGCTGTGTGCCACGATTCGATTTTGTTCCGATTCAGTTCAGCGGCATGCGATCGATATGAGACATATTTCCTATATATTTAACACAATCAGTTACATTTATATCAACTCACAAAAAGCAACTAACTTATGATTTGACCGTTTTATTATTGGGCTCTTCCAGGCATTTAAATGAGAAAATGAAATTTAAATGAATTTAAATGAAAAAAACTTTTCTTTTTTAATAAAAAGAATAAAAATAGACCTCCTATTGTTCATTATAAAGTGCCACATTTCTCATGTTTAAGTGCAATTGTTATCAGTTCAGAATTTAAAAATAAAGGCGTATCTTAAAAATGACGATAAGTATCGATGTTTTCACTTCGATGATATTAGATCGTTGATCATTGAACCGATATATCGATCCAGATTGATGTATCGTTACACCCCTACTGGTTTCCCTTCCCTTCTAGTGATTAACTAACGTTATGGCTTCCTTCTTTTAGTCCTTTAAGCCATATTTCTATTACCAAGAAACATACACAACAAGGTTTGTAGGTAAATGAAGTTACGCTCATTCAGCAGGTTAGATGTCCAAGCGGTAGTTCAGTCGATGAATGCATGGAAGGCAACATGTCGCTATGTGTGTATGTGTGTGTGTGTGTGTGATAAACTACGCTACAACAACCAAAATAGGATACGCCGCGGCAACCCAAAGTATAGAAGAAGATAAACTTAAACTTTGTCTTTGTGAAATGAACAAGTAACCTATTTTAGACCTTGGCGTCCTGATGCACAGCCGGTACTAATTACTATGACGCCATCAACTGGTGCCAATTTATTAACAATTCAATGCCAGGGTTGGCCACGTGGGGCACAAATACCAACCACAGTCTAACAACATACTTCTTATAATAAGGAATTTAACTTTTTAATATTTGGCTCCTACAACTATTAAGTAAGAGCAGTGAGGCAGCTTTTGTGAATCTCACACCTCAGCTAACTTAAAACATCTGAATAGAAATGTTTTGCACACCTTGATACTTGAAAAACTCTAACAAAGATCTACCCAAAATAATCATTATAAATTGTCATTTTAATATCGAGAAATCATAGTACAGTTGCGATGGTGTGCATCACAAAAGGTCATGAGCCTCAAATTGCCAATCAGAGACGTCAGCTCTGCTTAATGTCATCTGGGTAACCTTTTGAGGTTGATGTGACACAAAATATTAGACAATACTTCAGCGTTTCTCCATCACAGAGCTTGACCTTTGTTGTCACGTTGACAATGTAAAAATGATTTCCCAATTATCAATATATCATCACCTCACAGAAGGACTTGTGTCAATTAAAATGCTGCTAACTGTTCAGAACCTACGCTAAAAACACAAAATGTGGTGAACATGCTAAAGCTGCTACGACATCTGGAAGACATGTTAACCCATGTGAAGATGTAGTGTAGCGGAGATTAGAAAGTGTCGGTGATGTGTCCCGGAGAAGAAGAAGAACAAGAGGGATGATGACAGAGCAGCGGCGTGTCTGACCTGAGCGAGGAACGACTCCAGGGAGCGATGACCGGATACCTTCAGCAGACACTGGCGACTCCCAGTAACACACACTCTTCACTGGTATCATGAATCTGCTGCAAAAAAATAAGACATAAACACAAAAACATGCATTAAACACTTTTCCTTTTTAGGGCTTAAAATTTGGTTTTCTTGATCACCGACGCTACCGCGGTGCTGACACCCGTGATGGCAGATCATGGCGGCTATCATCTAACCTGACAAGTCATCCGTAGTGTAATCTGTAATCTGTGAAATGTGTCATTCCAGGTTGAAGCTGCTCACACTTTCTTGGCCTTTAGCGGAGTGAATACAAAGGTCATCTATTTGGGCATGTGTTACCCAAAGGTGGAGGAGCATTATCTTTTCAGTCATGACCTTCCTGACATTACGCTGCCAATATTCCAGCTTTTTGGCATCTTTAAAGCTATTACAGACAGTGTTATTATTCACCTGCAGCTTTTGTGAAATTGTCGAGACTCTCTATCTCCATCTCACTTCATGAACACAATCCTGGAGAAAAGATTTGGGAGGTTGCCCTGTGTGAAACACATCAAGTCTCTGGTAGATTATTCATTCAGGTGCACCGTAACGCTTCAGCATGCACTGTATTTAGTAACAGAGGGCCAGTAGGGTGATCCAAAACAATAACATTGATATTTTATAGGAAACGGCTGTCAGTGGATTTTAATTTATTACCTATAGATACATTTTTTAATACTAAACATCATTCACTCGATATATCAATATAACCAGGTTTGTTTTGGAGCATTTTAGCAGAGCACGTGCACATTTACAGTGACTTCTACTTAGATTACTTCTACTTAATTAATCAAATTTGTATCAAAATCGCAATATGGCCTACTGCAATTTTTATACTGCAGAAGGCGCAATATCTGTTAAAGGCGAAATGTCCACTTTAAATGAACTATTGTGGTGCTGCAGAGATGTCCTGGCCTACACGTCATATTCTACAAACTTGAGACACTTTGTTTGGTACAGATCCCCACAAAATCACACCATAGTCATTTTAATATGTTTTTGAATGAAAATGAGACTAATGATGTAAAACTTATCATTCCCTCTAATATCTCAAATCATATCGCAATTGCAATATCAGTCAAAATAATCGCAATTAGATATTTTTTCAAAATCGTGCAGCGCTGCTTCTACTGTAGCTAAACAGTCTCCCATCACCCATGTTATTTAATTAAACAGAAAACTGCTCTTTAAAAGCAGTACATTCATTTTGAACCAGGTTTTGTTTAAATTTTTCTCATTTGGTGGACAATTAACTGCTATTAATCTTCAGTATCTGTGCATCTGTAAAGTGAATATAGTTGATAAGGTGGTTAGGGGGTTTTACATTGAAGTTTTTAATAACATGAAACCATGCCATTTGTTTATTTGTTTGTAAGTAGGATGGATATATCCTGTATTATACACATGTATCTCAAAACCATCTTTTTTCAGTTTTCAGTATTTTTTGGTGGAAAGTTGGGGCCATGGGCAACATTAGACAGTGGTGCAAATCTTGGTTCACCAGAGAGAAAAAGTGGCCGTCGTGAACTGTGAAATAAAATAATCTGTTCCCCAGAAGAGAAAACTCTTTCATTCCCACGGCAATATCTATTTTAAATCAGGCCAAATAGACTGTCACTGCTTTTTAATGCAGCTTTGCACACCTGCTCTTATTTATTTATATATTTAGTTGTTATACATTTTATATAGTTTTATGTGTATTGTGTCCTGTGTTTTTATGTTGTTTGTGAGCCCCTAACCTAAGACAATTTTGACATATCTATTTAGAAATATATATGTAAACCCAATTGTCATTACTTCTCTGGTTCCAGCTGCAGGACCAGCATCCCTACAGGAATCATTAAAGTTTCATATACACAAGTCTGACTTTGCCATATTGTGTTAAATGTGTATATATGAGTGTAGAAGAAAATGTTAATTTGTTTCTTAATATAGTCAAATTGCTATAAAACTGTGCAGACTGAGTGGCTGTGTGGGATGTTTATCCTCGTAGAAACTGGTAATAAGCTGATTCCTTTCTGCTTCTAGCTTTGAAGACTGCTGAACGTAATGATGCATCCCACTCATTTTGTCTGTAGGGCTAAGGTAATACCACTTTATATATTTGTGTGTTTTTAATGCACAGTCTCTCCAAATGCAATATTTGTTTTACATTTAAATGTCTCACTGCTTGTTAAGTTAAGATATATAAACATATATCCTATGCAAATGCCGGCACCCCATACATACCACCGTCTTATAAAAATGGTAATCTGGAGAGACTCATTTACAGCATGTACTACATTCATTACTTTAAATGACTTTAAATCATCCCACTGTAAAATGCAGCTGCATTTTTATTCTGACTATGGAAAATTCTGTCTTCAGCAGCAGGGTTTTGCAAAATAAAGTAGTCCATATGTTATATTTAAATTGATAAAATAGCTTTGACAGGGATTAAAAAAAAACATTCCTTCTCCAACATTTTTCATCTGGGACTATCCAACAGGCTGCGCTAGTAGAGCTGGACTAAAGGAATCCACACAACATGATGCATGAACCATGTGCTACAAAACCACCAATTTCTATTGGACATTTAGAAGCCCTCTACACGGATTATACAAAGATATAAGGAGTTTGAAATGGCCTAACCTCTGTTCTGCCG
Source organism: Sebastolobus alascanus (assembly GCA_916701645.2). Lineage (NCBI taxonomy): Eukaryota > Metazoa > Chordata > Actinopteri > Perciformes > Sebastidae > Sebastolobus > Sebastolobus alascanus. Next base: position 378,258 of record CAKAOJ020000358.1, read on the forward strand.
TTCCCAATTCATTCAGAGCTGACAGTTTTTCCTTTTCCCTGCGAACATGCTCTTGTCATTAGCATGCCTCTGAACTTTGCCTCACAGTGTCTCTTCTGAACAGTTCTGATGAATTATTTCATCCTGTACGGGGCTGACTGCGGGGCATACACGTGTGGGTGCTTCCTCTGGCCTTTTCATACTGGTGCAGGACGGACACCTGTTCCCCTGACCCGCTAAACATGACCTCAGAGTGTGCTGCTGACATTAAACTGTACATGTAAGAATGCACTAATTTAGAGGCCTACGGGGACACGGAGAGGCTACTATCTGGATTTCTTTTCTTGCTTTTATAGAATTTAAAAGTAGCTTCTTTAACCCTCTGAGACCCAGAATAGACCCCCTTTTTGTCTTTTTTAGGGGGGTACAGGGGGTCTTTAGGGGGAGATAGCAAGTCAACAGTAGATGTCACATAGAAGTAGTGTACATCATCTGGAAGCTGGGAACCTGAAGATTAATTTGAGATGCTGCTCAGCACTGTGTGTCAAGTCATGAATCAGAGATAAACATGAATTAATTCATGAATTAGTTAATTATTTAGAATGAATTGTAAAAGTGTTTCTAACATTATGATCGAAGTATATGATGGCCATCCCCATGCTTTATTATGTCTCATAAGTTATTGCAGCAATTTTTGGGTTGATTCCATTTGTTACACAGATTTGGTGCTAAATTGAACCATTTTTTACCATTCGAGAATTGATAAAAATAATCAATAATCCCTCTGAATTACCACATTAAGACACCAAGACCTTGAGGAACACCATAGAAAAAGCCATGCTGTGATTTGATATAAAAAACTTTTGACATTTTGAGATTTCTGCAAGAATTAAATTTTTCGGCGATTGGATGGCGAGCACTTCTGTTGTGTAAACTGCTCAGAAACCCCCTTATTGTCAATCTACCTAGGAGAGCCATCCATCCTCTGAATGCTCTAGGACTCTAGTTTGTGGCTGTAAAGTTTCATGAGGCTGTGATTATCCTAGAGATCACCACAGGTCATTTTATACAGTGAGGTCAAATTTAAAAAAACATGGTCTCACAACAATGAAATTGCAACTATGGGGACTAACATCATTACACATGAATACAGTTGGGCTCATTGGATCCACATGAGTCTCAGCTTTACAGTGATACCCAATTTATGTAATTCCAAGACTGTTTAGGGACACCAGTATGCAGAAATATCAAACACACCATTTTAGAATAGGCGAAAATAACACATTTTTACTGCATGCAATTTAGATTTTTTTCTTCACAAATGTGAATGTGTGTGTCTCATTTGCGGTGCAAGCGTGTTGCAGTCCACAGCAACTTTTCATGGAACTTTCCGGCTGGTAGCAGTCTACGAACATAGAAAGTAAAGGACCTGAAAACCACGCTTAAAAGACAACAGTCTGTTTATCCAACTTCGTTTAGTGGTGCACATCCTGACGAAACGCAAAAATCCCTGTAAATTGTAATAGAGGCGATGACTGCAGTGGCTGAAACTTTATTTAAGGACAATAAAAGTAAGACAGAAATTATGTCTGCTATTGTCGATGTACAACTTGGTGCGATGAGTAGCCCTCGGCCACTTTCATTTTGTCAAATTAGTCAAATGGCCACTTGAGGCTGGCTCCAAAAGTGAGTCAATCCCCATAGATGCCCAACTTTACAGCAGAAATAAACATGTTACAACATACAAAAAACGATTGTGGTCTTTGTAGCTAATATCCCTGTTCATGACAACTGTACAGGGGGTGAATTTCTATATAACTCCACCATTTAATTTATGTTAAGGCTTGAAGTTTGGCATATCTATGGCCTATACCCGCTGCCACTGCTGAAAATGCAGACACAACAATCGCTCTGGTTATACACAACACACCCTGACACGCTGTTCTGCAAAGGCAGAAAATGAATTTTTGCACAGCTTTGCCTCAGTGGCACAGTCAAATATGACAAAACAAAGAAGAAGGAATCTTGTGTAATTACTGGTTGCAGAGTAGAGAGCTGTGCACAGTATGATTGACATGCAGGAGAGGAACACCTCCAGCACAAACAAACCTGTGCTAATTGGACGGTTAGATTCAGAAATAGTGGGATTTTTAGGGCCCGAGCACCAACAACGTCGGGCAGCGAACGCCCTATTGAAACTGAGGGAATTATTATTATAATTAAAATGAATTGCATTTTTGAGGGCCTTAACATGCTCAATAAGTTGTTAAACTCTGCACACTCATCAGATGCGGTGAAAAAATTGTTATTTTAAGGGTCTCCGGCTTGAGTGTTGCAAAATGACTCGCTAGCACCCTCTACAATGTTGGAAAAATTGAGCCCCTCGTTCAGGTTTCACCTACATGTATGAAATTTGGTAGGCAAATGTAACATGTGGAGATGCACAAAAAAGCCTCCTGGAGGTATACCCAAAACCCAACAGGAAGTCAGCCATTTTGAAGTTAATGTGCCATTTTTGCCCATTTTTAGCGTTTAGCAGGCCGTGTACTTTAACAAACTCCACCCAGAGAATACATTAATCAACTTTAAATTTGGTCAGGTCCATCTAAAGACCTTTGCGATCAAAAGTTATCAAACGTTTGCATTTTCATGCATTTCATTTTCAACATTGGTGATGTGGCATGGTGGCAAAAAAGCACCTTTTGCCATAAAACAGGAAGTTGTTGTAACTACTTTGTCAAATCTGCACCAAATTTCTCAGCCATGATGACGGTCCAGGCCTGAGGATATTTACGTGCCAATACAGAATGTAAACGTGTGAGGGCCCGTTCATCGCTGCTTGCAGCTTTAATTGTTCTTGTTTTATTGATACGTTTTGGGATCTGGTGAGAAATTCCCAAATATGATCAAAACGCTGCAGATTTCCCCTTTGCTTCTCTAGATGTTCCTACTCTTGTTTTTTAAAATGAGTCAGTAAACAACAAGCACACATCGAGCTCATTGACCAGCGAGTTGTGGACGTTGTAGTTTTTTTGGCGTTAGTTTCGGTTCCTCTTTTTGAGGTTACAAGGTAGAAATCGAGGCCTTGAGGGAGTCACCGGGCTGACATGCTGCCCCAGCTTAGCAGCCCTTCTAAGCTCTGCTCGTCACGCTGCAGTCGCACATCTGCACCTATATATCAAAGCCGTGCACAAAAACATTCCTGAGAGCAAAGCGGAGGTGATTTGTGTGCCTTTCTCCTTCTTTTTTTATTAAAATTCATCTGTGATCTAACTGTCCACTCGGCTAAAAGCTATACCTTTTAAATCAGTCATCCGTCCAGAACTTAGACCTGCACCACATTAAGACCGGCCCTGACATCACGACTGTTTCCCCTCTCCCCGCTGCGCTTTGTGCCTCTTTCATATATTCTCTCTTGTCCTCAACAGATGGACAATCTTGCAGCCAGAGATTTTTTAAAGTGTTTAATAAATGTAATACAACCTATCTAGTGTTGAAGAAAGGGGCCTAAACCAGAACCATGTGCACGGAGTGGATGGCGGCCGTTAGGGGCCACGGCTAATATGGTTCAACATGTGGACCCGGCCATGCAGGCAGGTTCACTCACATGTCGGACAGTTTATGACCTTCAGCGTTATTCCCTCAGAAAGTAGAGCGGGTCCTTATTCTCTAATTTATAGCGTGATATTCTGTTTTCATACCCACCGATGTATTCTCTACTAGGGAGTAATAAAAGCATTCAAGTGATGTTGGAATGCAGCGTCTTTCATGTTTTATCACAGTACAGTGGTATTATGTTCCTATAGAGGGTAATATATGAAAGTGTTTGACTTATTGTCAAATTAAGGACGAGTGTCATGACCCTGATGGTGTATATGCATTCATTCAGCTCAACCTGACATTGCTAACTACGGCAGATAATAAAATATTCCCGAGAAGGAATGTGAGTAGTGATGGGACTGGATTCATCACAAACACCTGGAAGTCAACCAGGAGCTGTGGAGAGTGAATACTTAAGACTGTTCATCCCATTGTTAGTCTAGGCAGCCTGATCAGATCTCACCTTCAGTTGTAAACAAACTCATTGGACGACGTGTTGCAGTCTTTGAGGTTTAGCTTGTCTTCAAACTTTTTCCCTGCTAGTCATTTTATTTTGACCCATTGGTGTGTCACTAGTTACAAACTCAGGCTGTGCAGCCAAACTTTGTGCACATCCACAAAACGTTATTTTAAATTCTAGTACGAGTGAGTAATTTAGGTAAAATCCAATCCAAATAGCAATATCGGTATATAGTGACACAGTGAATTTTCTGGAAAACCTATCGAGAAATTGTGTATGGATAAAACAATGTCTGTTTTATTAAATCAAACGAATTATATATTATATACTGTATATTATATGTATCTTCTTAAGGTACTTCATCACATTGATGCAAATATATATATTAGGGCTGTCCCGAATACCATTTTTTGGTCTTCGAAGCTTCGGTGAGAAATATTCGAAGGTGTTCAAGACTGACATGTTCTTCTGTCTGTTTCAGTGCCGCTACTGTACACACACGCACCTCTACACACAAGTAACAGCAATATCCCTCTGAGAATAACTAATAATAATTAATGTGGAATATGAATAATGAATAATGTTATGGGATTATTCCTTATTTCATGGGCTATTATGGGATTTATACTTTATTATGACATACTTTTATAAAAAAAAAAAAAAAAAACCCCGAAGCATTCAAATACTGTTTCGGAGGTCGATTACCGTGGCAACGGTTGAAGCTTCGAAGCATTCAGGTCAGCCCTAATATATATAGAAATCTAAATCTATAAATAAAACAGTCCTGCTCACCAATTCACAACACTGTCCGCAATGGCCTACGCCAAGAGGGAATTACGGTATTAACAGTGACAAATTTGTATCATCTTACAGTTTATATCATCATATTGCCAACCTTAAATTCTTCTTTCCAAAGATACCAAATATTTCAGGCTGATTTTAGGGGAAATTTGTATAAAATGAGGCCCAAGACATCTAGAATATTTCCATTTAGTTAAGTGGAGTAGGCCAAAAAACAACAACATTGCCTTGGATTTTCCAACCTTATCTATTTGGGGGAAATAAAATGGGAAAACTGTGTTTAATGGTTTTATTTTGTGATGAAATATAAACCTGATGACACATCGTGTGTGACTTGAAATACAATTTCAAAACATGCTGTTTTATAAATTAATATTAAAATGTTTATCAGTCATTTCTTTGGTTAAATACTGGTTAAAATAGTGGTATTTGTCAGGTGAAAATAAATTTTTACTTTACCAATCCATTTTAGCTGAGCTAAAAAGACGTTTTCAAACACTAATACATATATACCTACATTTTGCCCCATCTTTTATACAGTTACAAAGTGACATTGTACTGTAATTATTCACCTAATGTTTACACCAATAGTTATTGCAAAACATGAGGGGCTGGATCCTCAAATGTATTAAATGCTATCTGACTCACATTTTTGTACAGCCCAATATTTCACTAAGCCTTAGCATTTCATTCGGAGATGTTCTCTAGATAAGTGCAATAATCTCAGTTTGATGGATGGCCCAGCCGCAGCCTCAGGCCACTGGTGTGTGTACATACTGCACTGGTTGCGGCAGAACGATAAAACCAACACAGGCAGGTGTGTTTGGTTAAGATGCACTTGTCAAGTGGGGTGACAAGCATGTCTGTGTTCATTCAAGTGAACCCCTTATCTGCACCTCCATGTCCCACTCATGAGACAAAAGCACTTCCCATGTTTGTATGATTTACCTCTCTCAAGTAAAGTGCACCCCCCCGAGTACACACACACACACACACACACACACACACACACACACACACATACATAACCATATGTTACAGAAGAGAGTGTGTTAGCTAAAATAATTTATATAGCTAGCCTCGCATTACTGCTATACGGGGCTCCGTACTGCTAGCCTAAATGGGATTACAAAATTGATAAATTACCTGTAAAATTAGCAAATTTTCATAAACAAGCACTGCTGGCCTGGAAACTGATTTACAAACATAATTTTCATCTACTACATTTGGAATAACAAGAATATTCAATAAAAAAATAAATCACTATATTATAGGAAATGGGTCGACAGTGGTATCGCATTGGTTAAACAACTTCTTAATGCTGATGGGCAGTTACTAACACATCAAATGTAGACTGCCAGTTAATCTAAAAGAGTACGCAGTGGTGTTTGGTGCTTTGCCGAGGAGTGTGCTGCAACTTCTTAGAGGTTCAGTAAGTAAGATTTCGATGATCCATTTAATAGTGGTATATTCCTTGGAGATGTCGACATTACCAAGAATAAATGCTCCAATAAATACATTAGGATTTGCATACAAGCTGTATGTATTCAATTTCAGGATAAAGACTTTTCTTTAAGGTAATGAGAAGGAAAAAGATACGTTATTTGTACAGTTAATTATATTTTTGGGAAAACTCCACATTCACAAGAAGAGATAGGCTACTCTATCAAAACGTAAGCACAACTACAAGCCAAGTATACCTTTCTGTAGGCCTATAAGGCAAGAATACTTAATTATACTTTTCTTAAGTATACCTCGATCAAAAAATTAAGCACAAGTAGGCCTAAGCCTACTTTTGCTTAATTTTTTTTATTTTTTGTATGTGCCAAGTATACTTAGACTTCTCTGTATACTTGTCAGTATAAGCCAAGTATACATAGACATTTCTGTATACTTGTCAGTATAAGCCAAGTATAACTAGACGTTTCTGTATACGAGCCAAGTATACTTATGTATACTTTTGTTAAGTATATCTCTGATAAGTACATAAAAAGTAAACTGAAAGTATACTCTCATATTTTAACTTTAAAGGTCCCATATCGTGCTCATTTTCAGGTTCATACTTGTATTTTGTGTTTCTACTAGAACATGTTTACATGCTGTAATGTTAAAAAAAAAAGTTTATTTTCCTCATACTGTCTGCCTGAATATACCTTTATTCACCCTCTGTCTGAAACACTCCGTTTTAGTGCATTTCAACGGAATGGCGTTGCAAGGCAACAGCTTGGGTCCATGTTTACTTTACTGTCAGCTGATGTTATTTACATACAATGCAACAGGAAATAAACTGGGACACATTTAGAATGTTTACGTTTAAAACCGTGTAATAGTCTATATTGTATATTCGTGACATCACAAATGGACAGAAATCCTAACGGCTTGTTTCAAACGCACAATTCCTGAATACGGGCTGTGTGTATTTATCTGTATTTTGAGCGTTTTGATAGTTTAACAGTATTTATAAAGCACCTAAACCTGCTTTATAATATAAAAGACATGAAAATCTCACTTTTTACAATATGGGACCTTTAAAAGAAGTATACTAATTGCACACTTGAATAAACTTATTTTTGGTGAGGGTAGACTGATGAGAATTTATTCTAAATGTCTATTACTTTTTCTTTATATAGATGGATTTTTTTATTGTTATTATTTATTATACTTTTTTTTTACTTCATAAATCTACCCCTAATATGAGCAGTTTTTGAATGTATATACTGTTAATGTACTTATATTTTCTAAAATAAAATAAAATAAAATTATTGCTTACCTGTAGGATGTACAGTAATCTCACAACTCATCACCGACAGCGAGATAAATCATTTCATCTTCTTTTTCGTGTTTCTTTTCTGTCTTTCTTTTTTAAAAATACTCCAATATTTATCTCAGATGTTTAAACTTCTTTTCCACGTTTTAATCCGTTGTAACGGCAGTTTGCACTGCGCGCGCGCACGTTGAACGTCCACTGGATGTGAGGTGGAAGTGACGTCAGACCAGGAAGTAGAGCTCACCGCTGGCCGACAGAGAGAAGTGAATAGCGATGGATAGCAACCATGATAGCAACAGCAACAACTGACATTTAGCTGGGCATTTTCCCTCAGGAACCGTCGCATGAATGTGTGTGTGAAGCCGGTCTGAGCTGAAGTGCTGAATGTCCTTCTAGTGTCGGTGAACATGACACAGAGGTAAGCAGCTGTGTGTGAGATGCTCTGTGTGCTCTGCTAGCTCAGCAGCTAGCCGCATATTGCTAACGTGAGCCTTATAGAATGTAACAACAATAACAAAGCTTCATGTCACGTTAAACCTCACATTGCTTCGTAGTGTGTAAAGCTGCTTTAATGTATGAGTAGACAAATCAGTTGAATATACGACAAACCTGTGGAAAGATGCTCACTTAAAGGTGAATTCCTCCCTAATATAATTCACGTGGCGATGTCACTTGATTGTGATATACAGCTGAGTTTTCTTGTTAATTTGTGAATGAAAAACAGTCTCATTTCAAGTTAAACAACAGAGACACAGACTTCAGAGATGTGTCACCTAGAGATAAAACCTGGAGCTGCTCTTAGGTAGTAAAAAAAGACACTTTGACACCACTCATAGTCATTTTAATTGACTATGGGTACATTTTCTTATTCTCAGTCTGAAGTCCTGTATTCAAATACGATTCATTTGGAGGTAATATATGAAAACTCCCGCCATCATCCCACTGAGTGAATCACTAATTCAGTGACAATGGACCAGCACCTAATGTGTCACTGGATGAGATCATCAGTTTCTTAGGGAAATCTATTCATAGGTACTGTACAAAATCATATAGTGCAATCTAACTTCTGTTTTAGTCTTTATTTCCTGTAATTACTTAAAAATCACATGCAAGTGACTGCTATCAAAAGCTGGCTGAAAACATTAGCTGGCTTAATATCAATGTTCCCTGCACACCCACATGAGTCATGTTGTGGTTCTGGGAAAGATACTGATGCTGTTCTGTTTCCTTCTGTGTTTTTTTTTATTCAGATGACTCACCAGTGGCTTGGACATCTGTGATTTGACAGAAGATGAGGCTTGCTCAGTTTGTCAGACTTGTCATTGCTTGTAATGATCGCGACTGTAGGCACATAAACCAAACTGACATGGACGACAAACTATAGTTAATCATGTTTGTTGCTTTTTGCACATAACACTCACTAAAAACACTAACAACATAAATTATCATTTAGTTTGTTTTGAATGGCTTTCAGTTGATAAGCAGTGCTGACGATGTCACTGGGCGAGCAGTCTCAAAAGTGGTTTCCAACCCATGTCCAAGCCACTGTTCTTCAAGCAACCGGTTTACAGCCCAAGGGCAAAAATGGCACCAATGATGCCTACACTATCATCCAGCTGGGCAAGGAAAAGTACTCAACATCGGTGGCCGAGAAGACACTTAACCCTGTCTGGAAGGAGGAAGCCTCCTTTGAATTACCTGGTTTACTTCTGGAGGGCAACCCAGAAGTATATGAACTCTGCCTCATAGCGATGCATCGGTCCTTGGTTGGGATGGACAAGTTCCTGGGTCAGAGGTTCATCAACCTTAACGAAATCTTTGATAACAAGGAACGGAAGAAAACTGAGTAAGTGTCATATACTGTAGCACTATATTTCACAACAAGCCATACACTTAAATCTGCATCGATTACTGTTTTACTCTGTTGCCGTTGGTTTCAAGCAGAATTATTTCAGGTAATGCGTGTACACCCATTAGAATGTGCAAACCACCAATCCAAAATGAGTAGATCAAATAATGTCTGTGCAAAATTCTCAACATAAATTTTAGTTTTATTTACGCCAACATGTTTTGGCAATATGTCTCCTTTGGATTATCAGGGCAGCATAAAGTAAATCAGTGAAAATGAAAAATTAACTTTAAGCTGACCAGTATGATACCATTAATCATCCATTTGTTATCTATACAGTTATTGCAGTGCCATTAGTTGACAATATTACACCCACTAAATGTTGCAAAACTACATAGAGCCACAGTGATATCCTTACAAGAGAATATTGTGACAATTTTATAATTAATATGTGAAGAATGGATCACTTGGTACGGAAAAAACTACCAAGCTCATGAGCTTCTGCATTAGACTGTGCAGTAATTGAAACTTGGACACTGGGATTTTTATATAGTACATTTCATACGTCTTTAATATCACATGCACAGTATTTGAGCTCTTTTGCATGTGATATTTTTATAGCATTCACTTACTGTCCAGCTCACAGTCATGCACCAACGTGATGCTGTTAAAGGACTGGACTTTTGAGAGGAAGTGGAAAATATTTGCAGAACTATTCCAGTCATAAGTGGATTACAGCATGGACTAAAATAGTTGTTATTTGTCACATTTTCGACATGTGTTATTGTCATATTAGGCTACGCATAATAACATAATTGTTGTGTTTTGTGTGTTATATTCTGTGCTCTGTTCTCAATTAAGTTCATGACGTGTACACCACATGATTTAAATACAATTGCATTGTCCTTTATTCTCTTTATGCACTTGTTTTACAAATACATTTTTATTAGATAGACATGTTTAATTTAAAGAGCATATTTGTTTCGTAGCCCAGTAGGTGAACTGGTCTAACAGAAACACCAGATGGCTTCTTCTTCTTCAGTTTTAAACTGTCAAACACAGATGAGGTAGTATATTTGTGCTCCGTTAGTGACCACACATTGGTTGAACTTTTCCACATTGTTGACTCTATTGTTTGAGGCTTAGTAATGAATCGGCCTACATTGTTGGGAGATTATTTTTAGCTTAATCACTGACATGGTGAGCAGCGGTTGACCTAATTGAAACTAGTGGAGCTGGCTAAACATGTCTTGTAAGTCACTCCTAATTGTCTTCAAAGGTGTGTGAATGGAGTCTGACTTTTTCTTCTCCACCAAAGTGACCTGGGTTTGAAACCTGGCCTGTTCTGTGTAGAGTTGACTTATTGTCCTTGTGTTTTCATTTTGTCTGAATGCTCTGGGTGCTTTCCTCAGTGCAAAAGGAATGCAAGTCAGGTGAAGTGGAGACTCTAAACTGCCTGTAGGCCTGATATTGACAGCCTATAGTGGGTTTCTGTCTGTGAGCCAGCCCTTTCATTAACAGGTAACTTGTCGAGGCTGTTTACCTGCCCTATACCTGGCTCATGTTTGGTTAAGGTTTGTCTCCTTGTGAAATGACTGTATGAAAGGCTTGAGCAGATCATGCAGAAAGGTGGAGTAAACTAAACCTAATCATAGCTTGACAAGGCAGTATTATATCAGGCTGAACTTGGGGGTGTTGACCCTTACAAGTTCAGCACGCACACATTTTTTAACCCCACGTTAAGCAAGCAGAATAACCAATCTGGATCTGGTGTTAATTAGCTCACTGCACATTTCAACACAGAAAGACATTAGCACACTTCCTCTCTGCCCATCAGTTGGGAGAATCACAATATGTTATAATCAGTGTGTGGATGGGTTTTATTTGTTTTAGGTGCCTGGGCCGATGCACCTCGAGGCCGTGCGCTTTTTCAGCAGAGGCTCTGTAATGGATACGCTCACGTTGCCTGTTGGCCTAATCCCACACTGCAGGCATGCTTGACAATGATGCCGGGACCCTCGATACTATATCCACACTCCACAGTGGGTCTGTGTTCACCGCGGCCCATCCGCAATGTTTTTGAACTGACATATTGGGGAGGAAAGCCCGTCTTGATATCTGAGTAGGCAGCCCATAATTATCGCACACCTGTGTTTGTTGATTGTGAGGAGTTTCCCAGCGGTCCGGGCCCGGGTGGGAGGATTGTGGTTCCAAGCACAGGGAGGTTTATCTTGGCCTTGAGACACACGTGAGGTGCAGCCCCGGCCCCACGGCAGCGGCATGCTGTGGCTGCTGATCAGACTGAGCGCGGCGCGCAGCCTGGGAATCAGACCCAGCAAGGCCTTTCATGACTGGGCTCCTCCTGAGCCACGAGCTAGACGGGTTTAGAATAGCGTTCAACAGCTGCGGTTTTTAAAAAGCCAATACCAACACTTAAATATTTATTTATATATTTCATGCTGGAATTCAAGGGATACTAAAAGTCTCCATGTAAAGCCAGGAAGAAATATCAGTAATTGTATGAAAAAAAAGAAAATGTAAATAAGTGTGGACTTTGAATCTGAGCAAAATGTTGCATTCAAGTCAATTCAGTTTAAGGAGTCTTTAAGAAAAAACAGTGTAAGATTAGAGCAATTGATTATATTGATCAAACTGCACCGTGATGATTATTTTCATTGTCGATTAATCTGTCCTTTATTTTCTCGCTTAATCGATTAGTTGTTTGGTCTATAAAATGTCAGAAAATGGTGAAAAATGTCAAACGGTGTTTCCCAAAGCCCAAGATGACGTCCTTAATTGTCTTGTTTTGTCCACAACACAAAGATATTCAGTTTACTGTCATAGATGAGTAAAGAAACCAGAAAATATTCACATTTAAGGAGCTGGAATCAGAGAATTTTGACTTTTTTTTTCTTAAAAAATAACTCAAACCGATTAATCGATTATCAGGATAGTTGGCAATTAATGTAATAGTTGACAACTAATCAATTAATCGTTGCAGCTCTGGACAGAATACACTGACTGATAGTTGTTTCAGCCTGATGCTGGTTTCTTAAAGGACACTGTCACCAGCCCTGTATAACAGAGGATATGTCTCATTAGCATGTATGAACTGTTGGGCTGCCCCGCGACGTGGCTTTGCAATTTCCCAATTGCTCGTCGTTGCATTTCTGAACAAAGGCCAGATTTGTGCAAATGCCACTTTATTTCGCTCAGAGTGAAGGCATAAATCCCATTACTTCCAGTTGAAAAAGCAGAGAGGTTAAACAAATAGGAGCCCAAAAGCAGCCTGAAATGGCTCTATATTATTCAGCAGCAGGCTATTTCTTATGTTCAGTTTGCAAAGAATAATGTTTATCCTCTGAATGATAAATTGTATTCTCACTTGTGTCACAGAAAAGTTCAAACGATTTAAGCCCCTGCATTTGTGTGTAGCTTTTGGATTAGTCTGCTCAAATTAGCCTTTTCAGTGATGTCCACAAAGAAGTAGGTAGAGCACATTAGAAAGAATGTGGGCTATTTCTTCCTTTTGTCATATTGTTTGATAGTGTAAAGACTTTTACCACATTCTGACTTTGTATACCTGTCTTCCTGAATTAAGCTGAATTACATGTAATCAACTCAGAAGATTTTCATAAATCCTGCTCTTTTTATATAAATTGTCTCATTGAATTTGCTCAGCCTAAGCGTCCTCCTCTCTCATTTTAGCTGGTATTCCTTGGAGTCCAAGCCGGGGAAGAAGAGGAAAGAACGAGGCCGCATCCAAGTCAGCATTCAGTTCATGAGGAACAACATGACGGCCAGCATGTTCGACCTCTCCATGAAGGAAAAGCCCCGCTCGCCTTTCTCCAAACTGAAGGGCAAAATGAAGGGTCGCAAACACGACAGCGGCCTTGGCGACACGTCTTCAGCCATCCTGCCTCGCTCTGCCGCGTGCGACTCGGAGCCGAACCGGCAGTCCCTTGCCCCAGAACCACAACCCCAGCCTGAAGCAAAGGTCAAGAGACCGCTACTGGCCGGGGCCCAGAAACTCTCTGCAGCTCATTCCATGTCGGACCTCATCGGGTCTCACTTTCGGCCAAAACTGGACTCCATGAACTCCATAGAAGAAAGCGGTGAGGACCAGAGCTTCTATTTTTCACCTTTATTGCAGCAGTTTGTTTCAATATTTGACAGTTAAATAATATTTTTTTGTATGATCTCAAAGTTGTAATAAGTAGGCTTTTATTGCTGTTTGGCACATGTCTGCAGGGACATAAATATATAATTTTATTATCTATGAATATTTATATTTGTTGATTTATAAATGTATAAAAAAAAATACTCAAACCGATTAATTGATTATCAAAATAGTTGCCGATTGATTTAATAGTTGACAACTAGCGATTAATCGATTAATCGTTGCAGCTCGAAATTTGTGCTGTAGCAGTAAAATTCACATTTGTACTAGGAGAAGCTGCAAGCAATCAGGCAACTATCAGAATTTTCTGATATTATATATCTGATATTCATTACCAACAACTTCACTGCTGGTCTCTAAATGTACAAAGTATCATGAAAGGCAAATGAATAAGCATTACTCAATTTTCACTGCACAGCTTTCTGAGGCAAGTACATTATGACGACTTTGACTTTATCAAGCGTGATTGGCATGCAGGGGAGGGCAACTTATCCACAGTTCTGAGGGTATAAATGATATAACAAGCTGTCCTTACTGCTCCCAAGTCAGGTCAAGTTTCTTTTTATAGCACGTTTAAAAGCAACTGGAGTTGACCAAAGAGCTGTACAAGTTAAAGTGAACAGCGAGTAAAATATCATCAACAATAGGTTGCAATGGAAAAATACAAGGCAATATTATAATCTAAAACGCAAACAGAATAAAACTTGTAAGAGCAATTTATAAGAATAAAAGTTTATAAAATACTAAAATATTAAAACAAAGCATTGAAACCACTAAGAGCAACCAAAGGCCACCGAAAATAACTTTGTTCCAAAGTTTTGGAGCTGTCGCTGGAAAGGCACAGTCTCCTTTTTGTGGTGTGGTATTAGTTGGAAGAGCCACCTGACCAACTTGGAAAATAACACGAGTAAATACGTAAACACAAAGTGGTGATTTTTAAAGGTTCCTTTAACGCTGTAAAACTGTAAAAAGATTTTATGAACAGAAAAAAACCATTGAGTTTTGAATTCTAATGACATCAAATCAGTGGTATTGGCCATTAAAAAGCCATAATACATCCTAAATTCTGTCACAGATAATCACACAAATTAAAACAAAACAATACCACATTTGATCTTTTATAAAGTGTGATGTTCATAAATATATATTTTTATCATTGCTACGTCATAAGTTGATGAACTAATTTGGTTTCTCTTCCCGGGAGTACAGGCGGCCCTCACAGGCGTTCCCAGAGCGAGGTGCCAGGCTACCAGGACGGCGAGGCACACAGTGACCCTTTCACTGATATCAGTGACACCCTGCCACAGAAGTATGCCACGCTCCCACGCAACCACAACCCGTTTGAGGGGGAGCAAGGGCAGCTGTGGGACCGGGCGGAGCGGAAGGAGAAAAAGGAGAAGGTCAGCCTACTGGAACGCGTGACGGGAAAGAAGGAAGGCCGCAAGACCAGCAACGGGGGGCGATCGGGCAGCTCTGGAGACCTGCGAACCCCCAACCCCTTTAGTGGAGACACTAACCCGTTCATCTCCAACTACAAAGCCAGGTAGTCCCTTTTATGTCTGCTTCATGTGTGCTTCATCAACATTAAAACACACCACCCAATTCTCCTTCAGTACATCATTTATTCATCTCATTAAATGTTGCCTTTATAAGGGTCGTGTTCTGGTTACATTATAAACTAGATATAAATGATTATAAATACAAAACATAGAATATTAAAGTCACTTTTTCAGAAAATATTTTAGCAAGTACAATCTTTCATATTAACCCATCAATGGGTAATATGTTTGAATATACATAATTCAATATAAAGGAACATATTTTTTTAAAACATAGCATAACTAAATCTCTTTAATCTCTTCATATTTATGACTAACCCTAACTAATTTTAAAGTCAATCTTCAGTAGACCTCAACACATCCACCCCTGAACTCAATTTCCAGTTGTTCTCAATTACCTCTGTTCTATGAGAACAAATATAATCCAGAAGACGCTAAAAAATGGCTTCAAGTCCAATTCATTTATCCCTCTTGGGCTTAGAGGGCCTAATTTAGAAATCCAGAATAATACTTCCTCCTGAGGGAGCAACTTCTCTAAATATCCTTCTCCCTCTGGTTAAAGGCAGTGTCGGTGATCTTGAAAATCTGAAAATGAAGATCTTCAAAAAATGTTTTTACATCTTTATCAACTCTACCTTTAACATAAATGTAAAATAAATGCTCATGTGTATTTAAAGTTGCCTTTATTTTGATTTGTACATCTCACATCAACAAACATCTATGAGACAAACCGCTGCAAGGTTTTGGTTTGGTGGTGTATTTCAACTGTTTGCAGTATGTATTTTACTTAGAAACGACTTAATAACTAACATGTTCCACTGTATTCCACGTGGCTAGGGATCAGCATTCAGCATGTGTACAGCAGAGATTCTTATACATTTGTAGCATCTCACTCCTGTATGTGTTTCATCTTATTCCATATCATGATAAACTGGAAGGAGATCCAGGCACTCCAAAAACTTAGACCAAGTGGCAACAAGGAAGGAGATATTAAAACGCCTTTTTTATACTGGCTAACTCATTAAAAAAGCTGCCAACATGTTTAGACCACTGTAGGTCTTTGTTAGGGCATTTAACAAACAGAAAAAACGGGTGTGGCCTCAACTATATAGTATCAGCAACCAATGGGAGGCAATCACATGACCCGGGTAATAACATGACAGGTGAAACAAATTGAAAATAATGAAATAATATCCTCACTGAGACGAGGATACTTTATCGCATCCTGGTCGATGGATCCAAAAAACTTCCCTCTGGTTAAATTTCTGTATCCTGTTCCCCTCCTACCCAAAGGTTTGATATGTTCAATGCCCTCTACGTGCAATAAGCCAGTTGTCTAGCCATGGGGTAATCGCAATTCCTAAATCTAATGGCATATTTATGCTCGGCGAGGCGACCCCTCAGGCGTCTTTTTGTGCGGCCTGTGTAGAAAAAGCCCTCCTCACATGGATAAGACAGGTGATATACTGTATGACAAAAGTAGTGTTGCTAATGAAATCACTTTCTTTATAAGTTATGTCTGTGTTAACATCAGCTAAATATTTAGTTCGCACAACCTCTTCCATATCCTCTCAAAGTCCCAAAACGTGACCTTGCTCCCCCATGGGTCAACCACCGCTGTACTACAGGATATTGGTTACAGCATTCCCATAAAGTTTCAAATACCTTGTTGATTGAAATCTACTATCTGATAGACCCCCCTTCTCTGTCTCATTCTGTTGTACTTACATGTTGTTGGTTACATCTATTTCCTGTGTTGCATAAAGAGTCGGTGAGCTGTGTGGCTAAGTTGTGGTTTATCAGAGTGGAAGGTGTCATTAGTGGCTCTTTAGAGAGCCTGGGCTTGATAACGGAGCCCTCTGAGCTATAGTAATGAGATCCTCTGCAGAGATAGACCACCCAATTAACCACTTATCTCTGTAGGCACTAGTCCATCATCTTTACTGCTGCCTTTGTCGCGCAGGAGCTCAGTGGTCATTTATAACGTGGTGCAGGAACACAAAAAGGTGGTTTATGAACGTATTCACAGGTGTAGCAAAAAAAATGCATGTTTTATTCCTTGATAAGCCATGTCAGTCACTATCAATAGAGTGCAGGAATGACTCCTAAAACCTGTAAATGAGTTAATATTTTTACACTTGCAGTTCCCTCGTCTTAAAGTCAATGTTTTTTTTTTTTAATTTCTTTAGTTAGATGAGTGAATAAAAGGTCTGTAGTTAACACAAGCTTAGAAGAGTTTAACCTTTTGTTCTACGGCATAAAATACGTCAGTATTTATAGATATTTATATCATTAATTTTGAAGCTTTTACATGTCTTAAAAAAGGTGCTAACAATGAAACTACTAAACGCCATCACGCCGAACACTAGTCCTCCTTTGGCTTAGTGGTGGCGATGTGAAGTCATGCGACCGTGATGTAGTTAATTTATAGCCCAACGTTAGCTCTTTACTTCTGGCGATTGCATTTACGCTTCAAAAATCATAGAAGTGGTGTTCATCTGTGAAGATGATCTTGTTGAACAAAACGTATCATAAACGTTTGTTTGCTACAGAGTTAATTTTCTGCAATAATCTAAAACTCAATGAAAAATTCCCATTGGCTTTTTGTCGAGGAAACCAGTGTGATGCTAACTTCCAAATTTGCTTTTATCGGCTCAGGGATAGACACCTTAGAGCTTCTGTATTAGTAGAGTGGTGATAATTATGCCAAAAGTATTCATTGTAACGCCTTCATATGAATACTGACTGTCCTTTTGATTGCTTCGCAGTGATAAAAAGTCAACAGGAAATGAAGACATCACATTTGGCCATAAGAAGAAGGACATCTATGGCAAGAAAAAGGTAAGAAAGACAGCTTGTAAAAGCAAATGATCCATCAGGGGAAATTGTCACTTTTACCTGACAAAGATTGTGATGGAAAAAAGAAAAGAAATGACGCAACTGTGTCACTACTTTCTGTGTCGTGCAGATTTTTAATTGAGGACTTTAACTTTAATTTGACATAGCAGCTGGTGACACTGATCTCTGAGGCCTCTGTAAAATTCAGATGTGCCATTCAACTAATTAGCAGCTGCACACATCGGTCATCATGTCTGATCTGATCATAATTTGAAGTGGTGTGAAATTTCGGTCTATAAGGTCGTGTTGCACTTATTCTGTAATTGGAGTTTTTTGTGTGAGAAAAGGCACAGAAATGTCATTTGTTTTTCTTTTTAATGATTATTACATTATTTGTTCTTCACTTTTTACACTTTGTAGTTTGTATTTAGTTTAACTTCTTTGCATTTCCAATTTGAAAAAAAAAAAAAGAAGTCAAATTTGCAGACTATTACGCAGCAAAACTGGTATTTATGAGGGAGCAGTGGGAGCAGTAGCTAAAGTGATGCCTAAATGAGAAAGAGAATGCTGATAATAGCTTTCCTCACCTTTCTTTGTGGGTGTTGAGGGCTGTCGGTATCCACACATGTGCCCCCGTGCATGCCGCAGTGCCTTGCAGAAATGGCAGCTCCCATTTCCTCCGCTTCAAGGCCCTAATTAACCACACACAGGGGGGAGAGGGAGGGGGGGGGGGGGGGCAGCGAGAGATTTCAAAGGACTGAGCTTTTAGATTCTCAAAGCTGAGCTCATTAGAAACTGTAATGACACAACTGGAGAATGCCAAGTGTGCGCCTTATCTTCTCCTCACTACTGATCGCAGAAAAATGGTCATCATTACTTTGCCAATTCATGGTCCTTTCCAGGGCTTTGTCACCAGCCACTAAAGCTCCTGATTATTATGCTGTGTGTGTGTGTGTGCGAGAGAGAAAGAGAGAGAGAGTGCACGTTTACATGCTTGTATGTGAAACCAACGTCCATATGGTTGTCAGTTCTCTCATTCCCTCTCAGATGCAGTACCTTTCAGTGAGATGCCTATTTTTGTGTGTGAGGAATAGGTCACCGAGCTCCGTTCTTGAAAACCCTCCTTACATTGGACATCTAATCTCAGTGGCAAATATTTCATTTTGGTTTGTGTCGGCCCACAGTAGCCTCTGTGCCGTTAGAAGCGATAAGATACCTGGTAAGCAGTCCCGCTCCAGGTCTTTCTGCATTGTCTTTGCCCAGCAGTGGAGGCTTGAATGGTGCATGGGAGTGGAAGCTGATAAGTGTGGTATTTTAAACAGGGCGAAGGCTTTGCTGCTCTATCCGTTCGGGGGAGGATGCCCAGCACTGAAGCGATAAAGTGGTCCCTCATTAAAAACGATTACAGCTCCTCTCGTACCCGCGCAATATGATCTGCACATACCGTACCACGCTGCTCCGTCCAAATAGGTTGTCCTCAAAGAGCAACGCTGGGCTTGGGTTGCATCCTTATTTTGCTCTTTATTAGCCTGACCTTTAATTGCAGAAATATGCCGCCTGGCATTTCCCCCACTAAACAAAGATTCCACTTTTTGGGACATCTTTATTGTTAAGTTCTGGCAGGCTTGTTAGAGTTTCTGCCTCTCTAGTTAGAGAGGTCATGCTTTCGGAAACTAAAAGCAAAAGGAGAACAACTTTCTCAAGATGTTCACTGCTTGCTGTAGTGTCAAAGTTAAGTCCCATTAGAGGCGTTAAACTGCTCTTGATTCTCATTATAAACACTGTTGCACAGTGTTGGTTCGTAACATCTGCCATTGACGTGTCCCTCAAGAACAGTCTCATCTTAACAACTCTCAATTAGCCTTTATTAGCAACAGAGAACACGAGATAAACACATGACAGTTTATGTCACGTTAGGCCAACACGTCTAATTAGTCTACTTTCTCAGTCGCATTGTGGGCGAACTTAAAGGGTATCTTTACTCTTGCCTCTGTTATCAGATGCTGACTTTTCACAGAAGATCATTCAACCGTTTTAGTCTATTTTTTAGAAAGAATAACTGTGCAAATATGGTGATTACGGCGCGTCAATCTGCTGCGGTTAAATTGAGCATTTACTATTTTTCAGGAGGTGAAAAAGGAAAGCGTGGCCACCTATAGCAACTTGTCCTTTGAGGAAGTTGTGCAGGAACTCATCAAGCAGAAAGAAGTGGTGAAAAAGAAAGACGCCCACATCCGGGAGCTGGAAAACTACATCGATAACCTGCTGGTGCGCGTCATGGAGGAGACGCCGAGCATTCTACGGACGCCCTATGAGCCCAAAAAGAAGGCGGGTAAACTTGGTAAAAAAAAGTAGAGAGAAAAGACGCAGGGTGAAACGGTACTAATGAAGGTTTAGCTGTAGCTCATGCATCAATATAATGTGGTAAAATAAGTGGGAACAAACGGGATTGATCAAATTGTATTGATTGATTTGTCTTTGCTTTAGAACATTTTATGTTGATGTAGTTTTTATATACTTTTTTTCAATGTTTAGTACACACAGGTATTTTGCCCTCTTTGTTTGGCATTCCTATATTTACATTTTAAAATTACTTTATGAATACCTGTTGCGGTGCATTTTTAGGTACTTAAACAGGATAAGAGACATTCATCGATTGATTCAAGTCAAATCAAAGATTAGGTTTATTGTATTCTCTTGTGAACCCACAGCGGTCTGTTGCAAACACAGCTCCCATCATCTGCCCAGAAGCTCTGAAAGGGTAACTTTGGTATTTTTCAACCTATTTTCCCATGTTTTTGTGTCTAAGTGACTAATGGGGACAACAATTTCTGAAACTGGTCCAGTATTGAGGGATAAAGCTGTAACCGACAGCCGCGAAATGAGCTGCGCGGGCAAGTGAGCAGCGTCAATGTAACGTTACGTCCACTAAAAGTGTTTGTTTTTGCCACTGACAGGCTCAGGTTGTTATTATAAGTGTCTGACTAGTACTGGTGCAACGGTTCAACAAACCCACGGTTCGGTTTGTATTGCGGTTTTTGGAACGAGGTTTCGATTCGGTTTGTTTTTCACGTAAGGGAGAAGAAAAACATAACCATTTCCAATGTGTTCGAACTCCAAAATCTATAAATTGATAGATTGATTGATAGTAATGAAAGAAATTACTGTATATTAAGATATACTGATTTTATACATGACATAGTCTACTTAATGGTCAAGCAGGCCTTTGTTCAGATAATTGCCTCTTCTATGGCACCTCATCGTATAATTAGCAGGGTTAGGGCTTAATATTTAATATTAGTGCAACGGTT
This sequence comes from Sebastolobus alascanus, assembly GCA_916701645.2. Lineage (NCBI taxonomy): Eukaryota > Metazoa > Chordata > Actinopteri > Perciformes > Sebastidae > Sebastolobus > Sebastolobus alascanus. The sequence continues at coordinate 399,602 of CAKAOJ020000358.1, forward strand.
CAACAAGTCCATGGTTCGGTTTTGCATCCCCGCTGACAACATTATGGAAAGGACTCTGCAGAGAAATAAAACCTTTTTTTTCTTGCCTTTCGCCTGATCCGGTCTGTCTGTTATTGTGTTCAAGCCCCGCTCAAGGAGAAGTCTCATTGTGATATCTGAATATCAGTATACTGTGGTTCAAATAAATACGGGTGGCCATCAAATTCAAAGACCTCATCCACACTGTGGAAATCATCTACTGTAGATATTCAGCCACGACACTGGAAATCTTTTAGATAACACTAAGCTACTCTCGCATTTCCACCATTGATGTATTCCACTATTCCACCGTTGTCTTCCGGCTACACGTCAACTCGCCAGATTTCAGAACGAGACTTCTCCTTGAGCGAGACTCTTTCCATAATGTTGTCAGACACTTATAATAACAATCAGAGCCTGTCATGGCAAAAACAAGCACTTTTAGTGGACGTAAATGACGGTGCCAGCTTGCCCCAATAGGTTTACATTGCAGCCTGTGAGCGGCCACCGTCTACAGCGCTCTCCTTCAATACTGGACCAATGTCAGAAACCCATTAGTCAGTTAGACAGAAAAACATGGGGAAATAGGGTCCAGGTTGAAAAAATACCAAAGTTACACTTTAAGGTGCAAATGCAGCCAAATTCATGTTTACCAGATGGTGTAGTCGCAGTTGTGTGCTGAAAGACGGCCAAGTGGTTGATAAGTCGAAGCTGTAGTTGCCGTGTTTACACTCAAGCACAAGTCTCAAACTTGCCACCTAAGTTACGAAACACCTTTAGCGAAGGCAGCATCAGTTTCGTTCTTCTGTGCTACAGATGTGGATGAACTCTGCTCTCCTATAATAGTCTGAATGATTCATGGGTATTCTTAGAAAGACTGGAGGAGAGTTACGGTAAGACGTTGCTGGACCAGTATCTGGGGGTCTGGTTTCTCTCTAGCTTACTGAGTCATGCATTTAAAAAAAAAAAGAAGAAGAACAAACGTACATAGCTGTTATCAGTTACTGACTTTTACATTCTCTGTTTTATTTGTGATGACTATCATTCAAGTTTGTTGGACCGAGGGTCTCGCAGTCACTCGCTGAAGGTGATCATTTTGCTGACTTTAAGTGCAATAATCACAACTTGCTTTATATTCTGCTGGTTCTTGTTTACATTTTAATCACATCTTTGAGTCAAACTCATCTCTTAATATTGATTTGATTTCACTGGAAAAGCCTGGAGTTACAGCCTCCACGGGTTGACCAGCCTTCATCTCCTTCAAATACACTTTTTGCTGAAGATTGTATTAATGGTACATAGCTGCACATGTGGATTTATGCTGTTATTTATACATGTTTCACAGCTCATTTACATATGACCATTATTTTAATGTATTTGTAAGGTACTTTATGGTAAAAACGCTACTGTATCCCAATACCCCCTCCCTCACCACCCTTTCTACTGTAGTATACACGTATTAAGGTCTCACTGATACAGTTTTTATATGTGATTCTGTTTACTAGTCACTAATTAATTATGTACTGTGCCTCAGTATATATCAGCTAATGTTTTTATTTCTTTTTGGATTATCAATACAGTCCAAGCTCTAGCAATTACATACAGTAAGATAAGTGTCTCACCAGTTCACGGAGTACTAATGATAATCAGTCCATAACTGCTCGAGGTAAACAGCCAATGAGTGTCATTCAGGTCACTAATAATAACTGTTTGACAGCTTGTGTCAGAAGCTAACTGTCCTCATTTCACAGTTTTTATGTCAATGCATATGTCGCCTCAATCTGTGATGCAAATGTCATAACAACATATGTTGTTTCCATGTTAAACTCCTTAAAGGTCCAGTGTGTAACATTTCAGGGGATCTATTAGAAGAAAATTAATATAATATTCATGTTTTCATTAGTGTATAACCACCTGAAACTAAGAATCGTTGTGTTTTCGTTAGCTTAGAATGAGTCCTTCATATCTACATTGGGAGCGGGTCCTCTTCAAGGAGTCCGCCATGTTGCTCCGCCATGTTTCTACAGTAGCCCAGAACGGACAAACCAAACACTGGCTCTACAGAGCCTTTCACGTTTTTACGTTACCTGAAGGCCACCGTAGTTCTCTGACACAAAACTGAGATAACGTGAGCCGCAGAGTACAAAACCGTGGTACCGCCAGCCGCCGTCTGACTTCCGTTGCTCCTAAAGTAGTATTACAGTGGAAACTGCTTATAGTGATCACGGTGACAGTGATCAGCCACTCACATGGATCAAAAAGCTTGGGACAGAATCATTCCTATACAAATGCTGTTTAAGTAATTTGCTTATAGTAATTAAGTAGTCCGCTTACAGTGTTCATTTTGGGTCTTCTCATACATGACAACATATGGAAAAACATTTTAAAACTACATTAGACTAACGTTAATTTAATTTTTGTTCTGTTTTTTTACTTTACTCCCTTGATACTTTGCCTCGTGGACCGTCTGCTTTCCAGCTGGATTGCTGTGCTGCGTGCACATTGATGTCATGATGGGACAAAGAAAGTAATTTTCTCCGGTACCGGGCGAGCGAGCAAGGAGCCCCGGCAAAGGGGCGCTGTTCTGTGTGCACGCTCGAACGAGTGAGTGAGGCGAACGGCGGTAACAGTGGTAACAGTTTTGCAGTTTTTTACAGTTTTGCACTTGGCGGCTCACGTTACCGCAGTCTTGGAAAGGGAGGAGTGAGCAGAGGGGTACTCGGTTGGTTGCAGTCTGCAACCACACCACTAGATGCCGCCATATCATACACACTGTACCTTTAATTAGTCTTGTCTAGAGGGTAACCCGCAATTTGCGAAAATGTGTCTCGCGAAACCTGACGACATATCCTAACCTTAACAATTTGAGGTCAATGCCTAACCTTAACCATCTCGCGAGAGTTTCTTAATTTGTGGGTTACCTTCTAGACACGACCCCTTTAATTCTGTGAATTTATCAGTTTCTACCGAACAAATGCTGAGTGCGCTCCGGGGCAGCTGTTCGATCGCGCTGCTGGTACTGAAATGAACTTAAAGGTTAATCTCAGAAAGAGGCCACGCTTTTAATCACCTGTGCTTGAGCTAGATGTTCAATAATAGTATAATAGGTTTACATTTTTTAATTGTTTATTAAATGTAATGGAAAGCAGCTTCATGTACAGTGTTAAACACGCTTTGTATTATAGTGACCATCAATGTTGCACGCCATTTTTAATGATCTATCACACCTCTTTATCAGATGATGATCCACTTAGTCCTTTTGCTGGTATTATTTCTGATATCTATTTTGTAATTACTTTCCAGTCTTATACACTATTTGACCTTTACACTGTATGATACCAAATCACAGCTGAGTGCTACACTGTATCTGTGGAATGTCGACAGTCAAAAACACTTGTTGATTTAAGTTTTCCATGAATGTTAACGCCACTCAGAAACACAGCTCGTCATGTACAGTATGTGCTAATTATTTATGCTGCTGCGAATCCATCTGAAGGCATGTGATCTCTTTTTGGACTCAAAGCCAAAACCTGTTAATGAATGTACTCTGGTCGGCTTAGAAACACATGATTCTGACATGTATGATGATATACAGTACACTAACAAGGCCATTGAACCTTGCTTGCCTTTAAAGTATTTGGTGATTCCAAAGAGATCATTTCATGAGTGATTCCCCCCCCCCTCCTCTCTCTATTAGTCAATCTCCATTATGGTTATTGTCGGTTTATATGGTTTTGTGCAAAATGTGACACAGATGTTGGGTAAATTCCTTTGCATTGGTTATTTGATCTGCATACGTTTTGTAAAGCCAGACATGTTTGAATCAGTTCTTTAATGATGAGTATTATGTGATACTAATTAAGAAGATATGTGGATAAGAATCTGTTTTCCATTACGGAAAAGCGTCTCACTGATTGCCTTCCTACATGTGCTGAAGTGTAAACTCTCTGTCTCCTCGTGTTACAGGCTTTACCAACTGCTCTTACTAGTCCGTATCGGTAGTTAGACAGTTGTTCATGGACCTTGCCGAGCTCTTAATACTTCCATTGTACATACTGTAAAGTCACTTTGTATTATCACTTCACCTCCTTTGACTTTTTGCACATTTTGTTGTGCTGTAAAATGGTTGAAAATGTGCTTCCTGGGGTTTTATTCAGCTAAATGAAGTTTCAAAAGTGGGAATAAAAGTGTAAAACGGAAGAAAAGTATTCGCCACCCATCTTTCCTTTGAGCTGAACTGACATTGGCTAAATTTAGTAGTGATACTCGGGCTTTTTAATAGTTTATAGAAAATTTCTCTTGCTAGCAAAGCAAAGGCGTGTGGTGTAGTCTCCACTTCCTCCCACTATGCAAAAGTGAAGCCAAAATATCCCGATACGGGAGCTGCCATCTTGAGATTTAGACGTCATTTGGAGCCAGAGTCTGCACAGTAGTGTTCGGGCGGTGGAGCTGCGGTATCGAGGTCACCCGCCCGAACCAATCACGAGCTGAGCACGGTCGCAGCTCGTCAGCGAGAGAGACTCTTAGCTGTAAATCATGACGTCTCACCCCCTTTTTATAGCATCAAATAACTAATTAAATCCAAACTTATCAGAAAAATAAACACTTGAACATACTGTACATCAGCGTGATAAGAACTACCTAAAATGACAGAAACCATCTTTGGGAAAAATGTATTTGACGTGTACTTTGACTTTTTAGTTTGACCCATGCCCCATCCGCTAACATGGAGGGGTGGGATATATGACCTAAACTGCAGCCAGCCACCAGGGGGCGGACGAGATGTTTTGGCTTCACTTTTGTGGAGCTGTCATGTCGTCCATCTTTATACACAGTCTATGGTCATACACTGAGTATGGAACAGGTGATTTACACTCAGGTCTACAAAGTGCCCTAAAGCGCCGTTGCTTTGCTTGAATGATGAAAAAAGCAAACGATAAGGTTTTAATAAATAAATGTTCAACACATTCGGACCCTGAGGTTATTTAGTTCAAATGAAAAATGAGGGGTGCGTAGTTCAAATTAATTAATTTTGCCTGTCATTTCGTCTTTCAGCTTGATTGCTACATTTGCTTTTATGCTTTAATATAATTTGGTGCTTTGGAAGATGTCAGACTAAAACACAAATCTAAATGAAAAGCATTTTCAAATCATTTTCTAGCACAGCATTGTAAAGAGGTACATTGCAAAAAAAAAAAAAGAAAACCCTGCATCATTATTATACTTGCCTCTTTGCATAATATTTGTCATCCAATTAATGCCAGTGTTTGAATATGCAAAGCACTCAGAATGCTTGGAGGCAAAAATTTCCTATAAAATTTGGCCTGTGTCGTAATTTAAATTAATATAGATTGTTTTGCACATGCATTGAAGTATGTTTTGTGTTGTTGGTGAATGTCCGCCCCATTAAAAAGAAAGCAGTGCAAACATATGGGGGATTTTTTTTTCCCATGTTGACGAAGCATGCATTGAACCTTTTGATGAAGATGACATGAAGCTCAAGTCGGATCTCACAATCCTCCTCTGGCAGTCTTTTAAGTCTTCTGCTGATAATGTGATGCTGCTTGCCATAGGCCACATACAGCTGCCAGACACTAAGACTTAAGCTGCCGCTAAATCCCCTGACGGTGCTTGTAATGTGGCACACAGTTTTGAAGGAAATGATGACTGTGTTTATAAAAGATCTCGCCAGTTAGCATTGAGTTTACAGAATTGTGTATGGAGTCTGGTGCGCAGAGGTGCCAACACAATTAAACGTCATTTGAGTTTAGTGCCCCAACATGGTGGAGACCTAAACTGACATTTTGATACTAACATGTTGGTCTACACCTGAAGGTAGTCGATGTGTACTCCAGTACACATCTTGTAATGTAATAAGATAACATGTGTTTGGATTCTTGTCATTTCTGCATGTCAATCACATGTTTTGATTGTGTAACACTTTATATTCTTGCCAAATCATCTGGCATTTTCCTGATCTAGAAACCCTTGATTCCACTAGGTTGGGTTAATTTTCATCACACAACCTTGTTGTAATGTATTTAACTCACAATTGTACAGTGTGTACGTTGGATAACAAATGTTGCGAAGGTAGATGAGCTTTTTTTGTGTGTTTATTTTCACACGATAGCCAATATGCAAGACTTTCATACCTGGATGTGTGGGGACAAGAATGTATGGCTTTTTTATTATTATTGTAGTGAACTGGAAAACACATTGGGGTCTAGAAGATGTATGTATTATTCTAACAGTATAATGCTGTTAATGATGTATATAAAGTGCCAACACAATTCCTAAGAATTTGGTGATGCATTTCTTAAAATGTACCGATTCTCCATGTACCACAGTTTCAAACACTCATTTTTAGATATTATCACCACCTTCATTATAATCAAATTCCAATGTCCTTTTCAATAAACTCACTGTAAATGAAAACTGGTGCTATATTGGGTTTTTTTTAACACCTGTTAAGACATTTTAACCACTATTAAATTAGAATTTTATAATATGCATTCTTTTTTTCTGTATACATATTTCTTTTTTCTAATAATACTTAGAGTACATTTTTCATTTTTATTTCACACTTGCTTTTGCAATGTAAGTGTATATTTCCCATGCCAATATAGCCCCCTTTTTTTAAATAATATTTTTATTTAAGAGAAAGAGCATTGTTTTAATACGCATTCTTACATTTTGCAGCAGATCCGGTGACTCAAACTCTGCAGCGTAAATCTGATGCAAATCATCTGTAAAGTGGATTTATATTCAGCTGTTCCCTTCGTTTAACACCTGTCCTATCATTAAAAACCACTCTCAAGTAACTCTGATCTCACTGGCAGTTAAACCACGATTAGGGTTTTTAATTGTGCTGATTTGTGTCAAAGCTTTTGTTTTCTCCCTTCCTTAAAGCAGCTCTTCCTTTTGTTCCGAAGGAATTCCCATGCCTTCCCGGCCAAAGAGAGAAGTGGCATCGTTTGACAACTGAGTAGCAAGATTGCTTGTTAAAACTCCACTCTAATTTGCCTATGAGTGCAACAAGACTGTGTGGAGTCTTTTGGGACAAGAAACACTTGTGTTGTTTACCGGCTGATGCTTTTGTGGGTCGGTTTGCTTCCCTGCCACGTAGCAGGTTAAAACATGACCTCTCTCCCCTGTCATCCCAATGTAGTAGTCCCTGAAGAGTCACCTCATTCACCTCGACACAGCAGCAGCTGCCACTGCACACCACGATGGATAACGGTGGTAACCACGGACACCGGGAAAATACAAAATTACTTGCAACATAATTCCTTGAAGGAATCTTTGAGTGCTACAGGTGACTGAAATAGTGACAGAGCCACCTGTGCTGATTAAATAACTATATTAAACTTTGCTTTTAACCCTCTGAAACCCAAGCATTGATTTTATTGATGTATATGTTTTTCTCATTTTTAAACTGTGTAGCCTCTGATTTTTCATTCTTTGGTTTTTGGAGGTGTTGAAGAGGTGTACCTAATAAAGTGGCCGGTGAGTGTATATTGTCTGCTAACCCTAACCCTTTACAGTATATATAAGATTAACCCTTATCCTTAACCCTTAACTTTAGCCCTATAACCCATACATATACAGCATATACACTGTATATTGCCATAGTTGACACAATTGATTAATTTACTAGTGACTCAGTGATGAGGCCTTTTCTGTGAATAAGTGACGCCCATTGAAACCCAGTGTTGCGTTTTTGCAACATTGAAAGAAATCACTCTAAATCAAGTGTATTATACTTTTTGTTTAATTGTTAAAGTTTTCTATCACTAAACAGCTTTAGAATGAATGAGAAAAAATACTACAGGTCAAATACTTACTTGGAAAATGGATGAAATTATTCCAAAACAGAGAGTTAGGGGGTCAGTGGGAGAACTTGGAAAGTGGTATGTCTTACAGTATTACTATTTTCCTGCCCAAATCATGGCTAACATACAGTTTAGAGTCTAGGGTGTTGGTATAGGCTATAGTTTTTGTCTGCATTCATTCAGAAATATGTACTACTAGACAGTTTCAAATAGATGTTGCAATCTTTCTGTGGACCTCAGAGGCTAAATTTAAGTGTCAGTTACATTTACATGCAGCCATGCTCATAAAGTTAATTTCAAAATAAGTCTGTCTGGTGACAAAATTGGCAGCATGCATCATGATTAATGTTTTATCTTCCTGTGTTAACTTATAGTCCGCCTCGGGAGACACCGAACACAAATAGGTGTGTAATTGGGCTTTATGTAGGTGTCACCTGTTGTAGTCATAAGCTAATTGGCACACTCATTGTCATCCTTACACATTCATCAACAGATCGAATTTCACAGATCCCAGCTTTTGTACGGCACGTGTCATCTGAGTGCCTCCTAGATTAAAGCCCATTAGTTCATTGTGCTTTATATCATATTGCTGTAATTTGAGGAAATATCCAACAAACGTGTTATGCAAGATTCTGCGGGTGCAGAGCGTGCCAGAGAGGGCCACCCACAGGTCACCTGCACTCCCCTTTAAATATGGATGGGCGTCATAGCAGGGATCAGTGTCACCCCTGCACGCGTCTGTGAATGGAAGTGCCTCAGGCAATCATGGAGAAACTTATATGAGGAGAAATTCAGCAGATGGATGAGGTGTTTTTAGGGGAAAAACCAGACCTATTTGGGCAGCTGGCCTGAACTTGTTGGATGATCGGGGGCCAGATGTCAAGGTTAACCCCTCAAACTCCCCAGGGTATCAGACCCCACCCACTCCTCCAACTCAGGGACTCTTTGTTGGATAGTTAACTCATCTGAATAGGTGCTTGAGATAAATCAGGTGTCAAACGTGCTGCAGATCCCAGCGTTGTGCATTGTATTGATGGCATTGTCTTCCTCTGATAGCTGCCACGCGTCTGGTATCAGGTGAACAAAGCCAGATGACAACCAGAGAAAACAGGGAATCTGTCAACACTGAACAGCAAACAAGGATGAAGGATACAGACTAGGACTCACATAGCTACAAAAGGGACGTCAATAAACACATACAGTTTATCCTGTACATTAAAAAATGTTGTTTTTTTTATTTGTAATGTTAGTGACAACATGATTGGAGTACATTTATACTTTCATATGGGTAAGGATAATAAAAAACGTATTTTCGTTCACACACTGTCAGAGCTTTTATCAAAAGCTCAGATAGTACAAGATCAGCTGACAAGCAGTGTTAACAAAGAATCATTGTTAATAAAGTTAATTTAAGTTTAGTGTTTGGGAAAAAGCACCAAGAACAATCCTGTTTTCTCAAAGATGTTGTGGAATACATTTTGCATACAGCCTTTACATTTTTATTTATCTCATATCTGAACTTTTGGAGAACATGACACAAGTCTGTGACTGACAACAATGTTTCATTTGCTAAAGACATGTAAGTCAACAGCACTTCAGTGGAGATAAAGTAGAAAGTGGCCTCAGGATTCAGGTAAGATTATAGTGTTGTGACACACCTGACAGCTCAGACACTTGCTCAGTTTGTGGTCATATTATGTATCAATGTAGAGTTACTCATCCTTCAGGTATTGTAGTTTGAATTTGTTTGCGTTTTTCTTATCCTATTTGGCGATTTAGCTAACGCCAGCTAATTAGCTAGCTAGTTTACTTCATTTTACTGTTAGCTACCTAACTTCCTGTACACAAAAACAAGATACAACATGTCTACAACGCAAATAGGTTATTCATACTGATACTAATATTGTTCTGCAATACGACAAATGCTAATTCAACACTGTACAGTATCTGGCGGTAATATTAAGGTAACGTTGTGTAATGTTGCTAACAAGCTAGTTAGCTAGCTATCATCTATCTGTTAGCGTGCTAACGTTAGCTAGCTGATAGTTAGCTAAGTTATATAGTTTTTGCGTTGGTGTTGCTGCTCGCTCGCTTAGCCATTAATTAGCTTAACTCTGCTATGAAGTTCAATGCGGTTGAATGGCGAAAATAAATTAAAATGAACTCAGTGCAGTTAACGTTAGCTGTGTTTTTAAATGGCATTAGATAACGGTAACGTTAATGCCATGGAAACACGTTAATGCCATGGAGTAACGTTAATGCCATGGAAACACGTTAATGCCTTTGAAACACGTTAATGCCTTTGAAACACGTTAATGCCATGGAAACACGTTAATGCCATGGAAACACGTTAATGCCATGTAAACACGTTAATGCCATGGAAACTGGTTAATGCCATGGAAACACGTTAATGCCATGGAAACACGTTAATGCCATGGAAACACGTTAACGTTACACTAACGTTACATAGTTGAACATCAGTCATAGTGACATGTGAGTTGTCCATGTTGTCCCTGTGTTTTATTGGATTGATGTCGGAGAATATCTATGTTAAAAAAAAAGGGAAATACAAATAGTAACTTTAACAGTGGTTAATGGACTCACTATTTTGAATTCGGTCGATTTTTTTGGTTAGCAAGCTAAGTTATTATAGTTAACTTAGTTGTAGTAGTAGTGTTGTTGCTAGCTTGTTAGCTAGACTGTCACTTAGTTTGCTAGCTATTTGGCTAGTAAGTTGAATGGCTAAAACAAAATTTGAATGAACAAAAAGTGAGATAACAATTGGCTAAATGCATTACATAATATTAAATGTTAATTGAATACTTTTCACAACACTACACAGCTAACATTAGCACAATGTAAATGTGCCTCATGTTCTTTTATGGGATGGAGGTCATAACTTTATGTTAAAAAGAAGGGACTAACAAACAGTAACTTTAACAGTAGTTAATGACACACTCATTACTTTTAGTTTAGTATAATTCTAGCCTTTAATTTGCAACTTAATGAGTAACATTAAAGAATAGTAGATTTTCATTCAGTAATTTCACTTTTACTCAAGTCAGATTTTAGTACGTAAGACTCTCTTTGAAGCCTGGATGTTTTGTGCTTTTTGCAGGCCTGGCTGTTTTTAGGGAACAGGTTGAACTCACAGGACCACAGTGTTTCCACAGCAAGCTGGTGAGCGACTGGTTTCATTATCATTGTCTGAGCAGCACGTGCCTGGGACTTATCACCTAAAAGCTAGGAAACATGAGCTGTCAGCAGACCATAGGTTTGCATTCAGTCATTTTTAGCCTGTAATTGGCACCACAAAGAGCTTGCAGAGGGATCGCTAGTTTGAAAGCAGTAGCTGATGATATCATTTTGGTATTATCAACAGTGAAGAATTACATATAAACATCGTCAAGAAGAAGATTACCTGACACTTAATTAATAATGATTACCCTACATATTTCTTTCTGTGTGAAAGGAGGTTAAATTTCCCCTAATCTAAAAAAAAATAACAGTGAGTGTGTGTTGTTATTAATGTGGGTTATTATGCTAGGTTCACTTTTTAACTATGGTTTGTGATCATCACAGCAGGATATCCGAGCAGCAGGCAGGCCTCTCACTGCTTACGTCAAGCGCAGTTGTAGTTTGCAGTGGATAGATCACATTAGAACTTCACTGCAATAGCTCAGTAAAGCCATGTTAAAACTAGAGTAATACAATCAATCAATCAGTCATCTCCTGACTTCACAGCACAGGAGAGCTCTGCTGGAATGCTGCTAAGCTGCAGATGTACCAGCCAAATTACTCCAGAGGGGAATTACCAGGCCATAAATCCAGACGTCAGGAGGATGGCTGTAGCCTATTTCACGGTAAAAAACCCATGCAACTTGTTTCCATTACCTCCATAAAGAATGTCTAGCTGTGCAGGGCTCACCTTTATCGCTGAGGACAGATCTAAACATGTTAGCATCCAAACACGGCCTCAAATCACGGGCACTTGGAACAAAACATCATGAGAATTTGCTGCAGTCATTCACCATGTCCTGACAGGTCCTTTAAAATGAATGATCTGCTACATGACAAACTGTGAGAGTAACTAATAATCATCTGCTCATTCATTCTCTTCTGTAAATCTGAGGCATGCTGCAGCCTGCAGGTTTTTAGCTTTCTCTAGATAGAAGCTTAGTTATCATTAAGGGATGTAACCGGCTCATTCAGGCTAAACATTTTCATCCTCAAGTGTTACCTGCATTATCAAGATTTAAAGATTCATCATCATTACATGTTTGGATCTAATGGTTTTTAGCAAAACACAGAATCCTTTCACCAATTTTATTTGTGCAATCCTCATGTAAGTAGAAGGCAAACAACAGACACACACTCTAGTCAACACGACACAGTAACCACTGGCATCAGACCGTTGGCAGGTAAGCTACTGGGCTTCATTATTGCTAATTAAGATGTATAAATATGCTGTCTGGCACTTGACTTGTCGTTTGCAATGGGCCATTTTTTCCATCAAACTCAAAAAGTGCCAAGGTAGACAAGGTGAGGGCACGAGTGCTGGTAGTGATGCTGCAGTGTGTACTCTGTGGGCACATTTCAGCTCAGCTGGCATACATCTGACTGATGCCTTCGGGTGCCAGCAGCTAAACAAGCCCACGTTTGAGGGGAGCGTGTTGTACATTTGGGCTGAGCTCGGCAAAGTCTGCCAATGTCTTTGAGTGTCTGGCTTCATGGTCACTCATACAGAGCTCCTTGTTGAGCTGCGCTCTCTGGTCATCTCACAGATGATGGCAGTGGGCAGTTTACAGTAGCAGGCACGGCCAGGAGGATGTGACATCACCGCACGCTGTAATAGAAAGTATTAACCTGTTACTGAGGTGACTCAGGATTCAGTCCGCTTGTTGTTTTTGGGCTCAGTTAGACATTTCAGAGAATTAACATCAGTTTTGCCTGCCACCACCTTCAGTTTAGCTGGATGTCATTGGTTACATGTCATCTCAATATTTTCAAGTTAAACAACTAATGTCAAAAATATTACATTTGAAATGGAAAACAAAAATGTATATATAAAAAGGGCTTTGTTTGATTGAGCTGTGCTACACCTCTTTGTATAGTGGGGCCACCAGATAGCTGAATGCAGATTTTGAACAACAGTACCAAGATATCAAGTAAATCTCAGAAAAGCACAATAAAGTCTGTCATCCTGACAGGTCTATGAAGGGCAAGAGAGACAAAAAATTGACAAACAATTGACTTTAGGAGAAACTGCAGGGTTCAATGTTAATGTTATCGCGCAAGTGCAGAAACCTACTTGCCCAAAGTCAATTTTTACTTGCCCAAATATAAATTGATTTATTTTTTAGCCGTTATCAAATAACAACAAAGACCAAACTTAATTGTCATGTTTAATCTTTAAGTAAATTAATCTGGAGTTTCGCCCACATCCTCTAACGCCTCCCAACTAAACTCCTGTTACCAGGATAACTGAAATGTTTGCGTGCGCTTCAGCTCATAAACTTTGTCTTTGCACGCCGTCATTTACATGAGAGTGCCCTATCGGTACTGCGCATGTGCAACTCTCAACAGAGATGAGAAGGAAGCGAGATGGCTCACTCCTGCTACTTCCATCATCAGCTCCGGAAAAAACGATGTGTTTAATTATTTTTTTACCACTTTCCCGATTGGACAAGTGAGTTGCTAGATTTACTAGCCTGACGCGGCATTTAACTAGCGGGCAATCGTTATTGTTGAGCCCCGAACTGTGCTTTTCACTTTTAATTTGATTTATTTTGATTTGATTTTCAATTTGTCATTTAGTGTGAGTCTTAATGTCCATATCCAGTGTCTGATTATGACTGAGTTTAAGGCAAACCTTCAGCATCTCAATTAGGATGTGTTGGTACACTCCTCTCAGCTTACAGAGCCATTTTGTGATTTAGCCTGATAATAGTATATTTTTACATTAAAATAGTAACTGAGGCAAGTGTAAGAGGTTTTCTGTTTGTTGGATGTTCAGCTTGGCTCTTGTTTCCTTAGCTGAGGACATGAAATAAGTATACAAGGGTGCTGAAACTATCGTACAACATGAGAGTCTTTCTCTCAGTGATCACAAACCTGGATCCTTTCAGATGGTGCGTTTCCCACACGATTTTTTCAGACTGTGGTAGGTGGACCTCAGACCCGCGGGGGCATGGTCCCCCGGGAGAAAATTTTGTACACTAATTAAATACATAAATCTGGTGCACCTTGAGAGCAAAATTAAGAGGCTAGATCTGTGAAGAACTTTGTGCTCTTGTAAACAATTTAATCATAAACACACTGGTTGTATAGATATGAATGGTGATGACACGGCAAAAAAGTCACACCCACAAAGCATGGTAAACGAGACGGGGTCCGTGTTTCAAGGCGGGTCGGGTGGGTCGCCGACATTGCCGCAGTGAAGACAATCCGCCCCGGGTGACAGTCACGCCCTTCCCTGCAGGGAGAGAGCGCGCAGCGAGCACTAAGTCCACGGCTCTGGGAAGCGGCGAGGGGGTGCTGTAAAGCTCACGGCCATCTTCATTCTCTGTATACTGCTTTTATCAAGGAGGTTATAATTTTCGCCCTTTTGTTTGTGTTGTTAATTGTAGATACGCTGTATGCAACTAATTTCGCAATACTGTTTCTGTGTTAACAAAACAGTGTAATCACCAGCACTCTGCCTCTCTAGTTTTTACCCTTTATTTTCTACTTACTATGCATACCAGTTTGAATACCAGGCAGCTCCCAGGTGTGAATGTAAACACGTTCAACCTTTCCTCATCCTGCAGATACCACAGTAGGCATTTTTCTGCAAATAAAATGTGTTCTTTCAGCGTGTCTGCATAGACGAAATGAAAAAAAAAAAAATAGATGTTGTTCTGTCGTCTCCCTATATGCAGAAGATTAGTGTAATTCCAACGCAAGTGTTCAGTATGCTAACTTCATTTTGCAATAGCCAATGGGTGATAAGATTTATGGTATGGATCAGTGGCATGATCCATAATTTGTATCATTTAGTTCAGGATTACAAATAGACTATATTTCTGCCCAATAATTTAGATTTTGTCTTGTGTGTGAATCCTCACTAATGTGACAAGCACATTACTGTAAATGAGGGTCACTGAACAAAGCCCGTTATTCCTCTGCGGTGACTAATTAAGAAAGAGAACAATTAGCCGATTGACCAATTAATAACAATCCTCTAATCTACAAAAAGTGATCGGCAGGAAAGATCTATTGGTTTTTCTTCGCTGTGAAAAGAGAAGCTCCATGGGCGTTCTGCACCAGACGTGATTTAAAAGGTCTTTAATCTAATTAATCTGAGATAAATAATGATTTATGCTATTACAAAATTGCTCATAGAGAGGATTACAATACCATAAAATACAAAGTTTTAATGAAAGGAATTGAAATATCTTTTTCTCGCCTCGTTCCCCCTCCGTCTTTTTCTTTTTCTCTTTTTTTTGTGAAGCTACATCTACAGTCCCATCAGCACTATTCCCGGTGATAACCATTTTCTATGTGAACATACCAGACATACAGTAATCTCACTTCCGTTAGCATTAATTCTCAATTAATATGTGCCTATTCACATATGAGTTGACTTACTGACGAGATAATACTATTCTTAAAAAAAATATAGTGTATGTCAATGTTTCAAGATGCCTCAGTAATCTATAACCTGCTTTACCTTTACGCCAAAAATGTGAATCGATGCAACTGGTGAACAAAATTCTTCAGACACTGTGTGTGTGTGCTTTTTAGGGATGTCACAAGAACCCATACTTCAGTACCAAGTCGATGCCAAAGCTCTGAAAATGTGACGGTACTCTTTTTTCTACGGTACCACAGGTACCGTAGGGCTCGAGACTACCATTGTCCCGTCGTCCCAGGGAGAGAAACTTGAATAAATACAGTTGTTTGAAGGAGATGTTTTCACAGCAATATAAAGATAAAAAGGAGGGAATAATGAACTGTTGCTAAAAAAAAAACAGTATGCAAACGGTAATAAAGGAGTGTATGTTGATGGGATTTGTTGTTTTACTTTTGTTTTTTACAGTGGTATTGAATTGGTATCGAGAATCGTGGAATTTCACTGGTACTGGTATCGACTGCTAAATTTCTGTTATCATGACATTCCGAGCGCCCGTCGTCAGCTTTACTTAAAAAAAGAAAATTTAATTTTATATAAACCTTATGTTACAGAAAACCAACATGCCTGAGTTCATAATCCTCACTGCTTGCCTTTTAGCGCACTAGTCCTGGTTTGTTTTTCAAATATACGTTCACTGCAAATAATTGTGAAGCACTTCTCTAAACATCTCAGAGTGTGTGACCGACACTGTGCTCTTGGCCATATGGACTATCATCATTAGGACTTTGCATGTTCTTTTTCCAGCCTCCAGTATTATGGAATGTCTCCACTGTTTTCAAAGTGTCACGTAGCCGCATGAAGACCGATCAAGCCTTGGCTGGTGAGAAGCTTGCTAGCCTCTACGGACTTCTTTGTAGGGGGGTAAAATGCTCGCAATTTGCAAGTGAGATGAGTTGTCAAGCTTTGGAGACATGCAGGTGGCTCAATTTGTTTCCCTGTTTTGATAAAGCTGAAGCGGAGAGTATTGGCAAAGTATCGGCAAAGCTCTGCAAGTCTTTTTGAGTTCAGGGAGTGCTGCAATTAATTATGTCGCCCAAGTTTTGACACACGTAACATTATGCTGTCACTCCCTCAGCGAGATGACGTTGACGTCTTTATACCTTGAATGTAATTGCCGGCTGTCTGTTACTCTTTATGCCAACAGCAAGAAAGAAAGATGGTCAGAGACTCTGGATAGAACTTCGATCAGGCGTCCACAAAACAGTAGTTTAATAAATCAAAACAAAGGATTCGACTTCTCTTAACTTGCAAATGATGCATCCACTTAAGGGTTGTTAAGTCTGCGGAAAGACAAACAAATGAGACATTAAAGAAATAATCCTTGACATTTTCATATAAATAAATGTCCGTTTTGGTGCTCTCTATGCTTTAACACAATCGTGAATCAACTGCAGTATGAATTGGACTTTTTTTGCACATATTTTTACTTTGGAGTAAGTAGCAGTTTCTTTGAGATAAATAGAAAAATGACAAGTGATCTCTGGAGAAAACAATGATCTCATAGATTACCACAATAACCAATCCTGTTTCCCACAAAATTGCGTTCCCATAAAACTAAACCGCATAACCATAATAGGTTTTGAAGGAAACGTATTTTCTCCCGGATTACGGTCGCAGTTTTAATACGTGATTAACGTTGTTAATTGAAACAAAGCAAAAACTAATATGCAACAAAACTACTTAGTTAGGTTTAGGCAACAAAACTAGTGGGTTAGTAAAAAAAACCTCATGGTTTGGCTTAAAATTACTTAAAAACAAAACAAAAACGCAAGAAATTACTATGTTTCACACGGGACACGAACAGTGGTCTCTTGGGGGAAAGTCTGGTGTTTGTTCGACCCATCGACCTCCCCTCCCGCCCACTAGTAGTGGACTTTTTCGCTTGTTATACCCATTATTATTTAATAATGTTATTATTCAATGTGACTTTCATTAACCTCCGCTCAATATACTACGTCTCCTGCTCTGCACGTCGCTCGTACTACGTCACTCGACATACAAAGGTATTTGTGATACGTAAAAGACAAACGTAAACAAGCGTAATTGAGAATGCAATTTAGTTGTATGGGAACGTAATTTTTAGGAGACAGTAACAAGTCTGAGGTCATTGAGGATTTATTTTGTTTGCATTCTTTTGATGACATACATTCGGAAACATTGTGCTTTCGTTCGGACTGTATTTTGACACGAGGACGAGGCGATGGGTGTTGAGGAGACAGCCGTCGTCGAGAAGTTGTTAGGCTGGGTGGTGGTTCGTCTGGGGGTACGAGTTTGGAACATGCAGTCCCCTCTCTCGAGCGGTGAACCAGAACCAAGTGGAGTGAGGCTGGCGGGCCACAAGAGCGCCATTGTTCTTCACATTAATCAAACTGAGGAAGGGCAGGTAGCATTTCCCCAGCCCACCCCACATGCACACCCTGCCAACCTCCATGAATGGACTGCTTTTTTAGCTGGCAGCGATTGGCCATCGGAGCTCCGAGAGGATGTGTGTCTGTTTAATTAGTGTGATGAGCTCAGCGGAGTTTATGTGCAGTGTCGGACACCAGGTATTAACCCCTCGAGTTTGACCCTGCGAGGGGGGCGGCCGACCTCAATCTTGACATCTCTTTCTTTCCACTGTTCTCGCTTTCCTGCTCTTCATTAGAGAAAGACAGATTAGACAGGGGGAAGCAGAGTGGAAGAGGGGGAGACTGGTCTCAACCTCAGCCTGCGTTTTTCACCAGCCCCTCTTTGTAGGCTGATGAAGAGAATAATTACTGCTATGATACTTCTAATGATGCTGTCATTAGGATGCTGAGTTGTGGTCTGCTGCGGCGCTAAAAGCTGCTCCCTCCCTGCTCTGAACACATGGAGCTTCCCAAAATTTAAAAAACGCTTTTCACTCTAATGGTATCACATGTACAGATACAGACATATGTTTGGCTTTGAGATTCCTTTGACAGGTTGAAGTGCGGCAGAAACTGTTGCCAATGTGACTTAAATCATCTCCGAGTTATTAAAATGAACCCCCGAGACAAAGGAATTATCTAGATAGTGAAAGACACATTCAAAACCATAATTAGAGCTGTGGTCTCCTTCACTCTGTACCATAAACAGCCATATAAATGACACATAGATCATTCGCTGGCAGCTGCCTTACATACGCTTTGGATGAGCAAGTGCAACGTGTTAACATCACCCAGGGGCACTGTTTTCTAATTCATTTAACCACAGCAGTGTTTTCCTAACAGCTTCAGCTGGCAATTAAAAACCATGAAAAGATACGAAAACATTCTTACCATGCCAGACGCACTTTCCACAAAGGTAAAACAACCACTTCAGGCGCAATCAAAGCTTAGGATATCATCCTTTATCGGATTATGCACTTTATTAGTTCAGTGGAACAAACACAAGCACTTGAGGGGCATCTACTTTAGGATTATAATGCCTCTTTTGCTCACAGATGGTTGGTTTATGCAAGGGCAATTAATTAGTACAGCAGTTTTCTGTCTTTCTAATATTCTGGCTAATGGTCCAGAGAAAGCGACGTGGTCAATGCAGGAACACACGTCCAAAAGTTAAAGGGCACTTGGAGGGCACTTCCACTGATGAGTTATGGTAATGATTTAGGAAACTAGTTTGGATTAATTCCATAAATGGTTAATTTGTTAAACCATCTGGCAATCATTTAAAAGCGTTTAGCTCGTGTGGCCTAGTCCAGCTAAGGATTTTTATAGGATTACAGCATAAGGACATCCTATAAGCACATTATGCAAGCCAGTGCAATACACGCCAGAGTGAAAGGTTCTCCAAACCCATAGTAAAACTAACTTTAAATAATTACATTTTTCATTTGATAAACATAGACTTTTTATTCTACCAGACCAAGCAAAACCTGATTTTCTGTCAGAGAGCGAATCCGGCTCGGGGTTGTATTTATTAATATCACCCGTGCTACTAAGGGAGTGAGGAACAAAGAGCTGGAGTCGCAGCCTGTCAGCTCTCTAAAAGGCAGTGTTTGCTGCACCCCCTCTGAAAACACTTTATTAATTGGATTTAGATATTTGTAAAATGATCTATTTAATGGGATTACCACTCGTATAATGATCTTATTTATGAGGGAAGCAATCCAAGCTTTGGGGCGGGCTGATAATGCATTTCCAGCTCTTTGGCAGTTAATGTTGTGTTACAAGGGAAGATAAAGTTGAAGTCCCATTGTAAATGAATAGGTAAGTTAGCCCAGTGAAATGGAGCTGGTATGGTGGCAGGTCAGACGGGCTTGAGTGGCCGCACTCGCATTCCAGAGGCCTGTCTGGACGGTCGGCTCAGACCTGCTGAACTCCTCACAAGTTCAAGGTAGACGTAAAGAGGGAAGGAGGAGGGGACGGAGAGAGATAGAGTCCCCCCACCTCAGCAGCATAATGGCTCTTTCTTACATCTTTATCCATCCCAATATCTCGCTGAAGCTTTTACAGACCCTGTTTCCACTTAAATGCCTGGAGGTAATGTCCTACCTTCTCCTCTCCTCGCCAGGAAAATTGATTTAATCTTGTCAACAACCGTATTGGTATCAGAAAAGTATGAGAAGCGGGGTAGAAATGATGTACATATATGTTAAAATAACACACAAAGAGAATATTTGCAGTTGTTTATTGTAGCTCTTTAAATGGATGTTTCATGTTGCCAAGACATTTAAGCTGTTGGATGTTTTCCCTCATGGAGGTTTTAGCTTCGTTTTGTATCTTTTCATGTAGTGTTGAGCCACTAATGCAAAAAAAAAAAAAAAAAAGTGTATATGTAAATGCACTTCTTTTCTGCAGCGCACACACACACTTTAAAACATTACCATTTCAATATAACATTTGATTTATATGTGTTAAAAAAATAGGTTATAATCTTTTACTTTAAAAGGATGTATTCTCAAATGAGATTATGCTAATAGACTGTAATTTGCATAAAACGGGTGGAAATGTTAAACCAGATTAAAAATTCTGAATATTTAAGAGTTTTATCCATGCTGTTAGTCAACAAATATATTCATTCTCCGGGAGAATATTAGAGACTAAATGTGACATTGTGGAAAAACAGTTGCAGGAGCAGTTAGTTGGCTTACTTGTTTATTACTAAATATCTACAGTATATAGGAATATTTCTCGTGAAGTAAACTATAGTTTTTTTATTTGTCCCGTTTGTGCTGCTCAGCCTCAGCGGGGTTTCAGAGTCTTCAGAGCATTAGTCTCAGGTGAGGGCCGAGGCACAATGTGAGGCCTGCGACAAAGAGCACCCTCACAATCCTCCATTCAGGACATTAATCTGCAAACAAGTGTTTTTTTGTGTCTCTGAGTCTTATTTTCATCGCCATCAATTTAGAACATAGATTGAAAGTGATTCAGGTTGTGCTCTCAAGTTCCTCAGCTTCTACCTCAACCTGCAGCCTCCTCACTGGGTCAGCTGGCAGGTTGTTTTACTGTAAACTCCCACATGACCAAACAACGCACCTGCCTACTGCATAATTAATAAAGCCCAGCGTACTATATACAGCTTTGAGTATGTTATTTAAAAAAATATTTTTCCTTTACAATCAAATCATTAAAATGATAAGAAATAACAAATTAAACGATAATTAATGTGGTCTAAACGATAAAGTCAGTAAGTTTTAGAATAACATGAACATACTGAAAGGTTGGGCGATATGGGAAAAATAAAATGTCACAATATTTTTGACCAAATACCTCAATATTGCTTTCACAAAATATTTAGACAATGTTATTTTTGATAAATAATCATCAGTAATGTGGATATAATGACTAAGTGGGTTAAAGACAAATAATAGAACAGCTATAACAGTCTGGTAAGTTCAGAAAATGACATCACTTTACTGTAATGCAGCCTTTAAAACCAAGAAAAGACAACACTTATACCATATTATGATATCCAAAATATAAGACAATATTTAGTCTCATATCACAAAATTGATATAATATCAATATATTGCCCAGCCCTACTGAAAGGTTCCAGTAATCGTAAGGAAAGAAAAGGTTGTATTTTTTTATTACAAAAATAATACAAACATATTTGCAGTGTTTTTATTTTTATTTTATCCCGAACCACATTTTCTTTAATATAGAAAATATGCTAAAATAACGACCAGAGTTTCTCACTTAAAACATAGTAACTAATCCTCTAATTTTTCAAAATACTGTTTCTGTAATCAACTATATTATTTTTAAGTAATATTAAAAAAAAAATTGTACTTAAAATATGAAATGCAAAGCATATGTCTAAAAAAAATTTACACACACACACTACTTAAGCATACACATGCCCCCCCCACACACACATTGCCATTGTCAGTACTATACTGTACCTGCAAAAACTTATTTCCCTTCCTTTGAAACAATCTAATCTGGGAAATTAAAAAGAAGAGCGAGACGGCCTGTTAATTCAAAATAAAATCCATCCACTAAGAAGCTGTTAATTGGTCATATAAAATATTCAGCATTCCTCTCAGCCCATTTTAATGGCATATTGAGAATTAATAGTTTGCCATTTTGGAATTAATGGACTATTGCTCAGGTTGCTTGTTAATATTAGTACAGTAAATTGCCCTGAGAACATCATATTAACAGTGCAAGCTAGAGATCAACAACAGTTTAGCGACACGTTCTGCAATAACAACACTGACTCCTTTCAGACAGGGAACTACAGACATGTACGTACTGTATAACACGAAGGATCAGATGTGTTTAAATCGTAACAGCTAAATGATATATGCACATTTTGTTTGAAGTGTCTTGCTTGTTCCTGTATTATCCTACAACACGTGTTGGAGAAATGGAGCCATAAACAGTTGATAGCCTTAACTGACTTGTGTGAGCCACCCCTGCAGTGAATCAAATGTGTAACAGCACTGCAGCTCTTGTTTGTCATGTACGGCACACTGCCCCTGGTGGTGTAGCACAAACTGAGATGGAGATTGGGACTTGGCAGCGAGATCCTCTCTTTGCCCTGAGGCCTACACATTTGTACTCTCATTTATTTATTGGTTTATTTGAATAGCTTTGCTATTGTAAACTTTGGATACGTTCTTATTTTCATTTTGTCTCGCTATAATACAGAGTGATATTTCTTCCATCTGGCAACGGCCCTCTCTGTGACAGCTCACGTATTAGAGTTAAAATTATCATTGCAATATGTTATGCAAAAAAGAAATCCTTCTCATAATAGCGGGGTCAAGAAGACCCTGTATTAAATTAGTGTGAAAACTTGACATCCCTCTTCCGCCTCGTAAATTTGTGAGGCTTTAATCGACTGCAGATGTGCGTGTGTCCTTTCTTCTTTATCAAGGAGTTATTACTTTCTAAATAATTGCTCTCACTCTTAATGTATATGTGAACCCTGCCTATTTGACCTCTGCTCAATTTCTTTAATAGAAGCAAACATATTAGACGTATTTGCTATATTATGTGTGTTTTGAAGGTCCAATTTTGTTGATATAGATTTATGAAGTGTTGGCGACTGAGGTCACCGCCCTATTAGAGATTTATGAAATGCCCATGAGGCACCATTATTCAAGCTCAATAAATCATGCCAGCCACTTTTATTATGGTACAATAATGTGCCATAAGCCTGATCAAATGCACCCAAATCAGAAGCGATATGCAGTTTTTCTATTTAAGATGATTCAGGTCATCTGCTTGGAAGCTATCGCCGCGTTTGTCAGATTAGAAATCCATTTTTTGGGGGTTTGACTCATTTAAATCACAAAGCGTTTATGTACTGACTATGGTGGTAGCCATGTGAGAAGTCCCTAATGATACAGCCGCTGTAAACATTATAGCCTCTTAAGCCTTTTTATTTCAAATGCTGCTGCATAAGAACTGAATCATTGTTAAGTAGAGCGTTGTCCAAACATCCTGCTGGCAGTTTTCCTGAAGTCCACTGAATAGAAACATCACAATGTACCGAATTATTGTAGATTCATCACATAAAAAACAAAGGTAGTGCTGTTAAAGTGAGTCTCAACAGGGTTTAGGTTACAGTCTGAAGGTAACGGGGGTTGTAGATGTGAGGTGTGAAGGATGTGGATCCGTTTTCTTTTTTTTATCCCTTGCACAGACTTATAATGTAGGTTTCTTTCACTGGGAGCGGTGGGCGTAAGTGTTGTGTTCTGGTGGGCAGAGACAGTTAATGTCCCAGATCTACAGTATGAATAAAGTCATATTGTGAAAGTGTGTGGGCTGATATGCTTGGCAGTCAACCCTGACAAGTAGATTAGCTCTTACTGGGCCACCTCTGAATGGCATGCACACGACTCAAGCGTTTCCAGTCACAACGCTACATATCAAACATCTAACGCCCAGCATCACAGATGAAAGCACATCAAAACATGAGGAAGAAGAGAAAAAAAAACCTGCTGTATGTTATGTGGCTTCTCCACAGCTGCAATGGTTAACAGGAGTCAAAAATTGGCATGTCTAAAAAGTGGGATAATGATTATAAATGTGACAGGCTGAAAAGTAATTACAATTGTCTCACTGTGTTTTCCAATAATGCCTCTAACATTTCTATAAAACTCATTTAAATCTTCCACAAGTCCAAAATTCAGTCTTGCTCTAAAGCCATTTGGCACATTTTTCTTCAGTTTACATTTAGAGAGGATTAGCTGAAGAGCTGAAAATAATCATGCCAGATGTCTGCTACAGCGAGAAAGCTGCCTCCCCGGTGGGCATTTGATTTTATTGAGTTTTTATCAATCTTAAGTGAATACACTCTGGGATCCTCATAATGCACGGCCTCATGTTGTGAAGTCGTGTACGCAAACTGAATATCATGTCACATTTTACAATAACAGTAAAAACAAACAAACACGCCCTTTTTCGCTCATGTGAATGCACGGGGAGGAGTTCAAACAGTCAGCGACAGTCTGTTTATAGCCAAGTTAAACAGACAACACAAAGCTTAAAAGGGCAGAGTGGTGGAACAAACAGCATTATAAATACAGCCAAATTCAATGACAGGTTTAAACGCCTAACCACATCTGTACACTTTATAAAAGCCATGGTAAATGTCGCTGTCTTTAAAACGTGTCTGAAAACTCAGCTGTCAGTCACGCTGACTCATTAAAGTTCCTGAGATGATGAGCGAATGGAATTAAGGATTATGAGATTTTTTTTGTCATTTTCGGTGTTGTGTGGAACAGACAATAGAAGTGAGTTAAGAATAGATAGATAAACAGAAGTAGCGTCATTCGCCGTGGCCTGTCCTGCATATTTCGTGGTCCTCCTTTGAGACTGGGGCAGTGTTTGTTGGATTTGTTTTTTAGCTTTAATGAGCTCCGCTGGAATGCAGTGTCTCCCACATGTCTTGCGGAGGGCGGGGCCATCTTATTGCTGCCACATGTTGGGCTCCTAGTGACTCTTCCAGGCTTGTGTGGTCAGCCAGTTCAAAGAGCCCAGGCTCATTTGTTATACAACTTTATGTAACAACGAGCCGATGCTTCAGCGTGTCTGAAGAGGCAACAAAGGAATGCCGCCGTTCTTTCTTTGTCCTAACCGGCTCTGCCCAGCGAGACTTTCAGATCATCTGTTTCTCTAATTAGCGTGTTTGCTTGACAATATTTGCTATTGTGCTCCGGCACGGCGCTGAGATCCCTTATTTGGGTCCGTCCAGTGTTTGAACTCTGACAGTAATGTTTGTTGGATGGTGGATGGTTATGGTGAATGGTAGTAGTTGATCACTGTCATTGCCAGAGTGGTGCGCCGTGCCACATATGGCAACAATCTGACATGGTAATCCAGTCTGGAGGTTATGAGTGACTAGGTGTGGGCTCCCTGGATCAGACCGACTTCATCAATTCTTCTGTTGGCCGTTTCTGTGCAGGAGTCGGCGGCAGAGCCCCTGCTGGTGGTTGACAGGACATCTCAGCAGGAGCACAGACTTGGGCCTCACTAAATTCCCCTCATGCAGTTTTTATGTATTTAAAAGTAACATTTCCACTTGTTAAGAGAAAGAGAAGAAAGATGGAGGAAAGCTACATGTCAATTCAGGTTCCTGCTGTATTCCTACAGCACTGACTATAGAGTTGTGCAGGAATGAGTCCTAAAACCCGGAAATGAGTTGGCATTTTAGCACTTCCAGGTCCCTCGTCTCAAAGTCAATGGGTTTTTAGTAGGGCTGTTTACAGTTAACACGATAATAACGCATTAACACAAAATCGTTCTAACGCCACTAATTTCTTTAACGCATTAAGACAATCGATCTTTTGTAGGTTGTAGCGCGCTCTGTTTTAAGACTAGAGTGAAGATACTGGTATCACATGAAACTACAAAACCTAATGAATCCATTGGTACCAACCATGTCATACTAGCTTGTTGCGAAGGAGGCTGAATAACGCTCCAAATTTGCACTAAATCTGACCTCAAGATATGTGAATGAAAATGGGTTCTATGGGTACCCACGAGTCTCCCCTTTACAGACATGCCCACTTTATGATAATCACATGCAGTTTGGGGCAAGTCATAGTCAAGTCAGCACACTGACACACTGACAGCTGTTGTGGCCTGTTGGGCTTCAGTTTGCCATGTTATGATTTGAGATCATATTTTAATGCTAAATGCAGTACCTGTGAGGGTTTCTGGACAATATTTGTCATTGTTTTGTGTTGTTAATTGATTTCCGATAATAAATATATACATACATTTGCATAAAGAAAGCATATTTGCCAACTCTCATGTTGATAAGAGTGTTGAATACTTGACAAATCTCACTTTAAGGTACATTTTCAACAGATAAAAAAATTTGCAATTAATCGCAATTAAATATTTTAATCGATTGACAGCCCTAGTTTTTGGTTAGATACCTGAAATAAGGTTTGTGGTTAACACAAGAGATTTTAACATTTTGTTCTATGATGCAAAATACATCAGTAAATATCCCACTTGTGAATTTTGAAGCTTTTCTATATTTTTCTGTCTTAAAAAAGGTGGTTGCTAACAAGCGGCTAAATGAGACTACAAAAAACCATCATGCCGACTCGTCCGCCTTTACAGCCTCGTTGTGTATACTCGCGCTCATACGACCTTGGTGTAGTTTGTTTATAGCCTAACGTTAGCTTTTTCAAAAATCATAAAAGTGGTGTTCATTTTTGGAGATTATTTTACAGAACAAAACGTGTAGGTATCATAAACGTGTGTTGTCCACAGAGCTTTTTTCCTGCAATATTCCTAAATCCAATGGAAAAATCCCATTGGCTTTTTGTTGAGGGAATCCGTGCGGTTCTAACTTCCCGGTCAGCCTACAAAAATACGTCATCCCTGCACCACCCTATTGCCCCAAACTGGCAATCAACTACTTTGTTTTAAATTCCCCACTTACACCCTAATCAAACTCCTGTTCATTTGTTAAAGTGGACCAAATTACAGAGGGCCTTGACCAGCCTTTACCACACACTTACTGCAAATAACCTGTTTTTCCTTTTTCACACATCAATTCCCCTGGGACGTTTTCAGCTTCACTAGACCTGTGAGTCTTCAGGGACCAGGTCCACTGCATGTGCTGGCTGGTAGGCCATTTGCAATAATCTCCTTTTTACCGTTTAGAGGCTAATTATGTAACATTACACCTGCCTCCCTGAGCCTTGGCTCTGGCATACTGCAGAATGAGTTGCTTTTTTTCCCCCCACCACTCATAGGGTGGTTAGAGTTTCTTAATGAGATTAGCCCAAAGCTGAAATCTGCTTTGTGTCCCTTGCTATATGGCGAGATACTGGATCAGCGGAATCAAAGCTAAGAGGGGGAATCATTGGAAGATGCAGGCGGCCGACCTCGTTTCTGTCTCCCCACCAACCCCCCTGCGTGTGACTTGGACGGGATTCGCCGCTATCACACATGACATTGTGTGCGAGCTTTGCATAGGAAATATCTTTGTCTCACTGTGATGTTTGCTTGCTTCAACGTTTTCGTGCTTTTCCTTTATCTTGCTGTCCAGTTTATATTTGCTGTTGGATCAAACTTCTCAATAGTCGTTTTTCAGAATTGAGGACAGATGGGTTGAATATTGAACAAAATAAAAGAAGAGCTTTTTCCGCCAGTCTGGGATATAAACTTGTCTAGCTGTGGTCGCTGTACTACTGTCTTTTCGCCTTTTATTAACTCGAAATATCTTGCATTTTACCACAACTTCTAAGGCCGAGCCTAAACTCGTATTTGTCAGTAACACCATAATGTGCAAGACAGATCTATATAAAGAGAGAAGTACACCACCCACGACAGCCCATCTACAATGGGAGCCTTTCTTCCTCTAATTTATTGGGACCCTAATGTCCTTGTGACTCTCAACTCAGACAAAAGATGAAAAACCAACAATGGAGCCCGGGCAGAATAACACACGGACATACTGTACACACGCACACACGCACACACTCCTGCGACGTATGCAAGCACACAAAACAACTCCAGCTGAGAATTCCCAGAGTGAAAGCGAATTCTCACTGAATGCTGCGGGAGATAACGTGTAAATATTTTGCCCACTTGCTCCGAATATGATGTTGATTAAGAGAGTAAAGGTTAAGGTTAGCGAAGGGGCAAGGATTAGTAGTATGGACCGCGTCTAGGGTTACCATAACAGCCCGGCTGCTGGGACTAGTAATAACAACAGAAGTAATAATAATCACAGACTAATTGATTGAACCCCGTGGCTTCCTTGCAAGAGTCATATTTGTAAAGCTTAAAGCCTCCTTTATAGCAGCTAAAATAACGCATCAGTTGCCAGTATTGCTTTCAAGTGAGTCTCATTTATTTATTCAAGAAGCACTTTTTCCTCAATCATAAAAAAAATATATATATTTTTAATTCTTCACTTATGAATTTTCTCCTCTCTACTATTGCATTCACCTATCTGTAATTTTGACACTGAGCATTCTGGTTTCTCTGCATGAGATCCTATCATTGCATTGTAGTTTGTTGAATTTACAAAGAAGCCTAGAAGCCCTGAAGCTATATACTGCTACAGAGAGCTATTTGCTCTGCGTCAGCGGAGTATCCTGTCATGGAGAGAAAATCCCGTTTGAAGTATGGCCCCCGTCTTTCACACTGACGATAATGCTCCTGGCTTTATCGTGTCCTCCGTGCAAAGCCCATGTCTTCTCTTTTGTCCGGCTCCCTCTCCCCCACTCCTGCACACCCCCTGGCTTTCCTCTTTTGTGTCACTCTCTGTCACATTGCTACCCGTTCACAGTGAGGAGAAGCGGTCCAAACCTTATCCCCCCGAGGCATGCTGGGAAGTGTAGTCAGGGTCTGGGGATTGTTGGTTCGGTTGTTGGGACTTTGCTGATATCAGCAACTTGAAACTGATCAATGGTCCAACGCAGTTTAACTGGAAGAAAATTACTGTTACGGCTACATTTGTGTTTCACAGTAAATGCTTCATGAGATTTACATAGACTGTCCTTTGCTGTAAACACACTATAATAGATATTGAATAAAAATGAGTCTTTTGATTTTATTTATAAGGTTTTACGGCTGAATAAATTCTAAGGTAAATACTTAGCATTTTAAATTAGATACATTATTAGTATTCATTCTGCTCCAGCTAAATCCACCGCTTAAATGCAAATGCACTGCAGTCTTTTCCATCCGTGGCTTTGTTGGCCTCTCAGAAACCTTAAGCCGGTATCTTAAATAGGGGCCTCTCATGGCATATGCATGTGCAGTATCTTATCTGGTGAATATCACAATCATTCTCTAGGACATCAAATATTTAAACAGGCCAAACAAACAAGAGACGGGGGGGAGGGAGGGCAGGGAAACAAGCCTTTTGTGGGCCCTGTGTGAAAACAATAAATGTGCTACCAGCCCTCAATATTTTCATATTCAATGACTCTGTATGATCCATATGATCCCAACATAAAGAGGGTCTGTGAACCCTCTCTCTTAAACTGTAGCAGGCATATATTACCAGGCTTAGAGCTTGGCAAGCTCCGTATCCCAAAATAGATTTCAACAATACTCTATGAGGATGCATTAAATAAATCTCTGCTCAGCTAATCCGTGGAACAGTTCACATTTTCGAGAGAGACACTCCGGTAGGACAAAAGCGCCGCTCTGCTCGCCGCGCCTTCATCTAGGGACAGACACACATAAAGAGAGATATTTAGAGAGAGGGGAGGGGATTGGGGGGGTAAGAAATCCTCCACTAATGTGACAGAGAATTCTCCAAAAAAAAAAAAATCATCATTGTGTGCTCTTGCACTGCAAAGCAGATTCTGTATCACTCTATATTTTTCCTTTTTTTTTCTCCAGCAAGTGCAATAACTTAATCTTAAAGGCAAAACGTGGACATGAGGGCCATTTCGAAACATGTTGTAGATAAATGTTAATCACATTAGCATTTCCCAGACTTCCGTAAATCTCCATAAATAGCATGCTGAGGTTGATCCCTCTTTTTTGCCCATTGAGGCAAAATTACAGTTGATGAATTGCTTTTGCCATGCATGTAGGCTAATGAAAGCTTTGCTCCTGGGCCTTCCTTAACAAAGGCTCGTAATTTTTCCACTTTCCACTAAAATAAGAACCTGTTCCACTTTTAATTAATAGTTTTACCCTCTCCTATTCAGGAGTGTATGCATAGTTTCAAATTAATTTTTTTTAGGTGAGCCTTGGTTATTAATATACTGAAGAAACAGGGCCTTTTGTGTTAAAGTAACAGGGAGGTAATGTTGGCCTGCAGGTCTATAAATCATGTCACCTAACTGCTTCACACAACTCATGACTCAACCGAGACTGAAACGTTTCATGACAGGTGGCCGTTTCTCTCACTTGAAGTCACCGCTTAAACATTTGTTTCAGCTGCAGTGGGACTGAAGATACAACTGCTCACAGAAGCACTTTGGATTAACCTGTCCTGATTTTATGTTCAGGTAAACTGGAGCCACACGCAATGCTTCAAGAATATGTTAATCAATCAAGCTGGTTTCAAACTGCATCGTGTTAAGTTAATACCACAGATTCATATTAGTGCAACCTTCCTTTTAATTGTTTGTTATAAATGGCTTCTATATTGTTTATATGTCGCTTCAGAATGAGTTACCTCTGTTAATGGAAGTATTAGATTAATAAGCAGCAATTAGCATGCATTAGGGCGCATGCCACACATAATGAGTACTTGGGTATGATTACTCAGACAGCTTGATGTTTGAGAGAGCAAATAGCCTCGTCTAGCCATATGGGGCACTCGCTATCCCGTCACAGATCTAAGTGAGGTGGTTTTCACATCAGACTCCTACAGTGTCCTCTCACGGCATTAATTTATTGCTGTCATAATCTAATAATGTCTCCTGCTTTGTATTATGAACATATCTGGAAATATTGTGACATTCGGTCGCCCCTTCACTTTTAACCGCTTGTCTAAGTTGCCAAACAGCAATCCTGTCATTGTGTTTAAATCATTTCATGTCATAATGTTTAGCACAGCTTCCTCTGCACAAGAGAGGATCTGCAGCTTTAATGCGCTCCTTGATAATGACAGCAAATAGCACTTGTATTCTTCGCCGCTGATACGAAAGCAACAAGCAATAGAGGAGATTTTCTGGTGAGAACCCATTCGCTCTTTGTACCTGTGTCTTAAGCTCAAAGGTGGGCGATCCATATGGCAAATTTCGTATTTGTATTTCCAGGCTGTCACAAAGAATCGGCCCTGACATGGAGCAGACGCAGCAAAGCGAAGCGGTAGCTGCAGTTAAGCACTGTGGGTGATTTCATACCAATTAGCGCAAATCATGGAGTACTTAAGATTATTGCCCAGTGAGTTTAACAACACTTTGACACCTCCTCTGAAACTGACCCCTCTTGGGTTTATTTTTCCCCATAGATCTCGGACTTTTTTGCAGGACGTAAAAGTAATTTATCCAAGCTGGGACTTTTCATTTCACCAGCTTGAGGTTTTTTAAATATGGCCTCCGGTGACAAATCTGGCTTCCATCTAAGGTCGGGCCGGTCCCCCTCATTTGTAGTGAGCGAAGGGGTGGCTGGGCTGGGGACAAACTAACAACCCCTTCCTGCTGCCCCCTCATCTCGGGGCTTTAGCTGAACTGCTCTGGCATGAAGTAGAAGCTGCCGTCTCCATGGTGACAAGTCACTTCAGCTCCACCAGCTTTACCCAGCACGATCAGGCTGGCTTTAAAAAAAAACAAAAAAACATTGAGAGAAAATATACCGTTTCATTCCTCTCCCCATTATGCCGGCTGGTGAAAAACAGCCCTAATATGGTGCATTGGCTGCTGACACGAATAATGGCTGGAGAATATGCGCTGAATAGCTGTTCTGCTGGTGAAAAGCTAATGGAGGGAAGTCTTTGGCAGTGTTGAGGAGGGAGAGAGAGAGAGGCGGTCCCAGAGGTATGGATGGGGCTGCTGTGATAGTTGTGAACTCTCCCAGTGTTTATGTGTCAGCCAACAGCCTCCGGAAGGAGACTGGAGACATTCTCCACACCGTCTTGCAGACAAGAACCGGTCCCTTCAATTAAACGAGTTAATTTGAAACCATAAGCTTGTCCTTAATTAAGAAGAGCTTAGACATCTCCTGAAATGAAATATCTGAAATGAGCTATATTGACGATATACCATTCCCTTTGTTCAGATGTTGGGTTCCCCATCCTCCTCCATTAGTCAAGACCGTCCATATGCAGAGCTCGGTTCATGCAAGACGCAGATAAATGCCAAAGAGAGACATAACCTCAGCAAATATCATTTTGAAGGAAGTTTCAATTTCAAAGTGGATCCATTGTGGACTCCCACCACGTCTTCTCTCGCACCGTATTCCCCGTCCGCCTGACTCTGTGCATCCCTGGTGCCAGAGAGAGGAGGATGAGAGAGGAGGAGAGGGAGAGAGGGAGAGAGATTGTGGCATTAAGTAAATAATTTGTATGATAATTCATTACAGCGCAGTCTTTTTCAACTTTAATTGGTCTAAATGAAGAGACATTTCACACCATTTAGATAAAAAAGAAAAAGGAGGCCAGCATAATGAAAAGGGGCCTGCCTATCGGACTTCAGAGGTTTGCTCTAAATGAAAATGTAATTGCAGGCGGAATGGTACAAGAGGAGAGACCCGCGCTGCAGATCCGGGGGTATCTTCAGACAGCCGAGCAAAAGCTAATGACTGAGCAATTTGGAACATTTACTCACCCCAAAGACTCTCATTAAGTCAATCACAGGCTTAGCCGAGACCCACTCGCAGCGTCGGAGCCGGCCCCGCATTTATTCCAACATCAATCAGGAGGGGCCGGCTTCTTCTTCTTTCAGAAGCCATGAAAAACGCCCAAGTAATTTATTCGGGATCTTTGAGAGGATAATGGCCAATTATTTGTTTATAACACTGGTTAAATTTTCATTAGGCAGATTAATGGAATATCATGTACTGTCAACACTGGACTGAGGGGTGGTGTGTCAGAGATAAACGGCCAAACAGATGATGTCGCTCTGTTAGTAAATTGGTTTTTCTGCAGCCCTTTTCCTCCATATGAAAATTTAAAGGTGGACAAGGCACTGGGGGGTTGAAGCCGTCTCCAACAGGAGTGGAGGCAGAGGGGAGCACATTGTGTTGAACTTCACCAGCTGCACGTTTTTTTTTGTTCTTAATGTTTGGCTGCAATGTAAAATTTCAGCATTATATTTAGGCTGTTTAAATGTTAAATATTCGACAAAGTTTGACTGTGTGCAGACACATTTATTCACATTCACTTCCCTCCCGACCCTCAAATTACCTATTCTATCAATCATGCACAATCCATAGCCAATCTCTGGGAAACATATTTCACACAGGCACTATTTGAAATGATAATTCTGGTGAGTTTTTTAGAAGCTAACTTTTTTTTTAATGAACAGAAAGAGCTACTTTTGGCAGTGACTGTGGGTGATAGCTTAATCTGACATTATGCAGGCGACACAAGATACCTGTAAGTGGCAGTTAAGAGTGAAACGACAACTACAAGGCAGGCAGGCTGCTGATTTGCTGACCCCATATGATGTTTAAAGTTGATATAAAGCAGTTTGAACCTTAAGTTGTGCTTTCACAGACCCCCACCTGAAAGTGGTCCGGGAATTGTCATTTTGAGCGTTGCATATTTGGGCTTCAAATAACCTCCCTTTTTCCCCAAACGCGGGTTTTTTAGAATCGAGATAAAATACGGCATATCAAATCTTAATATGCACGCTTCACCCACTAGTGTGCAAATGATGCATCGCGGGTTCACATTCCCAGATTTATGAAACCAGAATTTTAATGACTTGTAGTTTAGGAGACAGATTTTTTTTTTATGTGAAAGCTTATGGTGACTTTCTAAAAACGCAGGTTGTACTGTAAAGCTTTAACAGCTTGGATCTCATTTCAACATGACTCTGTTACATCTGTTATACCCCCATTACATTATGGTTACATACATGTCAAAGAGTTTAGCCATCATATTTCTCCATAAACCTTTGTGTCCTCTATGAGTTAATTTGGACCCCTGGATCGCAATCTGCCAACCTTAGGGCACCCAAAGTGCCTACTAGCTCCCCTATCCAAACAATCATCAGCTGAAGGAGGTTATCGTTGGGCTGGGCTATCTGTCACCCGGCCACCAGCAGCCAGCGGGACACAAGGGCCATTTAATTAGGCCTACTGCTCCTCTCTGGTGTGAAAGACTCTCAGGCCCCTTTGATTCCCCGCTGCTCTCCCAGCAGGAAGTGGTTGGTGATAATTGACACAGGATTTCCTTGTTAACCAGCGGCAGACTCTGTGGATTAAAGTGACAGAGATCTCCAGAAGAAAGTGGGGAGTAGATAAGGGGGAGGGGAGGAGGTGCAGTGGTGGGGGCAGCAGCTATTTACCGCTCTTGAGAAACCAGGGAGGAAATAGCAATATCAGACTGGTGCGCGGTCCTGCCGCGAGATGTAGCTCCCACTTATCTTAGCCATTTCAGCTTGGCTGATCAAAGATTGGCTTCCCTTAAAATAACCTGGGCCCAAGGTTGAGTACATGCTTCCACGCCACGGGTTTTTTTGGCAAATTATCAGTCTTTTCCAATCCCCCCTATAAAGCTGCATGGCTGTTTGTGGAGGACTAGAGAGATAAATCTCATTTCATTTGTACAATTATACACTATCATGGAATAAAAGCATATTTGCAAATGACGTAATTTCCCGCTTTGTACCAACTGGGTCACAAGCCTTGACAAAAGCATTATCATGCAGACAGGAGAGGTACCCAGTCGGCTGTAGGGCAGAGATGGAGCTTTCAGAGGATGTAATCCACTTTATTTATTTCTAGATTTCCTTTCTGCTCATCCGACTACTACCCAGCTTACCAACAGACATTTTACAAGTGCTCATTGGAAGGTTTTAACAGCCCTGCTAGAGATAAAAGAAGAACTGCACTCTTCACTTTCCAAGAGTCTTCATCAGCTCGCCATATCATTGTATCTAACGATGTACCTTTACTGCCACGACTTTTAACCATACACTTTGTAAACTTTGTAAACATAACTGTCACTGAAAACAGCTTTTCATAAATTCAGCTTTCAGCCCATTCTGGTGCGACTTAATAAATGAAGCTGCGAGTACATGCGTGCTTGACATATTTACTCGTACACCTGACAAGACACTCCACTCCTTAAATGCCCGAGCGGCCCAGAATGACCCAAACGTGGCGTAAAACGTTGTCTGGTCACTTTCAAGTGCTTACTGATAACTGAATGGGGTGATGGCAGGCTTCCAGCAGTAGGACTGGGTCAAAACCAGGTCCATCATATAAATCAAAGGAGAAATTCCTTTCTCTCTTATCCCCCAGCCAATACATACATGCAGCTGTGGATACGTGAGAGGAAGAAAAAAGGAAGCTGTTGCTTTATTATAGCAATAATGCCTGAAAGAGAGTGATCCTCACTCTGATCATGGGTCAGATGTTCGGAGTGCTTTTCGCATCACCAACATACCCAAATTGTGTGGAATACTGTATGTATGTATCAAAGCTTTTATAACATCTCCCAGTACACATGTGCTGCCGTAAAGGCAATAGCTTAAGGAAGACAAACGTGAACAAATCTTAACAGCTTAAACCACAAGTTAGCCCGACAGCTAATGAACTAAACATGACTTGTCTTGATTTAAGGCCTGATGAATCATGTTGGAAAGTCTGTCTGACCAATCAGTAGCGATAAGTGGTCTAAAGTCAAAGAACTAAGGCTAAAACAATAAAGTTACAGCTTCTATATGTGTATACATTTGTATATATTATAATAAACTTTTCTTGGGGTTTATCATAACGTTGTACACTTCCCTCTGTGATTCAAAACAAAGTGACTCAGAGAAATGTGGCCACAGTATTGAAACAAGGTATCAGCATCAGCACACACTCTCAGGCCACCATAATAGCTGTTTTTTGGTGCCATTACCTTGTGAGATGTAGTGTGAAGACTATTTGAATGTAAACCAAGCAGAGTGATGCTGGTCAAGAAGTCAGGTGTTGCTTCACTTGATGTCTTGTCGGAGGCTTGAGGTTTATCTCAACTGCAATAAGCGCCTGTTGCATGCAGATCTTCATTTAACCAGTTCAGTATGGCTGCTTATTCCTTTACCATTTTGCTTTTGCATGATTTAAAACTGACACAATGACAAACAGGGCTGGGTTTAAAATAACGATTTTCCGATTCAAATCTATCCTCATTTGAATGATCCGATATCGATTCATAAAATCCTGAGATTGACTATTGTAATAAATGCCTTTTCCCATGGATGCATTAATCTTCAACCCGGTTAGTGTGGCTTGGCCAGCCGTTGGTTCTTCACACAACGAGATCTGGCCATGTGAGAGACAAACAAACTGATTCAGTTGAATCAAAACATGCTGGGAGCTGCTCCACTGAAGGCACCGCCAAGGCTAAAGGCAGACGTCTGGCCGCATTAAAAACTATGAACACAGAGCAGGGCAGGACAAGAGCTGTAAAGTCTGTACAGAGTGGCACTTTATTGTGTTGACTGCTGTAGTGCGTTCATGTTAAATAATTTAAAATACATAAATGTAATTGCTTTTGGGGTCAATTCTTAATGTAAACATTCATATTTTTAATAATGAACCAGGTTAGAGCGCTCCTTGTACAATTTACAGCATAATAGTTCCCAGTGAATCTTTTTAATATCAAAGGAAAATTGTTATTGTAACTGAAATATCCCTCATCGAATCAATATTGAATCAAATCGGAATCTAATCGATTCGGGAAACCAGTGGCGATACCCAGCCACAAAAAGGCCAGAAAGCATGCGAACAGGATCACAATATCATGGGTCAGTGCAGGTATTCTCTTCTCTGAGATACGCCATGACAAAGCTAAAGTACTATGCCAGTGTAATTGGGGAGAAGGTCTCTTATATGACAGTCATTAACACTAAACGTTATTGTACTTTTGCTGTCAGATGCCCTCGACTATGAGTTATAGGCTAACCCATATTTTTTATAGTCTTGCTATATGTTTTCAATCTATCCTACTACAGACATGAATAACTTCACAAGGTTATCTGCTTTGTAGAATATTTTTCAGCTGCTTTTTTTAACTGAAAAACATCCAAAACCTCATGCAGAAATCTCCTTTAAAGTGCTCTCTAGAAAGCTCCTAATCCAGAGTTGATTCTGGGATAAATATGCACATTGCTGATTGGCTAAGCACAAGTCAGGTGCAAAGTCCAGAGATGAGTCACACCACCTTTGAAGTGTTTAGATGCAATATTACACAAACATGCTGCACAGAAACTTCGCATCACTGTCCACACCTCCTTATCTGTGCTCCCTCATAGCTACTGTATCTTAACCATGCTGTAAGACTTCAATATGTGAGCATTAACACGCTTCAAGGTCCTTGATTTCTCTTCAGGAATTACTCTGTGGCAACCAGGAGGAGAAGCTGGAGATTTGTTCCCTTCAGTGTAAAGTAAATAGGATAGGCAGGGGAAGCAATCACATAACCAACACGTGCCCCGCTATCAAGAAAACACAGGAGTCTAGATTAAGATTTTGTCATAACCAAAATCGTTGCTGCTTCATTTAATCTGCAAGCAGATAAACTCTTCAACCTTTTCCATCACCCGATGGTTTTGGAACGATGAGTTCAAGTTCAAGTTGAATCACGGTGTATCGAGCATGTCGCCACTTTTGAAAAGTGGTCCTCGGAAACAATAAAATCTGTCCCGGTTAGTAAATGAGCCGTGAGTATTGAAGTGGCACAGAGAAGTGTCAATGTGGCCCGAGTAAAGGCAGCGTGACACCATTCAGACAGATTTGCTGAATGAAAAGAGAACAGACCCCTATAGCTAATCCAGATTCACTGACCCAGTAGCAGGTGCTTTAGTATTTGATACTGACCCTCAGTAGTAGTCGTCTTAGCGTTCAGCTTTAAACACCCATCACTAATTAAGTTAGGTAGTTACTTGTTAGGTAGTCAAAGTGACAACTATGATAATCACATACTTTTTTCAGGGGTTTTTTGCACTGCAAACACTGGAGACCATGTGTTGACCAATCATTGTGGTCAGTGGTGTGATTCCTTTCCTCTGATTATCTGTTGATGACATTTGAGTTTCTAAATGTGGGGCCTTTATCTGTCCAGCCATTGTAGCAGCTCATGCTAAATATCCAGTTTTTCTTGTATTTATTCGATGCCAATCATAGCGTAGCATCAGGCAGCTCTGACCAGACTCTCATGCAATTGTTTCAAATCATTTTCAGGCTGGTTTTGTGGATTTCAAGCTAGTCATGGTTAAATGTTGTGCCTGGGGCCGTGTGTAATAGTGATACTCGTTACCCGGAGAGGTTGGAAGGAGATATACGTTTCTAAAACGTTACGTTTTTACGTAAAAACCTGTGGAACTAACATTAGCAGAGTAACGTACAGCACATCATGAACGTTAACTTACACTTCTATGCTACGCTAGCTAACTTACTGAAGGTGTACAGTACTGAATGTATACACATGCTGCTTTTGCTTTGTAATTATTAATCTGTAGGCTTTAGCTTCTATCTTTATTTTTTAACCTGTTTTCACTGTTTCTCAGTTTGACACCCTGATATATCCTTCAAATACATGTTGTAGACACCTCTGTCTGCTTCTCTCTGAAATCGCTTTTTCATTTTTCCAAAAATTAGCTTATATTTCTTCAGGGAGTGCAATTAATGCTCCGACAGCTTAGCGAAGGGTCAGTTGTGTACAGTAAAAACCAAAACCTTCAAACAGTACAGACTCCTGTATAAACAAGTCAGTTCGTCTTCAGTGATCATTTTTAACTTTAATTTAAAAGCCAATTTGTAATTTAAAAAAAAGTCTATGAAAGGCTTCCAACAGTGGTCAAACACTCCAAAGTAAAGATTGCAGCCGAGTTATTTCAGCAGCAGCCCTAACTGTGTGATTTCCTCTCTGCCACTTCACAGGCGGGAAGAGAAGAGAAGGGGGTCAACTTCTCGTCTTTGTGCAGCCGTACAGCCAGACGTTGTGGTCTAATCTATGAGCGTCAGTCTTAACCTCCTTATTAATATAAAAAAGCAGGCTACTTTCCATAGCCTTTGTTGCAGTGGAATATGTTTTACAGAGATACAGGGGGGGAAAGCCCCAATTTCCTGCAGGGGTCGAGTATTATGTATGAACTGCTCCTCTGGGACGCAGGGGGCTCGCAGCGGAGGTTGTCAACTTTCCCTAAGGCTCATTTTGATGTGTTTCCACTTAGCTTTAATTCCCTGTAAATAACATAAAATCCATATTATGCGTATTGATATTGTTTGGTGTAGGTTAATATGTCCTTAATTGTTTGTTTGTATATTGTTAGTGAGTCTGTGTGTGTTTTGTCTCATCCTAGCTACTTTGGATATAGCTATTTACAGAGACCAATATCCACTTATTCACTTAGAAGTAGCACAATGGACTTTTAGTTACAGCCTACATTGGTTTCCGGGGGCAGATTTAATCTTTGAGTTAAACCACAACGGGTGGGGCAAAAGAGCCACAGTTATTCGCACTAAAAACTATTTCTGCTGTCTAAAAAGACTAAATCAAGCCAACAGGTTATTGAAGTTAGCTGCCAAGTTGCCAACTTTAGCTTTTAGATGAGCTACTTTAGGTGAGCTATAGCTAGCCTCCTTGAGCGCGCTCTCTGAGCACATAGTCAAAAATTAGTAAAAAAACATTGCCAAATATTATTTGTATTTTTGTTGCCATAAAAGTTTGTCAGTTAACTACTGTAACTACTGGGTATAGCCCTGAACTAAAATGATTAACTTCATCCATATATTTAACGTAGACTGATATTTACAGAAGAATAAAAAGATATCTGCCGGCTGTGATTAGTTGAGGCGCATCTGTCGCACCCTGAAAAATAAGTGCTTGGGAACGCTTTCATGACGGCGTTGCTCTCATTTTTGAGCGCGATTCTGCCTAACTCAAACAGTTATGGGCATACTTGCCAACCTTGAGACCTTAAAAAAAAGGAGGATTTCAAAACCAAAGCAGGGGGGGGGTCTGTGGGTCCTCCCTCAGAAAAATTATGTCGTGGCAGTCGTGTTCTGCATTTCGCCGCAAAGACCAACTTTGGGCGCTGCACGCTGTGGCGAGCGCGGCTCTAACATGAGCTCAAACTGCGCTGTGTCGCGAGCATAGACTGCTCTCTTCCGCAGGGAAACGACAGTTGGTGTAGCTCTATTGTCGTCCGGGTGGAAACAGTAGCTATTATACACACTGTTCAGTTCCAGAAACAGCCTAAGATTACGAAAAGGAAAAAAAGTGTGAAAATTTGCCATAAATCGGGAGAAATACGGGAGAATTGTGACCCCGGGATGAAACCGGGAGAGGGCAAAAAAAAAACGGGAGTCTCCCGGGAAAATCAGGAGGGTTGGCAAGTATGGTTGTTAAGTATCAGTTAATATTTCTGTATTCTAGGCAGCTCTGGTCTCGACAAATACTTGCACTTTAGAACAACATTTCTTTAAAAATGATGTTGCTTCTAGTCATATCTAGATACACATTTTAAAATCGAAATAACCGTCAAATTTTGACATAATTGTTGCTTATAGATGACTGCAGAGAACTCAAGCAAGATGGATTTAGGAAAGTTAACAGTGTGCCACAAACTTGAAGAAAGCCTTCAGAGGACGGGGAGGAAACGAGTTGAAGGGAGGAGAAAGGCATGACCTCTCTTGGCCACACCACCTTGGCCAAAGGATTAACCAAACAACGGCCACTGACAAACATTCAGGAAATCAGAACCACATGCTCGAAGGGAGGCGTACTGAGGTGCTTATTTGTTTTTGCTAAATTAATGGGGGCTAATTGATAATGTCATTACATCACGGGAGGGGCACGGGGGAAGGGCAGGGGTAAAAAAAAAAAATCAAGGAATGCTGCCCATCAATCCTCTTTGAATACCACAGATGCTGGGCTCAGTCTACCCAGAAGATTAAGATCTGTTCAGTTAACCAGGAGCAGACCTGAGGCTAACCCGCCGCTGCACCCTGTGCAGGATATGACACGGACACGGCAATCTCACATCTTTCATAGGCCTCGCTGAAGTGTTTAATGTAGTAATCACATATCATTTACCA
The DNA here is from genome assembly GCA_916701645.2 of Sebastolobus alascanus. Lineage (NCBI taxonomy): Eukaryota > Metazoa > Chordata > Actinopteri > Perciformes > Sebastidae > Sebastolobus > Sebastolobus alascanus. Next base: position 440,719 of record CAKAOJ020000358.1, read on the forward strand.
CAACACAAAACTCAAAGTGAGCCAGTCAAAAACACCAGTATTGACCGATCAAAGCAAGTATGATTATATCATTATGTATTTTTCTATTAAGTAATCATTTCTGAGAACATCTTTATTGCCAATGTTGTAATTTTCAAGAGGTAAGTTTACACGTTTTCAAATGTGATACCTAAAGTTAGAGAAAAAGCATGGTGGCAGCTAATAGGGAAGACTAAATAAACATGACTTTCATAGCTGGATATCAGGGAATCACCGTTGTGTCTGAAAGGGCCTTCAGTGAGTGAGAGACAAAGAGAGAAATGGAGCGTACTAAGAGACAGAAATACTCAAGCAGGGGCAAAAAATGAATGAATGACTGAATAAAAACTGATGAATATCAGTTTATGCAGGAGATTCACACACGTTTACGTCAGAAAGGTGAATTATTCATCTGTCTGTTTCCTGAGAATTAAAAGTCAAATTAAAAGTAGGCCTATTTAACATAAAAATCCTGTTGCAGTGTACTTATTATTGTTATTTTCATTCTTTAAAAGTCACCACAATTTGGAAACAAAGTCTCTGAAACTCAAATTTAGTTTTGAAATCCTCTCTATTTTTGAGGTCTCAAGGTTGGCAGGTATGTGTATAAACATCATTTATTTAATAGAAATATACAGAAACTTGTAGATACACGATGAGACAGTTGACTCTTCTGTCAACGAGGAATGTCAAACATCAGCAAGGTTTACAACATATCCAAGAAACAGTTTATGACAAGCTACATCTGTTATTTATTGAGCAGCACTGATAAAAGGATGGACAAATTCCCTCATCATTAATATTGCGGAAATTTAGCTGAGATCATTTCAAATCTGCAAAGCTCACAATTAAAGAAAAAACTCCATATGGTCAATAACCCAGCTCCGGACTGGACAGAAGGTCTGTATCTGCTTACAATCAACACCACTTTGTGTAGTTCAGGGCTTCAGAGCAAGTGCAGCTGTGGGAGAGAGGATGGTGGCTCATGTGCTGCGCAAGTGATTTAGGAGACAGCGAGGGGGTTTAGAGAAGGAAAACAAGTTCATTACACTTCTCCGTACTTGCATATCACTCCCCAAAGACCTGTCAATGAAGACAGTGGAGAAATGAGCGGGCCTCATCCTCTCCTCTAAAAGTTATTAGAAGAAGCCCTAGGGTGAACATGTCATTTACAATTCGTACCCCGAGACCCTTGACCTCAAACTCTCTGGGGTCACTACTTCATTTCAAACAGTTTGTGTTACTCTGGTGCTCACCAAGCGCCAGTTTCATGCTTTCCCCCAAATAGCATAAGCCGGTTTTGTGCATGTATCTGTGTAGGTTGCAGGGGTGGTGTGATGGCAAATGATTACAAATGTCTCCGTTGTAGCATAATTGGATCAAGCTGACTCAGAGCTTATTGAACAAGATCTTGGTTGTTTCAAAGCAGATGGATTAACAATTAAATTTGTTTGGTAATTCCGTGGAATACACCTTGAACAGAAAATAAGACGCATTAACTTGAATAAATTACATTCTTCCCACAGGGAATATCATTAGCGGGGAATTCCTTCTTATAGCCTCCCAAAAGACTTTGTCTTACTTTTCATCTTTTAAATGGGGGGAAAATGTCGACAGTAAGGCTCATCGCTTTCATGGTGCCTCGCATGCCATAGTTTGTATTTGCATAGCGCTAATCTGTTTTACGGTAAATGCTCTGGAGCCATAACATCTTGTTTTTGCTGGAGCTACATCCTAATAAAATATTACAAAGGTCACTCAAATAGCTTTAATAGCTATAATTAAATCTACAATATTTTTATTTCAGTATTTTATTGAGAATTTAAAGGCTTGTTAGATATCTACGACAGCGTATTAGGGCCATTGTAAGTAAAAGAAAAATAATTACGGAGCCGGGGGAGAGGGGGTTAAGAAAATTTACGAGGAAAAAACGTGGATATTATCTGAGATTAAAGTGGAGAATTTACGAGAGAAAAAGCACAAATTTGTGAGATTATAAAGTTGTAAATTTACGTGAAAAAACTTGGATATTCTCTGAGATTAAAGTGGCAAATCTACGAAAAAAAAAGCCTCACAAATTTGCGAGATTATAAAGTCATACATTGACGAGAAAAAAACCTTGTATATCCTCTGAGATTTATGTGGCGAATTTACGAGAAAAATATCACAAATTTGGGAGATTATAAAGTCGGAAATTTACGAGAAAAAAACTAAAAAAAATAGTGGAGTGCAAAACCGTGCTAATGAAAATTAGTGTCTTTTTTGTTAAGGAACCACATTGTTTCACTTTGCAAGGTTTGAACAACCTCATCACCCCACATCTGCCATTAAACTGTTAAACACTACGGTAACGTGAGCCGTCGAGTGCAAAATATATAATATTGTAACGGGCTCTCCATCCATCCATCCATGCTTCGGTTCTCTATCCGGGGCCGGGTCGCAGGGGCAGCAGGCTAAGCCAGGTATTCCAGACTTCCCTCTTCCCAGCAAACTCTACCGACATAATTCACCATAATCTGTGGTTCAACACAAGCAGTAATGTTATGTGCCTTTTCTGTGTTGTTTTTCTTTCACACTGACACAGTGACAGCGTCAGTGTGTAACTATGGTAACACAGCGTGTTCGGACCAACGTCTTCTCAACGTTTGGTTTTTAGTGTTAGCTGTAAAAGACACGCCTTTGTGAAGCCAAAGATAGAAGTTGTTCGTCCATACTTTCTTGTAACTTCGGCAATATTATTATTTACTTACAGTATGTTCGTAAAAGAACACATTAAGAACATGAATGAAAATGTGTATACATGCATGTATCTTTCATGACCTTCGCCTCACTTAGAGGCCATCATTACAATAATAACTCAGAGGCAATGAAATTCAGGCGGTGGCTGGCATTACCAAGATTTTGCAATCCACTAAAAGTTTTTTTCTCGTAAATTTATGACATTAAAATCCTGCAAATTTGTGAATTTTTCTTGGAAATTTGCCACTTTAATCTCAGAGAATATCTGAGTTTTTTGTCTCTTTTTTTTTTACATACAATGGCCCGAATACGCCGTCGTAGATATCACTTGCTGATGATCTCTTTTTAATTATAATAATACTGTAAATAATACCGTAACCTGTGGTGATAAGTGTCTTCTTACACCAGAAAACACCAATGTTAGATACAGTATGTGGGAGGGGACATAAAATCTGGTTGAAGATTTGTGTAAATCAATACATTGTAATGTAGGGCTGAGCGATGTTTTGATCAGTAACAGGCACCAGTGATATATACTACATCAAGATGTGAGAGTAGTTGTGGCTGAATGAGTAGCGCTACTGAATTATATCAGTCTGCTCCACATAAAACTCCACCACTTATTCTGAGAAATGCTAAAAAATGTTAAAAATGTTCAATATCAGAGCACGATAAGGCTATTTTTCAAAATCACGATGTAAAAAAATGTTGACGTCGCTGTTAAATGATCACTTCCTGTCAAAAATGTGCAGAGTCGAGCTCAGATCAGCTCTGCCAAGTTCATAAAATGCTTCATCTTGAAAGAGAAGATCAATGTCGCTGCCAGTGTTTAGATTTGATGTGTTTTAAGAGGAGTGAAGTTATTAGAAATATGTGCTGTGGCTAAGCTGCTGTACCTGTGCACGAGCAATACTATTCACATTAAAATCACCCGGCAAGCCATTAAACTGGTGCAGAGCCTCCCAACTTTCACTTGGCCTGTGACTCACTGACTGCAGAAAAGATAAGCCCTCGCTCAATAGAGCCGAGCCTGCAGTTAGCACATTAGCTTGACAGAGGAAAATAATTTGTCAAAACCTTATTTTAAAGCACCATGAATGTCATCCTGTGTTGCCGCTCTTAATTGAAATGTAGTTGGCCAAGCAAGGAAATATATGGGCACACATGGAAGGTGTCGGCAGAATGTTTTATGGTGATGGTAACCACACCTGTTTAATATTAGCATCCTCCTTACTGTATACTTTACATTCCTCACGTCAGTTTTAGTTTGATTTATCCAAGAGAGGTTAGCAGTGGATAAAAAATAGAGTTTTATGTTTTAGCAAGATTTTCTGATAACTGGAAGGAGATAAATATGTAAAACATTTTTTTACAAATTATTTAGGTGCGAGGTCATTTCTGAGATAACTGTGAGCATTGCAATAATATTGTGATCATGATTTACGTCCAGCCACTTGAGGCTTATCATCTGCAAATGATTCAGGCTAGGGGACTGAGCCATTTCATGTGGAAGATCTTCAGAGAACTTTATTCGGAGAGGCTGGTCGGAGGTCTAACAGCTGCAGCAGCGGAAACGATCTACACTGTGTGTGCTCATCTTTAGTCGACTTCTCTGTCACTCCAGTGTCTCGATTAAACCTGTTAATCGCCACCTTTGAGGATCTGAATGTAAAGATTGAAACAGTTTCTCTTTTAAAGCTACTTAGCAGACGTTTTGGTTTGAGATCTTTAGTTTATATGCAGGTTGTAACAGTCACATCAAGCTTTGCAGACGCACATAACACCCTTACAACTGCGGACACACCAAGCCGACATCAAAGAATTAGCGGCGACGAAGGCCGTCTGTTTAGTGGCCTCACGTCACCTTTGCTTTGGCCACAGCGCAAAGACTACAGCCGACGGCCAACTACCACGTACGTTCTGCGCCTGCGTGAGATGAAATAACCCCCCCAACCAGCAGGTCGCGGTAGCGCGGTAGTCTGTATTCGTCATTCAAAAAGGGAAACCGAAAGACCGAGGACGGCGAATATACAAGCTGTTGTTATGATACGTACATGAAACAAAGCGGCGTTTGCCGACTATTTTCACACCATTCTCACTCACCACTTCAGCTTGATTCCAGATGACCATGTCGTTGTGAAAATATCCATGTGTTGGAATGATCAGATGAGATGAAGATGAAACATGAGAAGAGCCTTCTGTGTTTTTCCTCTAGACTTTACTTGTTGGCTTCCTTTTCTCATTTCCGTTTCTCTTCTCGTGCACTGATTTGTTTAAGCTGAACAGCCAATCGGAGTGATTTCTCTCACTGACGGGCGCCACCGCCAATTCAACATGCTGAATCGGCCGAAAAAACTCCGACACGGGCAGACTAGAGCTGACGGTGCAGGACACATCGAAAAAACTGGGCAGATGCCATTTTGGATGATGACGTTTGCACGGACGGTGGCTCTGAGTGGTCAAACTATCTTCTTTTGGCTTTTGCCGAATGCGAAAAAACGCAGAAAATTGAACCTGTTTCGAGTCGGTGTATAAACTTGATTGACACAACTTTAGGTTGTATTTATTTTTAAACGTGCGATAATTTCAGACAAAAAATACGGACCTGGTGTGCAAAGGCCTTTACTTATCATAATCTATGTTCTGTACTAAAACTACAGGTTGTAATTAGTTTGCCCTTCCCCCTCTTTGTGAACCTTGCCACAACCCCGGGCTCCTGAACCCACTTGTACATTTTAGGCCTCGATAATAAACCAACATCTGCAGAACTTACAAGTGCTTTACCAGAGTTAATTGAGTAAATTGAAGCAAGCTGCAGAGCAGTGCTGATCTATGATCCCCTGTTGAGGGCCCAGAAGGGAGACAACAGATTTACTGCAAGGACAGTGGGCGGCCTTTTGTTCAGGCCCTGGTTCATGGGAAGTTTGAGGTCAGTCGGGATTAAAATATCTTAGGGAACAAATGGAGTAATTTGAGTGCAATATAAGGAGCGCTCTGCCAGTTTCACCCAGATCCAGGTGTGATTTATTTGACTTTAAGCCCCGTGTCCCTTTTTCATCTTTACCCCTTCCCTATTATTTGGTATTTATATATAACATGAAGATAGGCCCTTTTTAACAAGCCCTTTAGTTTGGTTGACATAACTGAAAGAGAAGGAGTCATGCATATGAACACAAACAAATACCAAAGGGGAAATATCTGTCCTCTCTCTCGGGGGCAATTCTGCTTGGCCTCATTGAAGTGCTCTTTAAGTGACTATGACAGACTATCCAGACTGAGGATGCTAGTTGTGTCCAGTCACTGTTCATTTTTAGTTCATTGTTGAGAAAACTAGAGCTGCAACGACTAATTGATTAGTTGCCTTGAGGCAAACTTGTGATTTGTGATATTGGGCTATACAAATGAAATTTACTTGAATCGCCAACTATTTTGATAATTGATTAATCGGCTCAAATTTCTCTGATTTCACCTTCTTAAATGTGATTATTTTCGTTTTTTTTGTACTTCTCTATGACAGTTAACTGAATATCTTTGAGTTGTTGACAAAACAAGACATTTGAAGACGTCATCTTGGGCTTTGGAAAACACTGATTGACTTTTTATAGACCAAACAACTAATCGATTAACCGAGAAAAAAATCAACAGATTAATCGTTAATGAAAATAATCGTTAGTTGCAGCCCTAGAATAAACTTTTTCGTAAATATAGCCAGGGGTGGAAGAAGTATTCAGATCTTTTACTGAAGTAAAAGTAGCAATAATGTGTAAAATACTCTGTTACAAGAAGAAGTCCTGCATTCAAAATCTTACTTATGTAAAAGTACAAAAGTATTAGCATCAAAATATACTTGAAGTACCAAAAGTAAAAGTACTCATTATGCACAATGGCTAATTTCAGAATCATATATATTATATTATTGCATTATGATCACTTTAATGTTGCAGCTGGTGAAGATGGAGCTAATTTTAATTACACTTTATACTGCTGGGTGGCTTAAACTACAATAATATATTATAACCTATTTAGTTTACTTGTATTTTGTATCAATAATCTAAATTTGCAAAGTAACTAGTAACAAAAATTCAAAATGAATGTAGTGGAGTAAAAGGTACAATATCTCCCTCTGAAATGTAGTGGAGTAGAAGTAGAAAGGAGCATAAAATGGAAATACTCAACTAAAGTACAAGTACCTCAAAATTGTACTTAAGTAGAGTACTTGAGTAAATATACTTAGTTACATTCCACCACTGCTTATAGCCGTATAGTCGAAAGAATCCATGCTTTTTTACGTCATACCTAATGGACAGAAGGAGCACTAGCATTGCTAGCATGTTAGCTATATCCTGTAAAAAAAAAAAGTCAAATGTACCAGGAGCTGTGGTGAGAGGAAAGGAGATATGTTAAGTAAGCATGCATATCAGATTCATTTGCGAGGGGGCATAACAATTTTAGTTAGCGGGGTCAAGAGTTTGATCCTCAGCCTGGTTTTCTCCCGAAGGAAAGAGCCAGGTGGCGAAGGTGGTCCTTTCATACGGTGATTGTGTTAAATTGAGCATTAAAGAGAACCACTCAAGGGCCCTAGTAAAATGTGGGCGAGGAGATGTGACTGACATTGATAGCACCAGAAGGAGCGAGTGTGCTGCTATTCAGCGATGTGTACAGACATCCTGCTACTGCCCCTCAATGTTTATTTTACCTCATACGCTTTTATTGATGTGTGGGCTTTAATTAACTACTTTTATTTTCAGCTTTTTCCAGAGGACTTTATTGGTCTAAAAGGCTGTTAAAATGGTAACAATGAAAAGCTATTTAACTTTAGGATAATTTAACATTTAGCTTTGAACCTACACCACAGATAATTGTAGTTGCTTGTAGCCTTTGCCGTAAAGCGTGGTCGGTCGGGTTGAATGGCTAACAGAGTTTTCAGAGTGGGAGGCGGCCATGTGACGTGAAGGAAGACAAAGGCGAGAGGATTTAAATGTGGATTTGAGTCTTGAACAATGGAGTGATGGAGCAAATATGCCTTGATGGCTCAGAAAGCCTCTACCGTGTAACAAAGAGAGCTGCTACTGATTTCAATTCAGCCTGCATCCTCTTTGACGTGGCAACCACCAAAGAAGACCGACTCAGCAACTCAATATAGAGAAAAGATTGATGAGCTCTGAATTTTATACGTGGCCAAAATGCAATTGTTTTCCTCGTTCTGTTTTCTGTGATCATTTGTAGACCAACAACTAGTAGCAACCAACCAACAGTAGTCATTTCTGGATGTGATGAAGGCATGGATCACAGGAGGAGAGTGATGGGCTGAACTCTTCACTCCATCAATATGTCATAGTGGGGAGAGCGCTGATTGGCCAGATTGTTTCAGCCCCCAACACACCCACCAAAGTATGATAATAGATTCTTCCTAATCCCACCCTGTTTCCATGTGCGCTTTGGATGCGCCGCACACTTAACGGCACTGTGCACAGTGCACTTGACCGCACTTCACGCCCTGCACCTTGATTCCCTATGGATGTGCTATGACTCCAAGTCATATTGTTTAAGGTTCGAGTGACACAAAGAGGAGTATGGTACTCCACCAGGCACTCAGTCAGAGACTTAACATTTAGTCGATGGTCATAGAGCAGGACTTCTTTATTTTCTCGCTTTGCTGGACTCAAAGGAGCTCTATCAGCGTCAGCGATGCCTGCCTGCCTGGTCCTCATTTTAAATGATGTGTTTTATACAGCATAGTAATGAGATATTTTGCATGGCAATATTGTATCAATACATCGATGTCAAGTATCGATCTTTTATTATATATATATATATATAATATATATAATATACCGGTGGGCCCGTTCGCTGTTCTGCCTTTCAGAGGTTGTAGCGGGCTTAAAGTCTCTTAGAGTTAGAGTGAAGATCTGGTATCATATGAAACTATAAAACCTAAGGAATCGATTGGTACCAGCCATGCTAGCTTGTTGGGAAGAACTCTAAATAACGCTCCAAACTTACGCTAAATTTTGGCGAGGAAAAACTGGCATGGACATTTTTGAAGGGGTCCCGTGACCTCTGACCTCAAGATATATGAATGAAAACTCTGAGATGAACAGAGTGAAAACTGCATCTTATTAGATAAAACAGATGTTGACAAACTGTATAATTAGCAGTTGAAAAAAGGTAATAAATCGCAATATATGTTATCGCAATATGCAAGCATATCGCAAAATGTTTAAAATCGCAATAAGATCATGAGGCCTCTGGTGATTCCCACCCCTACTGTGCTTACTGAGAATAAAACTGTAGATTAACTCTAATAAATATATATACAGTATATATATTCTTAGAAATAAGTAACTATCCACAGCTATGTAGCAGACATTCATGAGTACTGGGCAGTATTTTTGTGTATTGCTGCAGGATGCAAACTTGCATCTGTAACACCAGCTGTCTGTAACAGGAACATCCCCAGTCTGCTGTTGTTATTGCACACAGTCGCAGGGATTGCAATGTACAAATAACCTTAGCTGGTGAGGCAAATTGCCCTGTGGCATTTCCTAAGCACATTTCCCAGCGAAGCATCCTCCGATTCTTGGCCGTGTCTTTAATGCGTTTAATAATGTCTATTAAAAGTTCCCAGGTCCAGGTGAGCATTCGCAGGTGAGGGTAGTTAGTGTGTGACTGCCAGGGGTTCATCCAGTAAAGCCGTCTACCACTGTGGAGCATTTCATCACAGTGTTTATTCAATACACCGTATAGTTTTGGCTGTTGCGTCTGAGCTGCCATGCGAATAGCCCAAATCATCTGAACCAGACACTCACTTCAGTGGTTCTGATTAAAGGATAATGTAGCCTAAAACATAAACAGATGTTTCATTTGTAGGAAATATTTCCTCAGAAAGTCCACAGAGCTCAGATAAGATATAAAAAGCCAATAGATTTATCTTATACACAATAATCAAATTACAGTTGTGAGAGAATTACTCCAATTGCTTCTCTTTACTCCCCCTTGGACACACACACACACACACACACACACACACACACACACACACACACACACACACACACACACACACACACACACACACACACACACACACACACACACACACACACATTCACGCTCAGACAGTCCCATCTGTCTAATAAGGACATTCACGAAAAGCAAAAATTAAAGCATATGATATTATCACTGAAGATGATTAAACATTTCGACCAAATCTGGCTCCATTCCCAACTCAAACCAGAACCATAACCAGATCTTTTTCATGTTCCTGGTGGAGGCACAGAAGTCTCATTATCTTGCCCAAAATACAAAGGCTATATTCCCTATGCCAACACATGTCTTCATGATTGGACGCAAAAGATAATTAGCCGTGTTGTATCAATGGGCTGCCAGCCACACCATCTCTTGAAACCTTTCTCGCCCCAAACGTGGCCAACAATTGGCTCCATGCCTCCCTCATTCACTGACAGTAGAGTCAGTGAGCAACTGGGTTTCACAATGGGAAGGGGCGGGAGGGACACACGGAGCAAAACAGGCCGAGAGAGAGCAGGGGAGGAAAGGTGGGAGGGAAAAAAGGGAGGGAGAGAGAAATAGCGGGCCAAACTCGTTTTCCGCTTGATGGGTTAGCTGCAGAGAATGCGCCTTTACTAGGTAAATGATTAAGGGGGGTGGGAGGGGGACCTATGCTGCTCTGCCATTATGTACTTCAAAGGTCTCCAAAGGCAGGTTAAATGAAAAGCAAATGTGTTGCCCTGCTGCTCAAATACCTCGAATGTTTTAGCAGGTGCAAGCAATGAAGAGGAGGGCAGTGACGGCGGTGTGCTGCACCTTGCTTGGGAATCGTGGATCCTCCTTGTTTGGCGAGACAGATAGTGTCCGTCCGACCAGCGAAGGGTGAGACGGGTCCAGCGTCTGCCAGTACGAGGCAGGTCGAGCTCTGCTCAGCGCTCTCACCGCTCTGACCTTCATCTGTCACACAGGTGGAAAGGCAACTGGGTGCAAGTGATGTAGTGGAGGTGTTGGAGATAGAGATCTCTAAGTAAATCTTTAAAGATGAGACAAAAATATGTAGTTTCTTTTTTTTTTTTTTAAGAAAAGCTCAGTAATTTCTTGAAACATCTGGGCACTGTAATTTTTAACAACCATAACTCAAACAGGAGTAAATAGTTGTAGGGAGTTGTAGCCTTTATTCACCGACAAATAAACTGCAAATACAGTTACGTTCGCAGCTATAACGCCACCGACAACCCCACACTCATCGCCGCCACACACGCGGTCTGCTGTTGCCGAAATGTAGCCTTAGTTTGGATTTATTTATACTTCTTCTCGTCAAGCTAGTATAACATGGTTGGTACCAATGGATTCATTAGGTTTTCTAGTTTCATATGATACCAGTATCTTCACGCTAGCTTTAAAACTGAGCCCGCTACAACCTCCGAAAGATCGATATCGTTAATGCTTTAAAGAAATCAGTGGCATTAAAACAAATTTGCGTTGTTATCGCGTTAACTTTGACAGCCCTAGCATTGATACTAATAAACAACATTGTACTCCACGTACACTACTGAGATCACATGTACTCATATTAAGGGCATAATAGCGCTGACATAATCTGTACGCTGTTTACATAGGTCCTGTTGTACTGCCTTTATTGTCTTAATAGCAGTGTAATCTTGATGTTTGTGTGCATGTAAATGAAGTCCCTGTTGTGGATGCTCCAAATGAATCGACTCGCTCTCGGCTCACCTGTTCAATATCAGCGAGGTCCATTACATAATCACAGCGCGGTGATTACAGGTCTCCTGCTGGCAGAGCAATTACCCCGGCTCGGTCATTATCACCTCATAACATCATCTGCTCTCTACATATCAGCACACACACACAACATAGCTGTGTATTACTACTCAGTGTTAGGTCACAAAGCGCGTCTGCCGCACTAATGCAGTGTAATTTGTTCATTATATTAAGTGTGAATGTAAGAGGTGTAAGCACTGATAAGCACATTTGTGATAACTATTATTCTCACACGTGTTTGGGTGCAGACATTTGGAAGAGTCACTATAAGGAAATGTTTTGATATAACTGCACTATCTGTTGACCATCACGCTAAATGGCACGGTAAAGGCAAGATATAACAGAAGAAGAATGAATGAACAGTCCTTTATTTCCTCATTTTCTGAGAGATTTAAATTAGTATTTGCTTTCAATAAATAATTTAGTAAATAGAATAACGTATCAGGTTGACTTGATATCATTATTTCATAGGGTTGTACTGAAAGACAGTAAATTATTGAATTATTGCAGAGGCATAACCACTGGTCATTTTGTTAATGTTGTACACATGTCCAGTGGTGGAAATTAACAAAATACACACACTCCAGTACGTACTTCAGGACAGTTTTGAGGTACTATACTTGAGTATTTCCTTTTTATGATATTTTATACTTCAACTATACTTCTATTTTTTACTCCACTACATTTAATATTAAACAGCTTTAGTTACTTTTCAGATTAAGATTTTACATATGCAACAAATGATCAGTATATAAGATATGAAGCATTTTTATAAATTAAACTACCCAACAGAATATTACGCAGTTAAAATTAGCTCCACCTTGACCAGATAAAACATTAAAATAGTGCTTACATGTTGATGAAACAACAATAATGATCCATAATGAAATAATATAACTCTAGCAGGCGGTAGGACTGCGTGGTATGGCCAAAATCTTCTATCCCGATATAGGTCATTTCATATCTCGATAACGACACATAATATAAATAAATAGTCTATATGGAATAACCACATTGTAAATCCTATTTTTGTATACTCCTGTGTTAATTAAACACTTGACGAATGAAAAGTACGAAGAGTATTTTCTCATTTAATTAAGAACTTTAGTGCAAAATGAACATAACGCTTACAAGTGAAATATTTAGAGAGAAAAAATAAATAAATATTTCCGTCTATACATTGACTATGTTTACATGCATGCACACAAATACAGAGTAATCAGACAAGATAATAGTTTGATTTAACTACAGTGGGCTATTCCCATGAGCAGAATTATTATCAATTTGAGAAATTTGAGTTCGTATGTGCTTGTTACTATCATTTGATTGTGTATCACGATATCTCGATATATAATTTCATCACAATATGACTCCCATTGAAAGACGATAAATTATCATATTGAATTATCGCTCAGCCCAGCAGGGGGCATTCTGCATAATGAGTAATTCTATTTTTTATACTTTAAGTGCATTTTATTCATAAAACTACTAAAAATAAAAGACCTTGGCTTTGAGAGAGATTCTCATAATAATCATAAAACGTGTGTTTATTCATTTGCCATCATTAGCAGACCATTAGTCAGTCGTTGCCCATTCAGTGTGTCACCTCACTATATAAAGATGAACCTTTCCCAGTCTGCTTCACATCATTAGGGCTGCACAATATATTGTTTTTAATCATCATCGTGATGTAAACTTGCGCGATAAACACATTGCGAAATACTGCAATATTGCACTCAGGGATTTTGAGTTAGTTGAAAGAGAGCATCAGTAGAAAACTGCACTTTAACATGTAGCCGAACTATCATTCTTTTTTCTATTGGTGCCTTTTGCGTTCAATTCAATGTTCAACAATGTAATTCAACAAGCAATTTGTTGTATTTTAGCAGAATACTAAAAGAAGCAGAAAGGCAGAACTGAGTACGCTTATATATATATATATATATATATATATATATATATATATATATACATATATATATATATATATATATATGTATATATATATTTATATATATACACACAATATCTGTTTATTTATTACATGTCGCATATTTTCCTCATATCATGCAGCCCTACATCACACATGTACTCATCTCTAACGTGTGTCACTGCGAAAACGTTTAAGCAAACAACAAATACATATTTCTGGTTTCAGTTTAAGCCTTGTGCCTGGTTGTCATTCACAATATGATGAATGCAAAGAATGATGAATCCCGCTGTCTTGCTTTGCTTAGTTTGCACTGTCTCTCAGTCTAGAGCCGTTTGTAAATCGATATCCAAGGAGTACAGGTGTTGATTAATCCTCTCGACATTTTCCCGAGACATTCTTTCACTCGTATTGACATTCTTGCGGCTGCCTGGCGAGCGGTGGGGAAATGAAAGCGCTGCCATGGTATTTTGGAAGCCCCTCAGAAGTCATATTTACACGGGCGAGCTGCTGTGATGGCCTACATTATGGAGTTTATGGCCTGTGGGGGTCTGCTCCCGCTAGCCCGACAGGACTTCGGGAAAATGCCCGTCTCTGACTGGCTCACCACATGCCAGACTCCTCAGTTTACTCCAGACAGATGCTGGAGTAAACTGGCTATATCCATGAATATAATGAGCTATTTAAAACGTGATCTCACCCAGTTAAAGTACATGAGGCTGAACCATCACCATATTCATATAACAGTATTTCATATTCTACATTACAGTACACTAAAAGTCAATCCTGACTTGACCCCGCCAGCATAACCACAGCTCGCCCACTCCTTTCACTCTTGGGGCCGGACACAAATACAGTGGCGGCCCCCGCCGCCTGCCCCGGTTGAAAGGGGTGGTTTTATTGTGGTTATGTTCTCCAGCAGAGCGGTAATGAGTCGCATTGCTCTGCGCTGCAGCTCTGACATGGTGTAACTGTGTTACACTGTGGTTGACTCCACACACACAGCCAAGAAAAGAATTTCATGGTGGTGGTTGAGCCGCAGATAAAGGCTTTCTCTTCATTAAGAAAATAAATAAACAAGGGAAGAAAATTATATGTCAACACTTTATTGACATACCACTTTCTTCCACTCCACCCCCCCCTTTGTCTCATTACAATTCCTCAGCTGTGTTGTCTCCAAAGTGTCAGATGGGGAACTGCTCACAAACTAATTTAAAAGTTCAATCACGTACGGTAGTAGCAGTTTGTACTTTGACGAACTCCTGGTACATCACAGTTAGCGATACAAGCAAGCGCGCACACACATATTAATATACAGAAACAAACACGTGACTCGGAGAAAAACAGAATTAATTCATTGCTGTTTGAGTTTATGTGCAGCTGGATTGTTTTCGAACATGTTTGAGGTGATTGATGCCGTTTCGTCTCTGAGAAAATTGTGTGCAGTTTAGAGAGTATAGTTGAGGGTGGAATATTATGCAAAGAGGCATCGCTATCAAAAGGTTGGGTGTTTTTTTTTAGGGTCAGGTCGAGCACTTACTGATGGAGCAGTGAGAGGAATCTTGGCTTCTGCACTTATCTGGTGTGTGTGGAGTGTGGGGTACTTTCCTCCCTCTTTCCTCAATTTCTTCTCTATCTCTGGCACCAAACTTATCAAAATAATGTGTAGTAAGATCATTTTTGGCTTGCGCCTGACAAACTGATATAAATTTCAATCTGACTCCGACAGAAGTTTTCATTTTGCCAAGAGTGCAAAAAGAGGCGTCTGTGTGTGTGTGTGTATGTGTGTGTGCATTATGTGTGTGTTGGGAGTTGTACTGTACACATCTTGTGAGCGAGTTAAAATGGGACCATAGGAGAAGAGGAGCGGGTCAGAAAATGTTCAAATAACACCCAGGATGAACAAAGATTTTCATCAGTAAACCACAAATTCTTTCACGTCTTATTTAGCTTGTAAGCCAAAGCACTACCTCTGTCTCTTGAGAGTCACTTTAATAACTCAGGATCATTATTATTATTATCATTACCACCTGTTGGGAACTTCTCCGGTTCAGCCAAGAAACCATTGTAAACATATTCAGTGACTTGAATCTGAACCCCCTCTCTGATAAGATGCAGCCTTGGGTTGGGTACCAAAGTCGTTACCACCTTCGACTGTTGCCATGGTAATCAACCTCCAAATTAGTATTCAAATGCTTCGTTTTTGTTCTTTTATATATAAATATGTAATAATAATGTATAAATCCCAAAATAGCCCATGAAATAAGGAATAATCCCACAACCTTATTCATTATTCATATTCAACATAAATTATTATTAGTTATCCTAAGATGGATATTGGTGTTTGCGGTGGTTAACGTTACACTTTTCAAAACTTGACGCTTACAACGCTTGCTGACGAGTTTGGGAGGGGTTTTATTTTGTGTGGTGTGTAAAATGTTGTAAAAAACTAACAAAATGTTCTATATAAATAACGAAGTTGAAATTGAGAAGTTAAGACTTATTTTTACTAGGGCTGTCAAAGTTAACACAATAATAACGCGTTAATTCAAATTCGTTTTAACGCCACTAATTTCTTTAACGCAATCGATCTTTCAGGTTGTTGGGGTTTCAGTTTTAACGTGGTGATGATACTGGCATCATATGAAACCCTAAAGAATCCATCGGTACCAACCATGTCATACTAGCTTGTCACGAAGGAGGTTAAATAACACTCCAAACTTGCACTAAATTTTGGCGAGGAAAAACTGGCATGGCCATTTTCAAAGGGGTCCCTTGACCTCTGACCTCAAGATATGTGAATGAAAATGGGTTCTATGGGTACCCACGAGTCTCCCCTTTACAGACATGCCCACTTTATGATAATCACATGCAGTTTGGGGCAAGTCATAGTCAAGTCAGCACACTGACACATTGACAGCTGTTGTTGCCTGTTTGGTTTGAGTTTGCCATGTTATGATTTGAGCATATTTTTTATGCTAAATGCAGTACCTGTGAGGGTTTCTGGACAATATTTGTCATTGTTTTGTGCTGTTAATTGATTTCCAATAATAAATACATACATACATTTGCATAAAACATATTTGTCCACTTCCATGTTTATAAGAGTGTTAAATACTTAGCAAATCTCCCTTTAAAGTACATTTTGAACAGAGAAAAAAATGTGCGATTAATCATGAACAATCATGCTATTAATCGCGATTAAATATTTTAATCGATTGACAGCCCTAATTTTTACAGCTGAAATTATATTTTTGTTATTACAGAAAGAGTAAAACAGGTACCGTTGGGTACCGGTATCAATTCAATTGTGAGACGTCCACTGTGCTGCTCCATGTCACAGGAAGAGACAGCGAGGTGGCAACCCCGCTCCAGCTGGGATGCCACTCGACGGTGTGCCATCGGCACCCCGGTCCAGTTTGGCACCGGCTGCAGGAGCAGGAATCTTGCACCCTCATTACACCTCAGCCACTCTAATTACAACCTGCTCAAGAGCTGTTATCCTACACCTCACAGTGACAATGACAGCGCCTCCTCTTAGAGGCCTGGCCGGTTTTCTGTACCGAGGCGCAACACAACACCACTGTAAATAAATGACGGTCCTGCTGGAAAGAACATGCACCAATTACTAACTAAGACCTGTGATCTGTTGGAGGCCTGGATTTAACTTTGTTGTTTTTTTTAAATAAATGCTGCTTTCTCTTTCTGATGATGATGATGATGGTGAGGATGGTTTTAATGTATTCAACCAAACGATGATGAAACCGAGCATGAATTCTTTCTGGCCCTTCGCTCGGCTGCACGGAGGAGAAATCCATTTACACAACAGGCAGTGAATGCGTCTGTGAATGTGTTCCACGGTGTCCTATCACACACACATTATTGTTTGAGATCCTGTGTTATGCTGACAAATCCTCTCGTGGCAGCAATCACCTAAGCGTCTTCCATGAAAGGGATGTACATATTCCTCCACTTATTTCAGAATTTATTGTGTTCATCACTAATCCAAAGATGGGTTCCTCATGTAATACCCGCCATCTAATCATTCTTAGTACTCCAAGGGCTTGTTAGACGAGATCCTGTAGACTGTAATTGTTTTGTCGATTGATCCCATGGAAAAGCGGAGATAGATTAGAGAGCAGAAGACAGTAGAACATTAAAAAAAATTACTATTATCTTAAATATTTAAAATGCCTCCAAATAAAAATCTGCTGTAACATGAAAAATGGTGCATTCAGGGGATAGAATTGGCATCTGTGTAAACACCTTGCTGGTTTCTCTTTCAATACAGCTTACACATTGTTTTGGTAAAGTGCCTGACTCTTGAGCTCTGTGACAGCGAGCGGCGGCTGCCTACTGTATGTCCTCGCTGAACCTAAACATATTACACAGCATAATGTTTTTATAAAAGTCCATATTAGGCGGCTCGGATCCTAAAAGGTTTATGACGACCATTTAGCATCATGAGAGCGAAGCTTAACATGGCCATGTCAAGATAACATGCAAGCATCCGTGTTGTTTTCATTGGCTGTCAGCACAGATTTTACAGTGGCTGCGGGGAGAAGGGGCATATGTGCTTAAGATGCTCCTGCAAAGGGCTGTCACTGCAGGAGACGACGGGGAGGCGCAAAAATAGAACAAGAGAGATGGAGAGCTCTCCTGTCCAAAGAGATGATGAGGAAGAATAGAGCACAGTGGATAATTTGACTGGAGTGGGGGGGGGGATAATACGGGAGCAGTATTTTATTTGAAACGGCAGATCTCCTCTCATCCGAGCCCCATTCAGTCGTCTCAAAAGGAGTGCATGGGCGAGAGCTGCGCTGCTGAAACTAGGTGGAGCTATTGCTTACATCTGCGTCCACTGCTTAGGAATCAGGGCCAAGAAAGGGGAGGGGGAGAAGACAATGTTTAGGAAATGAATGCAGTGCAGGGCTGGGTCACAGACCTCGGGGGTATGAGGAGAGAGGAGTAGCACTGTGAACTGTGCACCTGTCACACGGGATCTAGAGGGTCTCAGACTTAAAGTGCAGCTTTAGGCCGGCTTGTTACTCCGGAGGAGGGCGAAGTATGAGAGAATATCTGCGGCGGTTCATTCTTTATCGTTTTGATGCTCCCCTACACCCCTAAAGATGACACCCAACAGAAATTAATCTATAGGGAGATTGTGTTGCAGTAATGCTGAGTTGAAATGTGCAGACTAAATTACTCTTTGGCTCTTTTGGCTATCTCCCCCATCACCCATGCATCATAAAAGCAGGGGTTTAGTGCGAGATGAATAATCTCGCTCCAGCATGCCTCTCTTCTGCTGCTCCCCCTCACGCCATAATCGTCAGAAGGCAAGCCAGCTTAGTCAACCCTGTGCTACGGGCCAGGATAATAATTGCTGTATTAATTGGTGTTGTCCAGGCTAGACAGAATATAAGAGATCCCACTGGGGCTAATAATTAATGTTTTTTTACCCTCTCTTTCTCTCCTCCTGCTCTACCTCCACCGCCACGCACACTCCCTGCCTCCGTTCGCTGTATCATTAAGAAAGCGCTTCCCCAATCTGACGTCTCACAAGAGTATTTTTAGATAAGGCGGTGGACAACAGCAGCACTGTATCTGCCTGTGTTGATTATGTTTATTTCGCCTCTTTAATCTCACGGCGCTAAAAGATATACGAGTATCATGTATTCCTGGCTGTTCACAGTCGTCTGCGGGGATGAAGGGTCATGTTAAGGCCTGATAGAGAAGCCTGGGTTAAACTAAATTACGCTGGCTTGATGGGAGCGTGATGGCAGGAAGCTTATAATACGTCCAAGTGTGATACCTCACCCAAATGAATGAGTAAGAATACAGGTTTGTGCAGTACGTGGTGTGTAGGTGTGCACTCTATTTTACTGGTCTTTGTTCTCTAACCAGATGGCTGCTGTACTGCTGCCCCTCCTGGTGTGAACCTGCTTAAGTTGCTTGTCGGAGCCCAGTGAGTCAGTCCACGCGGGCGATTGCCAAAGAGGAGAAAGGCGTTTTATTGAAAAGCACACAGGAGCTCCTGGTAGTTTTACGCAGCCCTCCACCTTCAGGAAATAGATAATTACAGGCTGCATTATGTGCTGTAGTATCATGTCAGAAAGTATAGTGGCTGCTGAATGCGCTATTACAGCATGTGTTCCATGATTATACTCTATGATCCTTTTAATGACAGATATGGGGGATTTTTCTTTTTTTTTTTTGCTCAGCTGGTATTTAGCACATATCTCAGTGTGGCGCTTTTCTCGCCGTTTAAGGGGGACGGACCCAAATATTTGGAACTAGTTTAGAGGAAATGGCCTAATAGGAATCTCACTGGGTTATTTTCAAGTATAAGCCCAACCGCACACTAACTTCCAGATCTGTCAAAGCTTTAATTTAGTGACCTCCCATGGTGTACTTGTTCTTTTTATTTCTTTCTTTGCTTCCTGGATAAAAAAGAAATGATTGGGGGAATAACCCTTTCTTTTGGGGGGGGGCTGATTGAAGGTCATTCAAACATGAGTACCTGTGCTGTGGAGATTAGGCACTTTGGTATTAACAGGCTTCATTTCATGTCATTTATGGTTAATATCTGGCATGTCACAGAGACCGTCGCCTAAAGCTGGGCATACACTGGACGATTTTAGCCCGTTTCTGGCCCGAATTTTGAGCTGTAAGACTCATTTTTGAGTCGGACCGAATTTCAGCTTCATCGGGCGTCGTTTGCCGTGCAGTGTACAGGGGGGGGTGGGACCGAGGACCGATTAACTCCTCCTAACCGGCCGTCGGACAGTCGGATGAATTTCGGACATGTCAGAAATTTTGGTCGGCCGTCCACAGGCTCTCGCACAGTTGAAGCAGAGCCACGAGCCGATTCCCCAACGTCGGTCAATCAGAGCGTAGCTATCAAGATAAAAATATACAATAGATATAGTAAAACGTAGCTAACTTACCTCCAATTCTCTCTGCAAAATGGACAAGCCCTACTGTCCACGTCTTCCTAGCCACCTGCGAGTCCATATATGTCTCTTTTTTTTTTTCCTTTTCAGCAGACAGCATGGCGCAGATGATCAAGGCAGCATGTTTCTGCCTTGGTGGCATTATTGTGACCCGTACAGACTTCTGATAGCAAACAAACTTTACCCGCATCGGAGCTTTCAAACAAATCTTGATTGACAACTGTCAACAGCCAGAACGGCCCTATTTTACCCGTACAGTGTGAGCACTTAAATCGCGAGCTTTGGCTTTCCATCGCAAACGATCTACTCGTACAGTAGGAGTAGGAAGTACACGATAACATTTCTAAAATCGTACAGTGTATGCCCAGCTTAAACGTCCTCTCTGTTGTCCTCAACCAAGTCTATTTACTGTATGCCTTAATTGTAGCCACAGCTTTAATAAGGCCTAAACCGAGGGAAAAAACAACTCCTCTGTAACAACGTGCAGGGGGAATTGGCTCCGCTCTGCAAACGGGCAGGGAATTAGGACCTTGTAGAGGCTCTACTTTGTTAACAGTCCTGACAGGGTTATTTGACCATCTGCTTTAATTACAGGTACTGACACACTCACAAGCTAATGCCTAAGTGTCACCCGTGCGAAGGTGCAAATTAGTTTCCACTCGAGGAACCGGGGTGTGCCACAAATCAAGCTAACGACATCATTTGGCCTCAGGCATCCAGCACCAATCACCTAAAGTGTCTGTGATTATCAATTTAATCTGCTCTTTTAATTTTAGGAGTCAGTTTGATGATTATTTATGGAAATATAATTCCATGGATAAAGAATAATGATGTGTTTTTTTTAGCTTTTAGCATCCAGTTGCTGAGAATTTATGTTGCATGAGAAACAGTTGGCGATACGTTACATGTGTACACATGTAGACGGTAGGACTGAATGTTGCCACCATGGTTGGTATTTCAAAGGCAAAGGTTTATGAAGCCTGCAGGGCAAATTAAACAGCTGCATTCCCGACGTGCCTTGTTTTGCACCACACTGGCAGTAAACTTAACGAGAGCGTTTGCGTTTGATTGAGTTCCCCTCTCTTTTAGTAGGACTAGATCAGTTTCCTGATTCGTAAAGTCAGACTGAAACTGCTTCCAGTTAGACTGACAATTTTGGCCCCGTAATGCACCTCTCTGCTTTCCCTCTTCAACATCTGCAGCACCTCTGCAGAGGGCACGACACAAGGGAAGCCTACAGTATTACTTTTCACTGTTCACCCGTACTCACCTCTGACTCATGGGTGTTACCGGAGTGAACTATCAACTAATCAGCTTTCTACACATATCGGCCCGATGTCGACAGTTTGCCTGTTATTCTCTGTTCTCGTGTAGAAAAGAGTGAACTCTGCGGGGCTTAAATCAGGCAGTCATTAGTAGAAGAACAGATTGTCTTTTCTTCCACTGCCTCTGTCCTCTCAGATAAACAGGCCTGAGTGCTGACATATGATCCCTTCAGCTAACACAGCCCATCCTGACCGACTGACGGGAGGAATAGTAATCAGGCACACGGTCACGTGGACGACACCAGGTTGCAAACTTTAAACTATTCAACAGGATGGAATACAAAATGTAGTATTTGTTGCATACATCTTTGAAGAATATTTAACGTCTATGAAAGCACTGTAATAAATATAGTTTTTTTTCTAATCAAAACGACGGCATATTTAGTAGTTTTGTGAACTATTTTGTTAAAAGACGTACGAATCACTCTCGATGTTACACAGCCAGCATGCTACCAATGTTAGCTAAATATGCCGTCAAACTTTTCAATTAGAAAAAATGTATAAATGTGACTCGTCAAAGGTTAGTCTGGATGGCGAAAAACGACCGTAACTCATAGATATAAAAACACTGTTTTATATCTACACAAGGGCTGTCAATCAATTAAGATTTTTAATCGCGATTAATCACATGATTGTCCATAGTTAGTTGCGGTTAATCGCAAATTAATCACATATTTTTTTATCTGTTCAAAATGTACCTTCAAGGGAGATTAGTCAAGTATTTAATACTCTTATCAACATGGGAGTGGGCAAATATGCTTGCTTTATGCAAACGTATGTATATATTCATTATTGGAAATCAATTAACAACACAAAACAATGACAGTTATTGTCCAGAAACCCTCACAGGTACTGCATTTAGCATTAAAATAATATGTCCAAATCATAACATGGCAAACTGAAGCCCAACAGGCAACAACAGCTGTCAGTGTGTCAGTGTGCTGACTTGACTATGACTTGTCCCAAACTGCATGTGATTATCATAAAGTGGGCATGTCTGTAAAGGGGAGACTCGTGGGTACCCATAGAACCCATCTTCATTCACATATCTTGAGGTCAGAGGTCAAGGGACCCCTTTGAATATAGCCATGACAGATTTTCCTCGCCAAAATTTAGTGTAAGTTTGTCCATGAAAGCACTGTAATAAAACGGTAAATTACACATGGATTAAAATAAGCACCAAACAACTGTTGTGTTTTTCCACAACACTTTGAAATGTGTGTTAATCATCCGAGGTAGTCTTACCAAACCAGAAATCAAAAAAGGGGTGGCTCTCGTTCTTGGCGTCCTAATGATGTGTTTTCATCCAAAGCTAAACGTCTGTCTTTGTGATCTCTTCCTGCAGCAGCCTAGTGTTCTGTCAGCCGCCCAACCCAGGCAATAACTGTCATTAATTAGTCTGATAAATTACGTCCAAAACAATGACATGTTTAAATGGTCCAATTTAGCTCAAATCCTAAATGAGATATTACATCAAAAGCCAGCCGTTTCCCTCTTTTAGCCCATTTAAAGAGGCACACTGCCTTCCTGAAAGCGTTTTAAAGGTTACGATTTCCTCAGATGATAAAGCGGTACCTTTTAATGAAATTCTAATTAGTAATTTCATGGACTTTGTAACCAACCATATCTGATTAGTGCACATTTTCACAGCCCACTTTAATTAAGCACACTTACAGTACAGTTTCAAACATTCGCCACTTGAAGATGGAGCTTAGCGCGTCAGAAAAACTTACTTTGTAAACACAAATGTTGCGATTTCTTTTCTTAATTAGATTAAATTTGATTTCTTTTTGTGTTTGTAGAAATATCTTTTTTTTTTTCGACTTCTGTAGCACATGCCCTTGAACATGAAAATGTGGTGATGATAAGGTTCTCATTACCTACCATGATTTGGGGTTACTATTTAATATGATGACAACACAATTAGTGGGCACACATGTTTTTTCTTCTTTTGTGCTTTTTCCTCTTTTTGTGTGAGCAAACGCATTCCCAGACTTTAAATTTGTTGATTAAAGGTGTTGACTTGACAACGACAAACACAACTTCACATGGGAGGGGCCGTTACAGGTCGTTGCTTCAACATGTTTTAACCACACTACAGTTTCCAAGTAGGTTGCATGTCTCCCGTCCCGTTTTGTCAAAGCCAATTACACATTGTTGGTGTGCTGCTGAGGCTTGGGGACCGTTGACCAAAGAGCCCCAAGACATAATCTGATTTCACTTTCATTCAAATCATTTTCCACTTTGAGATCTAATCCTGGTTTCACAATATGAACTCTGACCTTGAATATGAACCGGACTGCAGTTGGTATTTAATGTTCATCAGAGCTCGATGTGGGAGTCTTCCCCTCACAGTGGAGTGCTTTTGACACAGCCTTCACCCAGCTGCCCCGCAGTGGGCCCCAGTGGACCCTCTCAGGTCCCTAACCACACAAGTGTTTCCACGGTGGCGAAACTGTTTCAGTCTGACTGACATCCCAGTGTTGGGGAACACAGTTATAAAAGTGCACAAAGCGTGACAGACCACCTTGGCCCTACCTCCTCGCCCCATCTCCCCTTTTAAACATGGAGTCCACCCTGTCAAGTCACATGCCGGAGCCGTAATTTAGACTAATAATTACCAGACATCACCACAATGAAACATCAGTGTCTGAACTTCTTTGGACCAAACTGAATTTTAATACATTTGGAAAAGGTTGGCCGGAGGCAGGAACCCCGCACACTGGGAAAAGGCAGCGCACATGTGGAAGCACTTTGGGAAGTGATAAATGATTTGAAATCCGCAGCGTCCCCGAAAATGGAAATTAGGGCGAACAGGTGTTAAATGGGAACCACTGGTGCATTTTGAACAGGGGAAAGAAAACGTCCCGGGTCTTTGGGGCCAGATGTGACAGGGCTAGGGCCCGGGATGGGGAGGGCGTTGCTGAGCGGTCATGGCCCGAGGTGTGTGATGTGTGGAGGCCCCATGTGCATGACCTCCCCTCCAAGAAATAACGGGCCGCTTGTGTCAGCTGTTCTGGGGGAAAAGTCCTCTCGTACCCTCCCCGTCGCCACAAATACGCTGCTTCTCAGGAGCACATAAATAGAAATATTATCAATTTATATTTAGCGTAACTCGCCTTACAGATAACATGTGTAAAGCCATTTTTAGCTGTGATCTCTGTACATGTGAGGTATTCGAGCTGAAGACTACGTTAATGGCAACTTGAGCTCGCACATTCTCATCACCTCTGGCATTATTGCTAATTTGTATGGGTGCCGTCTTTAACGTAGATAATTGCCATAAATTGGAGCGTTATTCACAGCGGGTCAGGAAATGGCCAAGTATAACAGCCATCAAGCGAGGAAGACTAATTCTCCCTCCGCTCCGCTGCCTCATACTCTAACTGGGGTTTTCAGGCCAAGGGAACTGGGCCGCAGCCTAAATGCTTGTGATTTCATTCACATCGTTCCTGGGGTCTGTTCACCTTAGGGAGCCATTCGAAATATGATGAGTCATTTACATTGTCAGAGATAATGAATGAATAACAAAATGTTGCTGGTGTTACAGAAAATAACCCAAGTAAGTAGGAAGAAAACGGGATTGGGTTTCATTGCCGGAGCGACAGTGAATATTCTCTCATTTTGGACAATCTGAGCAGCTGACACTACCGCCTCGTTTCCACAGAGCTCTGTGTACGTATGCGAGTCAACAGGAAGTTCATTCATTCCTATGGGAACCTCCGTGATCTCCGATGTGTTAGCGAAACTCCTCCTTCTGTTTTGATTTTTTGGACCGTAATTTGCCCCTCAAGTACGTTGAAAAAAATGTAACTTTTGCGGCAGATAACGGACGGACCATATGCAACTATGCACTGTTATGCTATCTTCCTGTGGAATTAGCAAATTAATAAACTGACATAAAATGTTGTGACAATTTCACAAACTGCTGTGCGACTGGGCTGCATATTTAGTAGTTTCGCACTCTATGTTACAGCGCTAGCATGCTATCGATGTTAGCTCAATATGCCGTCAAACATTTCAATTAGAAAAAATATGTAAATGTGATTCGTCTAGACTGGTCGGCGACAAACAGACAGCGACTCAAAGATATAAAAACACTGTTTTATATCTATGTAGTAACTTCTCTCCCATATCTGCGGTAGTGTTTCTATCCATCAGTAAAGAGATATATTTCCTGGCGTTGAACACTAGGGGGCGTATAATATTTTTGTTGATTGCAGATTTATGAACACAAAACAAAACTGTGTGGAAACGAGGCGTTAGCAGCCTCTATCCACCTAAACACCCAACCTCTAATTTCCTCACGCACACACACTTTTACACATATCTTATCACTGTTTGGTAGACTTTCCTGGTGAAGTTTCTTTTCCACCCTTCCCCCTGTCAATCTCACTTTCTCTGCTGATTTCATGGAAACGTTCTCAGGCTTCACTGAATCGTCCACTTGTTTTAGCTCAAAACTCTCAGGTAGTTTTGTCCCAGCTGTCCAAACAAGAGGAGTCAACATTAGGCACGTTTGCAGGCTCGGGTGATGTCGATGCCTGGTTATATATATATCGCCTCGACCTGAGAAGATCCCAGAATGCATCACTCTGCTATACTGATGTAGAAAATGGACAGCTGTTGGGACTCTGTGGCACGCTGCCCAGACGGAGCCTAATCCTATCTATACATCAGCATAAGTTAACCATTTCATTAACCGCTGCTGTGGGAAGGCTGCGTGGCTGCATTGTTTTGCCATGACACCACTGTATGGGAGTTTAATTGGCTATTCCATTAATAACACGGGCAAACTAATTTAGTAGAACCTGTCCTCTTTAAACCGCGGGAACAAAGAGTAGGAGGGTGGAAATCAATCTCAGCTTTGTGCCTGAGCCACTGACCCGTTCATGCTTTGAAGATTGCTGCTGTAAAAAAAAAAAAAAAAGCATCTGAGAAGTTATTTAACTACAAACAGAGCCTACCTTGCCCATTCCAGCTGCATAATCAGGCATAATAAGTGACTGCAAAGGTCCACTTAATGTATTTCTAACACTGGAGACCTGCTAATCCTGTCAGGGGGAGTGAAATGGAGGGGGGAACCGTGCAGAAGCCCAGCCATGGAGCTGAGCATTTAACTCCATAACCATGCAGGCAAATGCCTGGGCGCCTTTCACACAAAAAGAGAAAGAGAGGGAGAATAAGCCCAGCTTCATATTTCAACCCAAAGTGGGGATCCATTTTTCCGCTTTAGTGGCCATCGAGGAACAGTGGGAATAACAACAACAGCAGCCGCGGCAGTAACAGCCTGTCTCACTGGGCTGAGTCCTCATAAACCTACGCCATTATCACTCTCTTTATGGGCCTTTAAATAGAGAGCCCTTCAGATCAGCCATGTGTGCTCGGCTAGGTGAACATCAGCCCCCTCGCTTTTTCT
Source organism: Sebastolobus alascanus (assembly GCA_916701645.2). Classification (NCBI taxonomy): domain Eukaryota; kingdom Metazoa; phylum Chordata; class Actinopteri; order Perciformes; family Sebastidae; genus Sebastolobus; species Sebastolobus alascanus. The sequence continues at coordinate 467,893 of CAKAOJ020000358.1, forward strand.
GGCGTTTGTAACAAGACATTTGCTGCTTTTTTGGATTAAAAATATGTTTCTTGCGGACGTTGTGTACACTATCCCGTATGTGTTTGCACTATGGCTGTCAATCGATTAAAATACTTAATCGCGATTAATCGCATGATTATCCATGATTAATTGCAAATTAATCACACATTTTTTATCTGTTCAAAATAGGTACTGCATTTACCATAAAAAATATGCTCAAATCATAACATGGCAAACTGCAGCCCAACAGGCAACAACAGCTGTCAGTGTGTCAGTGTGCTGACTTGACTATGACAGCCCGCGACAACCTCCACAAGATCGATTGTGTTAATGCGTTAAAGAAATTAGTGCCTTTAAAATGAGTTTACGTTAACTTTGACAGCCCTAGTTTGCACATGCACCCATTTTTCCGTAGGCAAATTGTATTCAATAGCTTTTTTTCGTGATCTTCACAAGCTGTTTATTACTCATTCCTATTTATTACATTTATTTACCTGACGTATGGAACAGCCGGTTTTAATGCAAGTTAAATAACTATGAAATGATAGAAAGCAAAAATCAGACATAACCAGAGGAAAATGTGCCTTCCGGCGCGGATGCCCTGTGAATAATGGAGGCATAAAAAAGGGAAGAAAACAAACAAAGAGTCCCAAATCAACAAACACACTGAGACTCATCAGATATCGCGTTTTCCCCAGCTCTGTTTGTCAAAACACCTTTTATGGTGGTCTTTGAAATTCAGGGGCCCCCATTAACAGTTCAAGCATATAATCACATCTCCGTAATGAGGTATTAATTAAGCGAGGGGCATCTATTGGCCCGCTAAACAGCCTCATAAACAATTGACAGGAGATTTGTGATTTTTGACTCCCTGACACCATTAAACAAATCAATATTGGGTTTTGCAGACATGCTCTCCGGCTGGCTCTCTCTGGTCTTTGCCAATCAGCTCTGTGGAATACTAATGAGGGAATTAACTGCCTCATATTCCGCACGTGTCCCATCAAACAGATCCTTATCGAGGGAGTCTCATTTGCATGGAAGAAGACTCTGCTTTGTAGGTAAAGATTTCACAATATGTCACTCATTATGCCAGCCCATCCCATCCCGACTCAATCTCCCTCCCCTTGTCTCTTATTTTCTCTCTTGAACACCCCCATGACCACCAACACACACATTTATAGGCCCTGTTTGGTCTTCTAGACCGACACAGAAATGATGATGTAACATAATAAACACAATAATGGTTTTCGAGTGGCGTGTTTATCCTCCGTATTTCTGTTCAGATTTCCTCCCACCACGCCTACAGTACAGTGTGTTCTCTGAAATGACTGCCTGTTTGTTGTCGCCCGCCATTGCGCTCCTTTTGAGTGCTGCAGTAATCTTGTTTGATGAATATTGCGCTTAGAGTGCTTAATGATGTTTGCTGTTCAAATTACAATGGTGAGTCGTCCAAACCTGCTTTTCCATTGAGTGTTACACAGTCTAAAATAGTGTCATATGCTGCGGCTGTACGGTGTGTGTTTAAAATAAGAGAAGCAAGTCTTTATCTTTCTAAATTAAAGTCAGCCCCCTTGGAGTTTTTGACCACTAGTAGCGCTGTGGAGCAATGCTTTTATGAGTGGATGCCAGTTTTGTTTGTATCGTGCATGTGCAGGAGGACGCGCGTGCACACGTGCGAGCATGCGGGTGGTGCAATTCACATCTTGATGGTGGTACCGCGGCAACAAATGCAACATTGCGCCAACAAATTCAGCAAAGAAGAAGACAGCTAGCAAGCAAACATGGATGTAAACAACACACAATTTAAAATATTTTAAAAGAAGTCCGCTTTGCAAATGTTTTGTGAAAACATGTATTCAACATTTTTGCTTTCCTACTATGACAAGTCAAAGTGTCTGCCATAGAAACAGCAGCCTATTGTGTATTGTGAATACCTGCAAACTCTCTCGCCTTCCAGCAACAATCACCGTTTTTAGTGTCAACCAGGTCATTCATGTGAATCGTGTAAATCCGAAGTTTTTGAAAAGAACCCTCGACCTTGGTGAATGTGCGTAGCTTTTATTGTCATAGCGAACATTAACGTGCATTGTAACTGTCTGTTACTGTCTTTTTTGGAGGCTACAGTGCGCCACTTTATTTGCTTCAGGTTCAAGTGAATTACGTGAGAATGATTGTCCGTGGCACGCAAGATTTTACCGTGAGTCAAGTTTGATTAACGTTACCTGGTTACGGGTTACGGCAAAGTAGCCGCTGCCTTACAGAACAACAGAACAACAGAACAACGCAACGTAAATAATGTTGCAGACTAGTATTAACTAACTTCATGGCGTGTCTCACCTCAGTTACCAGTGGTGGAAAGTAACTAACTACATTCACTCAAGTACTGTACTTAAGTACAAATATGACGTGCTTGTACTTTCCTTGAGTATTTCTATTTTCTGCTACTTTATACTTCTTCTCCACGACATCTCAGGGGCGAATCTTGTACTTTTTACTTCACTACATTTATCGGACAGATTTAGTTACTTTGGAGTTTCAAATTATTATAATACAAATTATAATCAATAAATAATTATGATATTATTATATCAACTTGATATATACTGTATATATTTCAAAATTTTATAACCCTATATACCTTCATCAGCCGCAATATTAAACTGAACAAATTAATGCATCAATAATTATAATCCGATAATATAATACGGGGCCACTGCATTGTGAGTACTTTTACTTTTTTAAGTCCAATTTGATGCTACTACTTTTGTACTTTTACTTAATTGCCAGCTGATTCTGTGGCCCATCTCTGTTGTTAGATATTGTGATTAAAAGAATCAAAATGCAATAAGATTTATTTTAAGTAGTTTTCTCGTTGTATTCTAATCTCAAAACCCTCCAAAAGGCTTCGTTTGCGTATTAAAATCACTAAAAATGTTGAACCCCCCCTACCTGATTTTAGTTTTGTATCCTGTCACCATTTTCACTGGTCTACACTTTGCAGGTCTGGTTGTGTATGTAGGATTGTAATGCACTAAACTAAAATGATCACTGTGATGTGATCAAATGTCAGACGGAGTTGGAGCTGCATTCATTGCGTTTCCTTGCAGCATTACATTCTCCAAGTTTAGGTTTCAGCAGGTGAGCCCAGAAGGACAGAGCATCTAATTTAATATATCTTGGGAGTGCTCACCCCAGGAAAATGAGTGACAGGGGATGGCCTGTTGTCTTTGTGCTGTGTGTGTGGCCGCGGGGCGGTGAGTTAATGCAGGAGATTGACTCTTAATTGCAGTGGGGAACGCTCATCTTTTCTCATTAATGAGACGGAGCCAGAGCCTGGAGATTTTCTCATCACACAAATACTCTCCTGCACCGGCCAGGTTAAGTGCTGTTTAGATTATTGGCTTCCTTGCATATGATTTCTTCCGAGTTCTATGTCTCCGATTGTGAGCACAAGCAAAAGATGAGATGGGAGTGAAGCAGGGGTTAAGGGAAGTTGTGTGTGTGTGTGTGCGCTTGCTTGCTGGGGATAGGGGGGGGGGGGGGGGTCTCTGAAGTGAGGCAGTCACATGTGTGATACAAGTCCAGAAGAGGCAGGGCTCAATCCAAGGGGCTGGTGAAACCTCTTCATAGAGCCTAACAAGGCAGATGAGAAGGCCATTTATGGGATCGTGTTTCATTTGCATTTTGTCCAGCCTCCAGATCAAAAGACAATCTTAATTTGAGGGCTGCACCAATAGAAAGTGAGTGTTTCCTGATGGATACAGATGTTGCGGCTAAGGCAGAGCAGAGGCGGCGGAGGAGAGGACTGCTGCGGGTCTGTCTGTCTGCCTGTCTGTGTGTCTGGAGGTGGGGGTTAACCTCCGCCTAAAGAACGACCACTGGCTCCCCATGATGCATAACCGTGAGGGATTAGAGAGCACAAAGCAGCAGACTGTTTGGTGGAGCACTAAAATGTGCTCCTCCGGGGCTCATTGAAAAATGATTGCCGATTAAGTGTTTGAAGTCTGCCAAAGACGAGTGTGCGTTTTTAGTGGGACGACGATGAAACTCTATCTTTCCTGCTTATGCAGGCAATTTTCCCTCTCTTTTTCCACTAACTGTACCATGATGTGTGTTCTCTTGTCGCGCCTGGAGTTGAGGTTGCCAAACTCATTTCACCTCTTGGACCCCAGCTTGACTGGAAGCCAGACAACCAAAAGTGATAAGAGTGAATTAAGCTGTTACTCTCCAGCGGGAATGTTATTATACCGCCAGAGAGAGGCATTGATTTCCTTATGAGAACAACAGGTGAGCTTGTAGAAAATAACTCAGAGTCCACCTAAATAGCAGGTAATACCGAGTCTATAAAGATAAAATTATGTTTATGTAAATAAAGAGGATAAGGCTCAAGAACTCAATTCACACATGATAAATTGGGTGATGTCCTAATACCATATTTAGAGCACCATAGAAGTCACCATTTCTAGGGGGTTCTATTTAAGTTTCTTTATTCATCATATGCACAACAATTACAGCAAGCAGTCGTTTGTAATAAAAATCTTGGGTCTGAGGTACTCTTCAACAATGCTTGTTAAAAATGTATATCTAAAAAAGTTAATGTTAAAATATAGGGCTTAAATATTAACATGCATAAATATAAAATAGTAATGTAATGTAAATGGTCTAAACAGTTTGTAAAATAATAAGTAGAGTATATGGAGTATAGAGCTAAGGTGACAGTATAGTGGTAAAAGCAACATTGTTTTATTTTTCAAATGGTATTTTTCGTGCACGATTTGGCGTTTTCTCCGGTATTTACTTACAGAATAATGAAGTATGGCTTTAAGTCGATGGCGGGGTCAGTCAGCGTCGCCCTGCAGAGGCATATGGAACTGTGCTTCCTTTGATTAATTGAACCCCTAAGAAGACTAATACTCTGAAGTGAACTGGAGGAAATAATTTGTGCGAGAGACAATGTCGAGAGCGATGACAAACATAGCTTAGTGTTTCCCTGGTTGCACCTCAATTCCCCCACGATGTCAGCTTTGAAACTGCGGCACTCCTCAATATATTATCATGTTACACTCATTTGTTTTCATTATCGCATCAAAGAGGATCTGGTCATGCAGCGGCCATTTTCTGCTGTACGGAGGCCTAGAGAACAAATGTGACTCTGGAGTCACTCTGGGGTTATACAAACAATGAGGAATCTGCAGTTTAATAAAGGGTTAGACTCACATTCTTATGTTACTACCTAAAGAGAGCACCAGCCACCGGACTTCAGAGTGAAAAAAGTCCTCAGTGTTGCCTCCTTTTGAACTAATAAGAGCTTTAAATTAATTCATTCAAATAATCGCATGATTGTCCATAGTTAATTGCAATTAGTCACAAATTAATAGCACATTTTTTATCTGTTCAAAATGTACCTTAAAGGGAGATTTGTCATGTATTTAATACTATGCTTGCTTTATGCAAATGTATATATTTATTATTTGAAATCAATTAACAACACAACAATGACAAATATTGTTCAGAAACCCTCACAGGTACTGCATTTAGCATAAAAAATATGCTCAAATCGTAACATGGCAAACTGCAGCCCAACAGGCAACAACAGCTGTCAGTGTGTCAGTGTGCTGACTTGACTATGACTTGCCCCAAACTGCATGTGATTATCATAAAGTGGGCATGTCTGTAAAGGGGAGACTCTTGGGTAGCCATAGAGCCAATTTTCATTCACATATCTCGAGGTCAGAGGTCAAGGGACCAGTTTTTCCTCACCAAAATTTAGCGTAAGTTTGGAGCGTTATTTAACCTCCTTAATGACAAGCTAGTATGACATGGTTGGTACCAATGCATTCATTATGTTTTCTAGTTTTATATGATGCCCGTATCTTCACTATAGCTTTTAAATTGAGCACGCTACAACCTCCGAAAGATCGATATGCGTTAATGCGTCAAAGAAATTAGTGCGTTAACGTGTTATTATCACGTTAACTTTGACAGCACTAATTCAAATCCTTATATAAAAACTCAACTACTCAAAATGTTATTACGCAGCAAAACTAGACTTGAAAGCCGTGTTTTCTCCTAACTAGTGTTGGTAAACAATGGCAGAGTTTTGTTTAAGGGCTGTAAAAGGAGCTGAGTGGGGTATGTTAAGTAGTCTCACAGAGAAGCCGGAGGGCGAGGGGTGAAGGGAGAAGCTGGCCCCAGCGGACAGGTGGAGGTAAGCTGAGAGCCGTACCACCCAAGGGGAGGATGAACTTGAGACGTGTCCCTCACCGTCCTGTGAAGGTGGAGGTCAGCAGACAGCCACGCTGATCGGCCCAGATGCCCCCAGTCAGCAGGAAGCACCGGACCCTTCTTCCCTCAGATGAAATGAAGCCTCCGGCGGGCCGGGTCAGTCACAATTAGGACTCATAAAATATAATCAAAACCTCAAAAGCTGGGCTGCAATACTCGGGTGGTCAGGACCGAACAGAGCACATCTTTGTCCCGAGAGAGGGATTTACTCAAGCGTGAAACAGACACACCTTGTTCCAATGACTGACATGTATCTCTCAAACAACCACCTTTAAAGCCAGAGTCGACTTCTGCTTTAAAAAGAAAGAATTAATTAGGAAACTGTGATTCACACACTTTTTTAAGTGTCACAACCCCTTCACAGGAACCTTCTCCACTATATATAGGGCTTTTAAATTAATCTTCCTAAGACATCACAATATGGCGATAACCGTCTGTAAGCCCAGAGGTTGTTTGTTTTCCACCAGCATCTCTATCTAAGGCAGATTTATTGTTTGTTTTTGAAATCTGGTAATTAAGGCAGCTGCAAATTTGTATTTCTGTTGTCTGAGGCCTCGGGCCAGGATTAACAGCATTTAGCATTGTGGAGAGTACCCCGCCCCCCTTAAATAGGCTAGATAAAAAACATGGAAAGATGAGTTTGTGGCGTGGTAATATACACAGAGAAAGGGTGTTTATGTAATTGTTCATAAAATGATTCATTAATTGATCATTCACACACACACTGGGGTGTTTGGGATGTTAAGGAAAGCTGCCAGTAACCGTTGTAGGTAGTAAATACTGTATGTATGTCATAAATTATAGACACAAGACAGTCATCCAAAGTTTATCCAGCTCCTCTGACAGATCAAATATATCAATGAGGAGATGACTAATAAGTAATATTTATGTTTCCTGCACTTCAAGGCTCACCACAGACATAAATCACATATTCTTAAGTGAAATAATTACAGCTACACCTGCGTTTGGATTGTGGTTTTGACACCGAAGTGACGCACGATGCCAAAAGGTATTTGGAATGGCCATTGCTTTTTGACACTCATTACCGCGGTATTACAAGAGCACGTCAAGCACGAACATATTTCCCATTTCTGCAGTACAACTTGAACAAAGAGTTACATTATAGCCCAGGAATCCTTAGACGCTCACTAGGCCTTATTTGCCCCCAGGCTGCACCCATGGGTGACATCTCAACTCCCTGGCTTATTACACCTGCCCGTCAAGCCTCGGTCTCTCAACCTCTTGCTCAATAACAAACATGATTTGAGCTGTCACCGGGGGTGACCCGCTGCACAGACTTGCTCGCCGAGAGGAAGTTTTCTGTTAAAGACGGCGCGTTTGAAAGCAGATGAAGGTGATAAGCCAGATTGAGCAGGTAATAAGTCATTTTAACTGATTCATCAGTTAACTCATTCTGACGTGCTGATATCCATACTGATAATATCTGCTGCAAATTATAGGCTATGAAAAGATCAACTTTACAGGTTCACTGATGTGACAGTAAGAGATTTTGCCTGTAGATTGTGAAGCCTCAACCTCGGTTTGCAGACGGTCATGATTTACATATTTTTCAGCCACTGTTCCTTCGCTAAAAGTAGTAAACTATGTGCTCCCAGCAGTGTCACTATAAATTTAAAAAAGAAAAAGGTGACACTGTAGCCTATTTTCCCCTCTTTTACAAAGTTTGTTTTTCTATACAATAAACAATACAGTCGGTTAGATAAACACGAGGGGCCACACAAATAAATTCTGTATATGGGGCTGCTTTTCAAATAAATTCATTTCTGTTTTCACACACTTGCCAGTCGATAGAAGACACATAAGCGATGCAGCCGACAGTATACCCAGTTTATGAAAGTATATGTATTTGCTGTTGTAGCAGGCCTGTAGTGCACAGAGAAGTATACACTTTGCATTTCCTGCAGTAGCAGTTGTTTGAAGTAACCAGAGGAACTCAGTAGTTCATATTAACAGTGATGCATCACAGAAATGATGTTATGTTGCAGTAGTCTGCAATTTACATTTGCACTTGAACTGTACGTTATATGTAGTTTCTAGTTGTAGTTTTGTCATGAGGATAACCTGTTTGAAGTCATAAAGCCAGTGTCAGGATGCAGGTTTGTATGTATGATGTAGGTAGATGAGTGTTCCTCTGTGGAGTTGCAAGCTTGTCCAGTGTTGAGATGAACGAAGCCGGGAGCTCTCCTGCAGTCAAACCTCAGCATGTTCTGATTGACACTCACAATCCAGTCCAATAAGCAAGGACTTGTAGCACCTCAAGCAGATCCGATTTGACCAGAGTTTATGTTGTGTTACATTTAGGGATGCACCGATACCACTTTTTTTCATACCGAGTACGAGTACAAGTACTTGCATTTGGGTACTTGCCGATACCGAGTACCAATAGGAGTACTTAATAATACCATTACAGTTCTAACAATGACTTTGAAAACCTGTTTTATTTTCATCAGATGTTCCTCACTTTCTGACTGTATCAGATTAAATATACAACACGATGCTGTTGCTGACATTTTAACATTCAACTTTGTGTTTTCCTGATACAAACAAGAGCACAGTCTGCAGTAGGGGTGTTAATAATTAACCCCTTTAAATTCTTTGTCTCTTGCACCGCATCAAATAATTAGCAGGCCTGTATTTAATAGTGGTGCAACGGTTCAACAAGCCCAAGGTTCGGTTTGTACATCATTGAAAGGTTTGGTTTTGCGTCCCTAATAAGCACAGTATCGGATACTGGTTTCGGTATCGGTGCATCCTTAGTTACGTTGATGTGGAACAGCTGGAGAACATCAAATGGCATTGCTTCAGATATGAAATAATTCAGAACTGCTAACATCACAGCGATATGTACACGTGCAACTGTCGATCCATTGAAATTAGTATTTGCAAGAAACTGTATAAATGATCTCAGTTTTGTTGTATTAGTAAGTACAGAACATGAACGCATACAGTCTGGCTACATTGTGAATCTGCAAAGGTAGAGAGAGTGTGTGTCAGAGGAGAAGTTTATTTTTCCTCATACATTCCTCCACCTTAGCTCTGTCATAAGCTATTTTCTGCTCCACTGCAAATCCTAATTGATCGAGCTCAATCTTAGCTTTACATTACATGGGCAGATGACATCACTTGATACAGATATTTTGCGCCGCTCTCGCAGGCTAATGTTGTTTTGCCAGCTTTATGGCAACGCACTGTCTAGACAAAGGCGTGTGTACACAGAAATCCAGTGTATAAATGTTTAGACAATCATTATTTTAATTTAAAAATTTTAAGGTTGACTTGCCTTTGGTGGAAGGTGCCTGTCATTGTTGGATGGTGGCAGCGCGACTGTTATGCTAAGGCCTCCAGTGCTTTGGTCTCTTTCAAGCTCACATGCTTCAGGAGGCTAAGTCAAGAGTGAGGAGACAATAGTGTAATTTATTAGATAGCAGAAGATCGGGCTCTGCTGTCACTCCTGGTTGTCTCACAGGTTATACTGTTATTGTTTCAGTTATGAAGCAATGATGGAAGTAATTTTGTGTCTGTCATTTCTGACAGTCAGCGTTCTCATAATATAATAATCCCTTTATAATCCTCCACCGTTTAAACACGTGACATATGATTAAATGGTGTCGGAATAGTTTCTCATACAAAATGAAAACCAGGTATCTCAATTTTTTAAGTTTTTTTAATAAAAGTTTGAGTTTATGTGCTGGGTTTTATAAGCGATCGTAAACCCAAGAAGGAGAGATTTCTCAATGCTGTCCATATGTTCAATTTAAGTTAAAATATGACTGCACAAGAACCTTGGTTCTATTCTGCCGTTGTGGTCAAGTACAAAAGTTGTTTGACAGCAGCATTTTTCAGCTGTAATGTCTTCCTAACACCTTAACTCTCAGCACCAAGAGCACATTTTCTTCCTACATACCATAGTCTTTCTTTTTAACAAGACAATTAAGACGTTCTCAAACATCAGTCACTGCGGGCTTTATTGGCATTCATTTCTTCAGGGTAGTACAGCAGCCTCCCAGAGGGGCTGCTAAATCAACCTTAAGACCTACGACTAGTGCTTTAACCCCTTGACTACCTCTCTCCGGCTCCTCCCCCTCTCAAAGCTTGTCCTTTAGACATTTACTAATAAACAACAGGTCAGCACCTGCGATGGCAGGTGATTTATCTGACCCTGAGCAGCCATGACGAACGCGCCGTGGGGAGGGAGGCGGGGTGGAGGTTAAGGAGGGGAAGATCCTCACCAGAAAACCAGCTCCACAGCCCCGGAGGCCTGGAAGTCAACGCCCCCACTGTAAAGCACTTACTGCTCACTTCGTTCTGCTTCTCATCTGACTGTTTTCTTTATTTCCCCAGTAAAAGACGGCAGAATCGTTCCCGTTTATCACCATGAGCTCATAAAAAGCCTGGAGGATAAAATAATCACTTGTGCGGCGGGTGGGGGGGGGGGGGGAGATGAGGTGTGTCCCCAGTGTGTGACATCACTGAGCCTCGCCACATTGTCCGACCTCCTCCCAAATAACTACGCCCAGTCTCTGCTACCTGCCAGGCCGGTCACACTGGGCCACCATGTCGTGGACCAATGATAAAGGATTAAAGCATGTTTCCCCTGCATCTGTCCAATGGATTGAGCTGATCAGACAAGGTACAGTGCGGGATGTTGTCCAAGGACCTAACTAGAGCAGAATTATTGAGTAACAGGAAATTAAAAAATTCCTGCAATGCCGATCCACCACTCAAAGCAATTCTTTCGCAATCTGGCTTGCCCCCTCTCTGAACTCCAGCCATTGGGGGTTCATTGTTTTGTTGTCACCGCCGAAATATCTCCAAATTAAAGACAGAAACGGGAACAGCAAAGTCATGGTACCTTTGCTTTTTGTTACATCATAACAGTACAATGTATACTGGATTACTACTTGTGTACATTACTAACATTGAACCTGAGCGATAACACAGCTCCCAAAAGTTAATGAGAATACAGGGAAGTTTAATGATTGCATTTAGTGTTATTCTAGGTTGCCTGGTTCATCCATTTGGGATGTTTACTTAGCTCCTCTTGCCAAATGCAGATAGCTCTCTAGCTGTTAATTCCCCGCATAATACATGGGATAAAGGCCTAAATGTCCCACTGTTCCAAATCTCCCCTGAATAATTACACTGAAATTTTATTCAACATCTATGCCTCTTAGAGACAGATCCTTTTCCAGGAATTACAGGGAAAGGAACTAATATCTTACAAATCAGACTTTCATCTTACCGTGTGGGCAGTTTCCCTTTGAGTCAGGAAAGTAACCATACAGTAGGCGTTTTCAGACCAAGCAGGGCTTTTTTCTGTTTGCATTCGCACCGCCAATAGGAACGCTGAAGTGATGATCGGCGACGGTGCTACATTTCACAAGCTCTCGCTCTCTTTTTAAGTAATACAAGAATAAATAAACAACTCTGTTACATTGCCACAATCGTATAAACTCAAGCAAAATAGCCTTCACGAAAGTAGCTTTTGCGATTTCAGTTCAAATCGGCAGAGCGGGTGGGAGGGGTCGGTGGATGGGTCAAACAAACACAAGACTTTCAACCAAGAGACCGCTATTCGTGTCCCGAACTAAAAGTCCCTGGTCCGTCCAAAAGTAACGCAAGAGGGGTATTCGGTCGTGCATCGGTCTCCGAAGCCGAGGGGCACTGACCAAACGGCGGTATTTTACGAGTTGGGAGTGAGAATGGGTTGACCAATAACTGTACACCTGCGTCAACAACGTCACTCGTGGTTCCTCTTTTGCTGGGAGAGTACCTACCTTGAAAAAAGGAGCTAAAAAAATCCCTCAAAACGGCGTTCTAAGAACTACGATCGTTCCTAGTTCCTATGTTGCAGACAATAAAAATGGGAACTAAGCTCTTAGAACTAATTCCTTTGGTCCAAAAGCGCCTCATGTTACCAAAACCACATTACGCCAATCACAGCAAACATGGATGAAAATAAAATGCTTTGACTGTAACGGACATGTTCAGTCATATATTTAAAGTGTTCTTTTTACATGAATAAAATCAGACAGATGGAAAATTATTACATCATGAAACGACCTCTGAGTTGAGCTGTGTGCTTTTATGTGGGTGTTATTATGAGTTATGTGAACACATTACACAACCACCTATAAGTTAGAGCAGTCAGTGTCTGTAAAACTGTAAGCAGGTGTGAATGAAAACTGAACAGAAGTATCAAACTGTGACCGCAGGCCCTCGCCAGCCTTTTAGACTCAGTAACGCCGACTTTAAACCAGCATGTAAAATATTAACAAACGGAGGAAAAATTACAGGTGCATTACTTTAGATTTCAGCAGCATGTGGGAACAGTTAATGCGGCACCACTAATGTGGCCGAGCTGGCTGCTCTCATTAGCAGGACGGCTGAGGCGGGAGGGCCGGGGCGCAGGGTGATGGAGAACATCCAGGACTATTTGTTCAAGACTTCAGCGCACCTAAACGCTACATGACGATTTTGTGAATTGACTTCCTGCTCCGAGAGAGACACTCCTCCAAAAGGCAGTGCAGCTGGGATCACGCACATGCACCATCAGTCCTCCGTTACCTCATTTTAACCCCAAACAGATCGGGGTCATAAAGTGCGCAAGTAGTTCATTTGTTTTAACCATCTGAGTGCACCAGATGGGTGGGGTTTACTCAACTGGAACAGTCCAGACAGCGTCACAGAGTGTTTAATTCACAGTTCATTCCTGTAATGGTCAAAACATTTTGGTATTACATTGTTAATGTTTCATCTCTCACCTCATCTGGCCTCAAGACAAGACACATGTCATCATGGAGGTCAGAAGATGAAACATTGAAACTAGAATAGTCTACAATTATGTGTGTGCCGCAGTAAATCTTTAATTTGAGAGGCTACATCACTTCCAGCACCACAACTAAGAAAGTCTTGGGAGTGTGCACGTTGTTTCCTCCTCTTTGTTAATTGTATTGTTCTCTGTGGTGGACAGTTTTGGAAACCTTTTACGGGATCCACTCTAGATGAAATTTCTCACTTCTTTAATACAGTATGTACAATTTCACACCACTTGTCTTGTGACAGGAAAATAAAATAAGGTAATAATATGTTTGGAAACTGCAAAAAAAAAATGAGATAAATCAGCAGTATGTCCACAATGACCTGAAATATTTTTTTTTTTTTGACCACTTGGGGGCAATGCAACAAGGGGTAAACACCTTTTAAGTTGCAAACATGTTAGCGAACAGTTGTTTATTTACACATGTATTTTCAGCAGATACAGAGCAACATCAGCATTTATGTGGAGTTGTGTTTCTGGCACCTGATGAATGGAAGTCCCATATTTACTCTCCTCTTAGTTCTGTTTTAGTCTCTTCTAACTCAGCAGCTACATGCTTCACTATGTTCACCAGCTTGTCTGCTGTTTGGCGTTGGACAAGTAGTGTACTGTCCTTTTTTGTTTAAAACAGCCGTCTACTTCTGGAAACGAAGCTGATGAGAGCGGTGAGACTCAATCTAAACAGTAAAGTCAGGGGCCGTAAAACCAGGGTTACCGGACGTCCTGAAAAATTCGAGACAGCCCCGAATTACGAGCAGTTGTCCCTACTCACGAAACGTTTTTATTAATTAGTGAATTAATTTATTTTTCTTTAGCCGTGTACAGTAGTGCCGCAACTTGATAAACAACTACGCATAGTGGCTATGCATAGCTATGACTTTGTTGAATTAAAACATTTATGGAGGGTAATTGAACCATCCATCACTAACATGGAGCCTGGTGTCCCCGTACCTGGTGAACGTCCAGCCAAAAAGCAACAACGTAGAGGGAAATACCCGTGGATCATTGCTGCCTTACAAGATCCAAACAAAGCATTTAGCACAGTCTGCAGGAAAGAATACTACTATTATTATTAGTACTGTTCGTTGACACTGAATGTAATGTACTGGAGGCCACGGTGGAAATAAGTAATGTGCATGTGGAAACTGTTTGGAAAAGGGCAGGCACTTTGAAAAAAAATACTTTGCAGCGATAGGATGAACCATCTGTCAATCAAACTCTTGCCGGAGCCAGTCGAGAGAAGAGCGAAAACATCTTTTCCATCGAGAAAAGCCTTCAGTGCCGTTACAAAGTTGACTATAAGCGACACCTTTCACATTATATCTAGTCCTTTGACCCATTATCAATGTAAAAATATTTATTAGGGTAGCTATAGGGCAAATGCGACTAGATGCAGGTCTGCTCCTGAACATGACCTTATCGTGTTTTACAATTGTTCTTGTGTAAACAGTCATTTCAGTCACTTTTAGGTAAGCAGAAAGTTAAATTAGCTCGCTAGCAAGTCAAACTGTCCAACAATCTGGTAAAACTTTCCCTATATGACACCAAAAAGCATTTAATATAGTTGTGTATACTTAACGCCTCATACAAAGTATAGCTGTGTTTGGCGCTGTCATGTACATTACATCAACCTCAACCTAATTCTGTTCCATTCCAACAATCATTTGGATTAATTGTCAAAGAAAATCTCCCGTACACAAACACAACGGTGAACTCTTGCCTTGAAAGCTTGTGTGTGTGTATATGTGTAGTGTGTGTGTGTGTGTGTGTGTGTATATGTGTGTATATGTATGTATTATAGAAGGTTATTTTTCTCTCTGTCACAAATGTGAGGACTTGAGTGGAGTGTGAGTTGTGTTTGAAAGGTGGTAAACCTGCTGAGGCTCTTTAATTTCCCCCCTCTTCACCGGCATGAGGGATGGTTCAAAGGGTGACTCTCTGACAGGGCATGTGATCGCTCCTCCGTCCTTTATCTGCCTCCCCACATTAGCACGTAAATGAGGCTGCACTTTGGGTTTTGGGAGCTGAAGCGTGCTCAGTGTAAACAGGAGTTGTACTGTTATCATTATTGGACAGATTTCTGACATCCTAACACCTCCGTTTCATTAACATTCAAAAGGGCTGGGATTTTGACACTGCCTCTGTTTATACAGATTTCTGAATATTTTGCAGTGGGGATTGTATACAGAATACTGTATACATAGTATCTCCACTGTTGAGTGGAGTTATACACTTCCATATTGGCAACCTAAGCATTGTGGTGTAGACGGATGATTGTGCCACTAAAGGCCGTTACACACCGGCGGCGTTTATTTCAAGCGATTAATTTCAATATATTTTTTCGAACTGTTGTTTTTTGTCATGAATACTTTCACACCTCTTCCTCACTGGATGCGATGCGAACGAGCGAGCGAACATCAGATTGTTTCAGCTTTTCCCAATGAAGATGTCCTAACCTGCTCCGTGCGCCAGCGAACAGGCAAAGCGGCGTGTCGCTTGTTTGAAAAACCGCTCGCCTTGGCTCTATTTATGCAAAATTTCACGCACCTCGAACCTATTTTCATTGGTCAAAATCAACGCTGACGGTAACTGAGAGCTAATCAATATCGCGCTCTCTATGTAATGGAGAGTGACATCGCTCGTAGTATATCTGGACCATTTTTCGCACTCGATTCGCCAGAGTTCGCTCAGTCGCTGTATGTTAGAACAGAACGCGAATACTACGTGGCAAAAAAGTGGTGTAACTTCTTTCCAGAACAAGGTTGATTTTCTGAGCTTTCTAACCGTGAAAAAAAGGCATCAACAAATCATGTTGTGAGGAACCGGCTAAGTTGCGCAACAACACGGAGGCTCCATAGTCCCAACCAGGACGGCAAACTCCTCATTTATTACTCCTTACAACCTTTCCATTCTTACCTTTCACAATAAAAGCCCTAGACATATACTATTCGCATTCGAGTATTTCTCATTTTCGTGTCGTTTATTCCTCACGCCCCTGGTGTGTAAAGGCCTTTATGCTGAATGTTTAAATGTGTCTTACACTACAGTCAGACCGTAAAGATGATTTGGAAGACATGATGACCAGAAGAGCGAGCTTTTAGTGCGAGTTGGAGCCAACATTGTATGTCTAATTAGCTACAGTGCTATATTTCAATGCGGCTTGCATATCGGTGTTGATGTGTATGCTGGAGTGTGTTCTCAGGCCTACAGTGGGGTGACTGCAGGGTCCCGAAACTCCATTGTGATTTGAGCAGAGCTTATCGCATGGGAGAGAACTGGCAGCCTCTTAAAAGGTATTATATGTGCTCTCGTTCTCCTTCCCTCTGTCTGACAGGAGCCCTTGGGATGAAAGGGAAAAGCAGTGGAAAAAGAGACATCGGTTCCCGACATGGGGAAGTCTTTGTTTCTATTCTCTCCGTCCCAAGTCTCTCCAGGAATCCTAATTTCCACCATTCACCTACCTATCGGCAGATAAAAGCTGGTTGAAGGGGGGGATTTCCTCAATTGAGACAGCTTGTAACCAGTCTGCATAAGGGGGGAGCCGCACAAAGCTCTGGAGTGAGAGGAGGTTGGAGCGCAGTTTTCAAATCGCTTTGAATTCGAACACAGTGGTGAGCGAGTTGTTCTAAAGGACGTTTTCACAGAGGCTGATCTGAAACCTGGCTGGGAATCTCTGAGCCGAGAGTTTGGATAAGAACAGTGACACACGACATGAGATCTCAACGAATCCTAAATGTTCCCAAAGCGAAGATGTTAACGCTGCTTGTGAGAGAGACTGACTAGTCTTGTTCTCTCATTATGTTGGTTTCTTGAAACCACTCTTATTAGGGCTGTTTTCGTTTTGGGGGGGGATGGTGCTTAGATGGTGATGTCCAAGTTCAGGGAATGCCAGGCCTGGCAGCTGACGTCCTTAATGCGGCTGCTTGGCATTAGAATGAGGGAGGGGGAAGTCCATGCCAGTCTCTGGGGAGTGGGAGGTGTTAACTTCTAATGGCTTTCTCTGCCACAGCCCTGACATCTGCAGGGCTCCCAGCAAAAGAGAGTGAGGCCTTTTTGAAAAATTAATGGAGCTGAATGCATCTCACAGCAAGGAGAGGGCTGGATTAATCAGCACATTAAGGGCTAGCTCCGGATTGGAAATAATTATTGGAGCTGACAAGGTGCAGAGGTGCCAGTGCCAGCTCCTTTCAGGAATGCATTTTAAAAAGCAGTTTAAAAAGCCTTCAGATGTTGGCATTATCTTGCGTGACCAAATTAGGAGCAAATGAGAAAAGTTTATCTGGCATTTTGGAGTATTGAAAGAGCTTAGGCTTTATAAATTATACAGTGTGTGTTTGTGTGCGTCAGCGTGTGTGCATGTGTGCGCACAAAAAGGGTGCAGATGTGTTTTCTGTAAGTGGGGGGAAGGGATGCAGGCAATGAGAATTATGGGCAAATCCTTTTTCACAAAAAAAAACAAAAAAACACCATAGGTTTCAGATTAAAAGTGGGTGGTTTGTTTTTTTCAAGAGGGGCCGCACAAAACTTTAAGGGGGATTAATTTAAATGGGTGCTTGAAACTATCATACTGTTTGTGCAAATGAAAAGTGGATGTCTTAACACCCTGAAAGAGCCAGACGGTAAACTGATTACTGTTGACCACCCATGAAAAGCATGAAGAAGGGGGGGGGGAGAAATTATTTAATAAGCGGCATGTTTTTCTCCCTTTCAGAAATAATCCTCTATAATTTTTCCGGGGAAGTGATTGGGCATGCGTTACAGTCATCATTAATATTCTCGATATTTCAGACATCATTTGCCAGATGATAGCGGCTTCCATCTGAACAGAATCAAGGTGATGCAAGCCAAGTCAAAGATAAAACCTATTTCTGTCAAAATGCTAACCATTGCCATTTTTTTTTTTCATTCAATTACAGTTGTGCAAAATTAAGTCCCACAAAATACTTATTTTAAAAGTGGATAACATAAGTTGGAATAATAACCTGCCATTTGTCAGTAAAAAAATCGTCTTTATCAGGGTTCCACATTAACCGTGGCCCGATGGCCCACGGTCACAAAAAGTTACTCCGTGGCCACCAAATATCTCCCTTTGGCCAGCAAGTTTTATCAGGACTCTCTTGAGAATGAGACTGCGTTTCTCAGTGTACTGTGTACTGAAAGCGACACAAGCGAACGTCAGCGACAAAATCAGTTTGATTGCATTGTTTTCTATTTGGAGTGTCCTAACTGGCCGCGAGCGACTGAACTTATGGGACGTCCTGTTTCTATTTATTCCTGTTGCTCGCTCTGAAAGCGCCGTGGAACGGCTGATTCGTGAAGCTGAAATGAGGAATTATCTTTAGGGATGTGATCGGGAGATCGACATTAATGCTTTGTAGTCGTTGGCACAGTCGTGCTTGGCTAGATAACTTAGATAACTTAGATAACTGCTAACGTTAATTGAGGTTCTATTGATTTATATTATGATGTTAATCAATAGACTCTATTCAGTAAAAATTAGTATTATTAGGTTTTTGTAGTTGGTTTCATATGATACCAGTATCTTCACTCTAGCTTTAAAAATGAGCCCGCTACAACCTAAAAATCGCAAGTTGCGTTCATGCGTTAAAGAAATTAGTGGCTTCAAAACAAATTTGCATTAATGCATTACTATCGCGTTAACTTTGACTGCCCTAAAAATTACTTATTTTAAAAGTAGGTAACATACATTTTTAGAATGCTATTGTGATAATAACCTGCCATTTGTTTAAAAAAAAAAATGGCAAAAATCTAACAAAAAATTGTGTTTATTGTCAAACTGGAACAGACAGCTTTTCATTGGAAGACTGAACTGTATTGCAAGTGAGTTAATACAAAACATTATATTATGGTGTGGATCTACTCCCTATAAAAGCTCCAGTGGAGCGAATGGCATTTAGCTCTGCAGCTACACCTTGTGATTCCTACACATTTTCACTTTTTAAACAATGCTACGAATTGCCCGAATGAGCCTTTTTTTGTGCTACTCTGCATAAAATGAATATGGCCTTTTTAGCCCCGAGAGCAAACAGAATACGACCAAATCGATTAACAGTAATAATGTTTACATCTTCATGGTGGTATGAAGACAACCACCTTTGAAGAGAGGCGTACCACAACATCAAAAGAAACTCCGTGAGGAATGCCAAATGTTTGACTGACTGTTTGATCTTTAAAGCCCCTCGATCAGATATGTAACCTTGGATAGGGATCTCCATTATGGCTGTTATTCTCTTTTAACTACAACGGCTCTCCAGGTAATGGCAACGCACTCAATAACAAATTGGAGGGGCTGCAATCGCCTTTACAATCTCTGTTCCACTACAATGGAAAAAGTCGCAAAATTCAGGCAGCAGCAGCAGAAACTTTAACACTGTGAATGAGCGATTACTTCCGCCAATATCGATGTAATTCTGTTGTCTCGAACGTCGTCGCCGTCCTCGGCCATGTAATCACACAAAGCATGACTAAAGTCGAACCCCAGAAAATAGGTGGATTTGCAGATGCAATCAGGTTTGTGATATACCCAATTCACAGGATGCAAATTTGATTTAACTATTTCCAGGGGTGATGTATGGAAAAGGATGTTACTGAAAAGGCACGTAAATTGAAAAAATAAATAGGAAAGAGATCATCTTAATTACCTTGAAATTAGACTCATATTCCACGGTGTAGATATCAGAGATTGACATAGGTTAGAGATTTCAGTTATTTATCCACCAGTTGAGCTGGGGATGGCCGTAGATTGCATATTACAGTTTGTATTTTTCACGCGGCGTATCAGTGAAATTGTGTTTGTTTCAAGATGTAGTAGATTATCCAACTAAAGGTGTGAAAACAATATACATAACATTGAAAACAAAATCACTTCTGTGTGTGTGTGTGTGTGTGCGTGCTGGTCTCCTCTGCCCCGCAGCCTGTGGGTGTAACACTTAAGCTTTCACAGTCGTGAAATCCAACAGGATATTTACCACATGTAAATGCTTACATTTACGTGAAACTTTAATTTCCCCAAATCCATGTGTGTATGATTGTGTTTCTGAGACCTCTGCTCCGTCGCCTCGGGGGCCGAGGCCGGGGCAGGGCTGCTGTAACCACTGAAACTAAACCGCCTCGGACTCACTGCTTGTCTCTTTATTACGGTACTTATTAAGGATTACAGTGGAAAGTGCTGTGTAAAGAGGGTACAGATAGTATATTATCTTGTCCAAAATATTTCTAAAATAAGTTGAATCAAATTCCCGAAATGAATTACGCCTTAAAGAAATGAGAAACTTCACAAAAGTGGGCGTTTTCGGGAAGACATGTAGAGCTTGTCATTACTGCCTGTCCCACCTACTATTTCCCCCCTCTGTCTACAGAGCGACCCATCTCTGCCCCGCGGCCGCAGCCCGAGGCACGGCATTCTGGGTGGTGTTTGAACACACCTCTCTCTCCCCTCTCTGTTCAAACGCTGTTTAGATCCCAGGAATATTTATGGATCCCTTTTGATATCTTTGCAATATACTCTTGTACATGCAGGAGCACACACTCTTTGTTTCTTTCATCCACACTTAAAACAGAAGTCGGTGGATTAATTTTTGTAATGGATTAAAGAGCTACGAGAGCGCCGCGTCTATGAGAGAAAAGGCTGTTCTTGGAGACGTTTTTGCTGTGATGATCGTTGTCATGTCGTTGCGTGAACAGAACAAATCAATCCTAGTTTCCGTGTTCACACATCACCTGCTGAGTGGTTGGACACCGTCCACCGCTAGGTAACATCCCAGACTAAATACATTATGTGTAACAGAAAAATAGACACTAACAAAATTGCAGACATTGTACAGTATTTACAAATATATTATGTGTAGTAGGCATGGGACGATATAATATATAAATTTCATGTCATGATTATCCTGGCCAAAATAATTGCGATTCACAATATTATCCTGATAAACATTAAAATATGTTAAAATGGCACCAAAACATACTTTACCTTATATTTTGCTTAGAAACAAATATTTTTTATTGCATCACAGATAGGACTTTTTTAGGGCTGTCAATCAATTAAAATATTTAATCGTGATTAATCATATGATTGTCCATAGTTGATCGCAATGAATTGCAAATTTATCGCACATTTTTTTCAAAATGTGCCTTAAAGGGAGATTTTTCAAGTATTTAATACTCTTATCAACATGGGAGTGGGCAAATATGCTTGTTTTATGCAAATGTATGTATATATTTATTATTGGAAATCAATTAACAACACAAAACAATGACAAATATTGTCCAGAAACCCTCACAGGTACTGCATTTAGCATAAACAAGATGCACAAATTATAACATGACAAACTCAAGGCCAACAGGCAACAACAGCTGTCAGTGTGTCAGTGTGCTGACTTGACTATGACTTGCCCCAAACTGCATGTGATTATCATAATCATATGTCTGTAAAGGGCAGACTCGTGGATACCCATAGAACCCATTTTCATTCACATATCTTGAGGTCAGAGGTCAAGGGACCCCTTTGAAAATGGCCATGCCAGTTTTTACTCGCCAAAATTTAGCGCAAGTTTGGAGCGTTATTTAGCCAACTCCTTGACAAGCTAGTATGACATAGTTGGTACCAATGGATTCATTAGGTTTTCTAGTTCCATGTGATGCCAGTATCTTCAGTCTACCTGAACCCTACAACCTAAAAATTGCAAGTTGCGTTAAAGAAATTAGTGTTATTATCGCGTTAACTTTGACAGCCCTAATCTTTTTTAGTCCTTTTTAGTGAAAAACACACAATCATAAATCATATGGTCCACCTGCATAAATAAAGGATAAATTAAAAACAAATTGTGTGAGTGTGTTCTTTCTTACATGATCATTTCTGGTATTTTTCAAAATCAGGCTCTATTTTTCACTTTTCTTCCATTACAGTGAGCTAGACATCTTTTTCAAGTCACTTGTGCGATATTCACAATTATCCCAATAACAGAAACTCACCACGATCAGCTTATTGTGAGTGCTTTCTATTGCGATCCGCGATAACATCCTATATTGTCCCATCCCTAAAGTGTAGAAAATAGTTAAACCATTTTACTGATATTCAACTGCTTTTCCAACATCTACATCTCAGTTTTCTCAGTTTTAATAATCCCATCTCCTGTTTTTTAATGAAAACATGTAGAATTTTTTTTTATGTGAAGAAATACACCAAACAGTGTATATGCATGCAAACCATAAGACACATAATCAGTGCGAGCCTCACAATAGCCTGCAATTAAACTTTCTGAAAGCTACCAAAAGAGATTTCATGGAGGTCAAGGGTCCTAGACTGGCACCGTGGGTGCTGAGGGGGTGCTGTATGGTACAGTACGGCGGCGGAGCGGAGCTGTGATAAAGGGCAGCTGCCGGCGATTTAATGAGGGAGCAGGGGATGTGGCCCCCCCACCGCAACTCATCGCCACTTAATGGCACCACTAATCCCTGCAGAGACGCTGCTGTACACACAATTGGTCTGCCCTCCATGTGGCGAAATATCCCAGCAACACTTTCTCACACCCGGCATCACCAGTTAGCCGTTCACAACCGCTATGAAATGGTGCCTCTCTTAAAAACATTGAGAAAAGAAATGATGAGCTCTTACACATGATTCAATCTGATCTTTTCAATGTTGTTTTCTTGCTAAGACTTCATCCAGTTTGTAAGTAAAGCTTGCAGGTGTGGAGGACTACAGGGTGTAAAGATGTGCCTATTATTTTTCACTGCAAGGCTCTCTTGTGTACGACTGCTGTTGGCCACAGCGTCCATACTTCCACGGTTTTAGTGTTAAGGGCTGAGACAGATCCACCTCTAACCTCTGCTCGTGTTCAGATGCTCTTGACGTCCTTTAAAGCATTCTTAATTGGCCCAGAGCGTGAAATGTGATGCTGGTTCACTTGCTTTTCACAACACTCTGCCATTATAAGGTGGATAGTCTCTGACCTGTTAGCTTCGCCAGGAATTGTCCTACATTTTCTCTCGCATCTATTCAACGAGCTGCCGCCAACACCAGCGATGTGCATATACAGGCCTCCTTTAGTTCACTTGTCAAACACAATGATTTCGCTTTGTTTATATACGGCAACGAGCAATTCTCCAGTCTATATTTGATCAGAGTCTCATTAGAATAGCTGAGAGAAAGAACTTGAATTTCTGGTACTGCTCACCACAAAAACACATCACCCTCAGATTCTTACAAAGCACAGACGGACATATGGAAATTGATTTGCATAGTGAAATTCAAAAGCATGAAAATCCAAACCACACTCCGCAAAAATATTCCACATATGAGTTCAAGGAGAGGGAACCGTTTGCAGCGTCACAGATCCTGAACGCTAATGTGTCTAGCAGGAATGTCAAAGAAAGCGCTTGTAAAACATCTCAATATGTTAGCACGATCAACATGACTCATTTTAAAATATACGCATGTAGAACACAATCAGTTTCATTCCCAACTGGGAGCTCGCCTTGTTCTCTACTTATTCCCCTTGTCTGGATAATAATGTACAGATTTGCTGTCTAACAGACTCACACTCACGCTTTGTTGATACTGAAGTCTCGGTGTGACTCTGGGGCAGCGGATACAAAACTCTTTATGATTCTTCGCTGCACCATATGTTTTTGTTTATGAGCGGTTACCTCTCCCTGGGAATTCACCCCGTCATGTTGGGACACAGAGGGCATTTTCTTCATAGTTCAGAGGATATGCCCATACATGTAGCACTGCCCACCTGTCCAACACACACACACACACAAGCTCTCTGTCTATATACGTAACACACACTCGCATACACTGTCCCTCCCTCAGCCTCGGATCCAGATGTGCTGTGCTCCCGGCGCAGTCTGAGCTGCCAGCTGTGGCGGGAGCATTACCCTGGCAAAGAGCAAAAAAGGCCAGATGAAACAGACAGAGGGGGATTAATGCTCTCCTCCCGTCTTTATTGAGAGCCTGCATTTGCAACCACATACAGCATGACCGACCCATAATGCATCTGCAAACTGGCTAGTTACAGTCTTGATAAAGAACAGCCATGCTAATTAGGGCTGCACAATTAATCGAATATTAATCGCAATCACGATTTTGCCCCCCCCCCACAATTAATTGAACATGATCGACAGTCCCTTTTTGCTTCAAACAGCTGGCTACTTCTGGAAACGAAGCTGATGAGAGCGGTGAGACTCAATCAAAAAAAGTAAGGTCGGAGGCTGTAAAACTAGGGTGACCAGACGTCCCGAAAAAAATCGAGAATTCAGTCCAGAATTGGGCAGTTGTCCCAACTCCCGAATCCTGTCCTGTTTTTCAAGAAAATTAGAGTTTTGATTAATTAGTTAATTTGTTTTTTTTAGAGCTGTGTACAGTAGTGCCACAAATTGATAAACAACTACGCATAACTATGACATTGTTGAATTAATACATTTACGGATGGAAATTAAAACATTAAATCCAGCCGAAAAGCAAACACATTACTGCAGGTACCGGGTAACTTGACCCGCCAGATGGTTTGTTACACAGAACCATCTGAGAAGCCGTCATTGGAAACTACTAGGGCTGCACAATTGATGATCGACTGCGATATTGTCATTTAAAATGCGCGTTCTGCTCATAGAAAACTCTGCTGCATATCAAATCAAGCGCTCCCTGAACTAACAGCCAGCCACCAGCCGGTGATCGAGATGTTTTGGCTTCACTTTTGGGTACAGATATTACCTATAGAACCAATGTGTTTATGATTAAATTGAGAGCATAAAATTGTTTATCTAGCTCTTAATGTTGCTAATTGTGCTCTCGAAGTGCACCAGATTGAAGCATTTAACTTTAGCTAACAAAATGGTAGGGTGAATATTCCTGTATTTCTTCATATTGCAATAGACATAACGGGAAAAAAATGTCAGTCTTTTCCAACATCGTGCAGCCCTAATTTGTACATTAGCAGGAATGTAGCTCAGCATGGAAGTGAAAGCAGTGTTTATTTTAATGTGAAAGTGCAATAAAAAATATGTTGTTGCTAAAATCAGTGAATAATCGTGATATCAATATTGATCAAAAATAATCGTGATTATCATTTTGGCTATAATCGTGCAGCCCTATTGCTAACACATCACCAAAATGTCCTAATAAATTAGTCTTTCTAGCTTTGACACATTTAGACAACATCTTCATCCTCATTTCGAAGCTGATGAAATCCTCGCAGCAGTAAATTATTGTTTATGATTATTGTTTATGATACGGTGGTTTGTGGAGACTGAGCTGACCGCTCTGGATCTCTGTGTTTTATGGCGCTGCAATCATTCTGGCTTTATAAGTTCAACGAAAGCTCTTGATGGCACAGATGAATCTTATAGTGCATGAAAGGAAGACGCAGGGCCAAAGAGTGCAAACCTCAAGGGGTGGTGCTTCATATTTCTCTCCAAGAGGATTATGGGGGATTTTGTACACAGACACCTCTCGAAAACCAAAAAGGGGCCGCGGAGAATCAAATATGGAGTGGTGGAGGAAAAATGATATTTGCTTAGCTTTTTGTCCGATGTGTTACATTTATTTTGTTGAGATAGCGTAATTAAAAAGATAAGGGCCGGCGCGCCTAATTCACAGCTGCTTTACAGACAGCCATATATGAAGAAATACGCAATTTATGTGCATTTGGAAAAGATTTACTGGTGAAAAGACAAATCAATGTAATCTGTATCCCGTGGCCGTGAGTGCATGTGATGAGCCACCGGTGAAAACAGAATGGAGTGAAGCTCTCGCTGCTATTGCCCCCATCATCCTTGACAAATGGAGCAGCAGTAGAAAGGCCTCTTTGAGTGAGTTGTAACTTTCGGCAGCCCCTCGCAGGTGTGGGTGATCTTTCATCCTCCCCGCCCTCCTCCTCCTCCGCCTCGGCGTCCTATCTCTGGCCTCCATCAAAAGTGAACGTGCTGCCCCAGGTTCAGATTAACTCCACTCTGACAGACCAAAGGCCTCCCCTCCTCCTGCCCCTTTCCACCTCAACTCACACATCTCCTACAACAGGGGAAATTAGGGCTAGTTTAGCAGATCTTACAGCACCACTAAACGCCGCCCCAGATCGCTCACTGATTGCCTGGCTCAATCCATTGTGTCCCCCCCCCCCGCACCCACCACCACCACCTCCACTCCCCTTCGCTTATCTTTGCCTTTGGCCAAAAGCAGCTTCTCTACTCTGAACCACCTCCCCACACACACAATCCTCCCTCCAGCTTGTCCAGAGAAAATATGTAACTAACTTATTGTGAACAGTCTCACAGCGGGGTCAATAGATAATATCAGTGTTTCCATGTCACAATGTTTGCTTTGTGATTTTGCAGAAAAACACACTCAAAGTTAATGTTTCTTTTAATTGCGGATTAAAACGGATGTTTTGCTGCGTTTATGACAAACTGTAAGAGCTCCTCTTATAGGTTAATGTCCCGGGTTCATCCCGGTCAGGCTGTAGTGGTAACAGATTTACCTCGCTGGACAAAGTGGTTACCTAACAGTGGAACATTAGTTATGGAGAATACAGTATATATCTGTGCTCGAGGAAAACTGCTCCATTTAAAAGTCTCACAAGTATCATTTAAAGATTTTAAAGATTGCTCTTGCAGCAATTATGGATGATCAACCTTTGGGTGAGACCTATCATTTGTCTCTCTTGTCAGTTTCCTGTTTTCCTGAGCGACTCCCCTGACCCGGCTGGCAGGACCGCCTGCCCTGAAGAGCACTTTCCCTTTCCTCACTCTGCATTGGGCCGGCAGGGAAGAAGGGAGGGAGGGAAGGAGGGTGAGGGGTGAGGGGAGGAGGGGGTCTAACTTAATCTGACCCATTGCTCAGGTCAGTGAGCTGCTTACCGGGTCTATCCAAACATAGGGGCTTGTTTTGCTAAAGCTGTGGAAAGAAGAAGTACCCTCTTAAATCAATGCTTTACTCAGAGCTGTGCACATGCAAGGTTGTTATGCGTGAAACCACAGGAGGCAGAGCTGGCACACAACCAGCAGCGTGCTCCTCTCCTTCTCACTCCCCTCGCCATGAAGGCGAAGAAAGAAAAAGGAAAACTCTCCTCCGTACACGGCCAAAAACTTTTTCAACATCACAAGCTGTTATGCCGCATTTCTTAAAGGCGACAATTTCCCTCCCAATTGCTATGGTGCACTCAAACGCAACAGCATTTTCATTTGGGCCTGACACAGCGTGTGCTCTTCCTATGACAAAAGGGAATTGCACTCTAAAATGCATCCAGCTGTGTGTGCTTAACTTTTTCTCTTGACATATTTTCGCCAAAAAACGTCCGGCCCTGATCTAATCGTGACGCTGCAGAGAGACCAGACTGAGCAGCGCACACGTATGTTTGTTGTGCAGAGACTGAGGCGGTTTGAGTTTTTTACTGTTCAGGTATCATGTGATCTAAAGAGGAATGCAGAAATCAGCCAGATTTATTGTTCCTGTTTGCAAAGGCAAAGAGAGAAATGTTTCCTCTAGCTCGAGGAGGCATTTAAGGCATCTTTGAAGTAGCTGTCAGACGTCTCAGGGCACTAAACTGCCTTGTTACAGAGAAGACCAGATGCATTGCACACTATGGAGGCGAATTGTCGTCTAGATTGATTTTTTATGAGCGCCCAAAGGCACTTCTCTCCAACGGACGATTTGTTTTCAGCGAGGTAGGGTGTTGTGAAGTCGTCCTGTCTGACACCGGAAAGAGAGAAAGGAATTCACATTATGTCTCTTCTGCAGTTATAACTTAAACACCTGTGCGAGGTATGTTCCCAAACGGATGTGACTAAATGCTGTAAACTTGAACCCAGATATGTAGATATATGGGACTTTTAACAGACATGGCCACTGGTTAAAAGGCTGTTGTTGTGACTGTAAACAAAGGCTCTAATTCGCCATAATGGTTCTATGGGTCCAATGCTCTGGGAGATGCAATGGCCAGTCTCAGTAGCTTAATTATCTTTCTAATTTGTATTAGCACCGGCTATCCTCTCAGGGATAATTATGTATCTAGTGTGTGAGGAAGCTTAATGAGGTTAACTTAAGTCTTTACATGGAATAAGGGTTCAGTCACCTTAGAGAGAAAAAAAAAAGCCCCACACCGCTGCTGATTGCCGTGTTTTTCTCCTATATAGATGATGACCACGAAACCTTGTAAATCCCAGCGGGGTGCAGAGGTACAGTGAACTTATTCTCAGTGGTAACACCAAGCAGAGGAGGCGGGAAGATAGTTTGCTGTTCTGGTTGAAGGATGGTCAGTTTAATCGGTGCTCTACAATAGCTAAACCTTGTCCGTTTTGACCTGTTAGTAGATAAAAATCAAAGAGTGTTCCTATCAGATCAATATCCTCCACTCTCTCCAGTGACATTTTCAAGAAATCTCAGCACTTCCAACCAGCTGAAAGTGCACTGAAGTGAATCATGTTTAGCAGGTATTGATAAGGCCGATAAGAGCCTGCCTCTCGATATCATCTGAATTCCCAAAGTCCTGTGATCATGCGCCGTTTCCCCTCTCAGTTCATACATGATATACTGCACAAAAGACTACATATTTTCCGTGTAATCCACAGCTAAAGAGCCCTCATTTATTTGCTGCACCCCTCCCATTTTTGCTTGCTCAATACTTAGCTGTTTTTACTGCAGGTTAGGAAGGGAAACCATCTTATCTGTGACTGGGGGGATTTATTAGTGCGAAAAAGATAATTGCTATTCATAGGCCACTGGGGGCTGATTTACAACCACTAATATTTAGGATTCCTAGAGCCGTTTTTCAGCTTTTTTTTTTTGTTATCTCCAACCCTGCCTGCAGCGCGGAGGGGAGAGAGGTCAGGTTGGACGATGAGGGATGGGCCGGGCACTCAGAGCAATTTGGCTGAAGACTAATGTGTGAGGAAGTAGCCAACATGAAAAGACCTCATCCACGTAGGTCCGCCTGAAGCTGACAAACACCTGTTCTACTTAACCTGTAATGAGTCTGCAGCTTGGATCTGTCTTGTGTCTGTGGGGGCAATAAAAGGGAAGAACAATATTGCTTTAAAATCTCCTCACTTATGTTTAAATATATAGAACAATATCTGGAACGACCACATCACTGAAATACCTCCATGTTCTCTATTTTCTTTTAGTGCTTTTCTTACAAAACTGGTTTGTGAATTTGCGGTGAAAACACGTCTCACATAGGTCATACCTTGGTTATGTTGATTATATTACCTGAAACACAGGTAGCATTTTTTTTTCTTTTTTTTTTTTGTAGTTTGGGAAGGGTTGGTTCCAGGCGAAACAGGAAATGAAGAGTTTTGGGCCTGTCTGTCCACGCTGATCCTCCAGCTGACTGGGAGGCAGCCGGGGCTTCAGCGAGAGCACTCAGATCTGAGGTCACGGGTTCAAAGCCCAGGTGTTGTGCCTCGCAGCAGGACACTTCCCAGTCTAAACAGTGTAAATGATTTTAGAGAATGTAGAGGTTAACCCGAGATCACAGTGATCCACCTCTGAAGAGGCTCTTTCTACTGTATCTGACAAAGATGTCAGTTTGTAAACACACTGATCTGCTCCTATCAATAGAGTGCTGGAAGTGCGTCTGGATCTCGATGTTTTCTTTAAATGGGTTTTTAGTTAGATGCCTGAAATAAGGTATGTGGTTAACACAAGCTGAAGAGATAAAAAAGGCGGGCGCTAACAAGTGGCTAAATGAGACTACTAAACATCATCACGCCGATTTGTCTGCCGTTACAGCCTCTTTGTGTATACTTGCGTTCATGCGACCGTGGTGTAGTTTGTTTATAGCCTAACCTTAGCTTTTTACTTCTAGCGATTGCATTCACACGTCAAAAATCATAAAAGTGGTGTTCATTTGTGAAGATTATCTTGCTGAACAAAACGTGTAAGTATCATAAACGTTTATTTGCCACAGAGCTTATTTTCTGCAATAATGCAAAATGCAATGGAAAAATCCCATTGGCTTTTTGTCCAGGGAACCCGTGTGATGCTAACTTCCTGGTTGGCCTACAAAAATACGTCATCCCTGGAGCGCTCTTATTGTATGTGTGGTTATTTGGTGTCACTTTAGGGCTAATAATGTGCTCTATCTTAGTGTCAGCTGTACGTTTTCATATGTACCAGATAACTGCAAATCCAAATAGCAAATTTAAGTAAATGTCACCACTGTTCTACCATGTTTTGGTGAGCAAATTTAATTCTAGATAACTTTAGATAAGAGTTAAACAATTATCAAATTTAATTTTCAATTTGTTGTCCAAATGAAAAGAGCATATCAGTGGATGTAAACTGTGATATTACAGCAGAATAATAATAAAAAAAAGGGCACTGCTGGAGAATCCCAAGAACATGCAGCTTCTTCCTTTTGATTCCCATTTCATTGATTTAATTTCTCATCCTTAAGAGATGTCACTTTGTCTGAAAATGTATTCATCCTGCGTATGCGACTCTTAATAACGCTAATCTTTCTGCCAGAGCAGAAATCTCATGGAGGGATAATCTGAGATAAATATAGTTAATTGAGGCCAGGTGAACTTTCTTTATCAGCAGCACAGTCAACCAATCTGAAGTAAATGTGATAATTAGAACGGAGATGTCTTCACCGAGAACAGAGCGTGGTCCTGTCCCGCAGCCATTTCCCTCAAATTATATCTGATTTCACAACACATCAGAAATCTATAGCAAATTAGTGGGGTAACAAATGCAGTAATGTTTCCCATAGACATGTAAACATGATCATCTGGAAGCAATAAGCAAGAAAGACATCTTCTGCAGTTCTACTAGCATTTGTTTCTGATCTTAAATGACTGATGAAATAAATGGTTGCAAATATTTAAAGGTGCTCTATACGATATCCAGAGCATTAATATAGCAGCAAACAATTGTTTGTTATGTAAAGATATAGAGGAGTATTGTCTACCTGAGCAGAGAATTAAGTCACTCTCGCTCTGTGTGTGTTGTAATCTGAGCTTCTCCTTGTTTTGTTGACGTAGCCGGGCTGGTCGCACATGCTTTTAATATAGTCTGTATATAAGAAGTGGAAGTAACGTCACCGTGACATCACCCATTGGTTTGTGGACTGTTGTTTTGAAGCCTCGAGTTAATCATTCTAGCCGTCCCATATTGGTTTTTGGCCGTCGCCATCTTGGTTTTTGGCCGTCGCATCTTGGTTTTTGGCTGTCGCCATCTTGGTTTTTTGCAACCAGAAGTGGCATGAGAGGGTGGAGCTAAGTACAACCAAACGCTGAATAAGACATTTTTAGGCAGCCAAAAAGGTTATAATTAACTTTTATGAACTGAAAACACACTGTGAAAGGGTTAAAGTTGTAAGACAAATCACAGACAACACCCAGACCGGACAACGCCGTGGTAGCGACCTGTCAATCACAAGGTAGCCACGCCCTAAAGCATACCCTGCTTTATGGTCTATTTGACTCTAAATGGGACCATAATTTATTAAATGAACATCATGCTGTATTGAAGAAGACTTCAAAGTCAAAGATGAGTAAAGAAGCCAGAAAATATTTACATTTAAGAAGCTGCAATCTGAGAATTTTGACTTTTTTTTTGTCTTAAAAAATGACTCAAACCGATTAATCGATCATCGGAATAGTTGGCGATTAATTTATTAGTTATAGATTAATTGTTGCAGCTCTACTACGAGCTGCTGGCTCAGCCGTCGCCATGTTGAGAGCCGTGCAGAGGCAATAGAAATGCTCCCAATCTCGCATTTATCACCTTTAACATAAATGTTATAATATAGCAAGTGCACCAACAACAAGATGTACCCTCTCTCTGAAAGAAAACAGATCTGAGAAAAGAAAAAAAAGAGAGAAAAAGGAGCCCTCCTCTTTCCCTGTCGTTTCCTGGTGAGGTATGAAAGGGTGCTCTCTTTGGCCATACATGCAGCCTGTGCTCCGCCTGACCACCATTAACACCCCTGAGAGACCACGTCCTAATTACTCATTCAGCCTGACAGAATCTCCTTAATTACAAACTTCATTAGCCTGCAGGACTTTGTTTTTCTCCAGAAAAGGAGGGAGCAGGGGACGGCTCGGGCCAAGGTGCAGTGGAGGCGAGGGGTAGGGGCTTTAGCACCTTATTCCTCCATGCATTTCTCTTTTTTTCCAAAGGAGATGTTAAGACCTCAGTCAGAGATCTAATTAGATTCATGGTGAGAATCAGACACCTTTTAACTAGCCTCTGGAGTCCGCCTAAAAGGACAGCGAGATCCAGGGTAAGAGAGGCACAGAGAATTAAATGGACCTACTGCTGCCTTTCATGTGTGAAGTGGTCTGATTTGCCATGTCCTCACCTCCAAATACAAAATAACCTGCAGCACTTACACACCCTGCTACCATTATACCTCGCTTATAAACACATAGGACTGCCCGTGGGGGGGAGGGGAGGACAAAAGCTACAGCAAGACCATGTGCGGTGGCTTTGGCTCTCGCAGTAATTGGACTTGAAAAGACATATATTACCGTTACCTCGTTTATATCTCCTACACTCAGCGTTGCACCTGTTTCTTCTCGCTGCTGTTTTATATCCCAGAATCTGAGGAGGTGATGCACACCAGTGCAGATCATCAAAGTCACCTGCCTGTCATTGCTGTGGCTTACATGCATTTAGAGTTCATATGTTCACACTGCATCCAATTATATGGCAGACGGCACTTTAGCCAGTGAGCATTACCACCAGTTAGAGTCAGGTGAGGCGCAGAGCACATCTCAGTTGCTGCTAATGCATAATGGAGTGCTGCACAAGCGTCGATGTTGGAGAGTTCCCAACCATCGCTGGTCCGACTTCAAAGTCCCTCGGTGGACGAGGAGTGAGGCTGCTGGAGGAGTGATTATTTCACCTTAAGCTTACATAAACCCTCGCCAAGAAGTTATGCTTGTTATTAATTAGAAGGCGGCTCTCGGAAACTCCACTTGAGATCGTTAGACAGTGTTAGCATCTTTCTCCCGCAATGGCTAAGCTCTGCAGTGCGGAGGAAGAACATTATGAGTGAATGATTAGCAAGTATAATTTGGGTTAGTTTATCTGTGGAGGTGTTAAGGTGTTCATTGGCCCA
This sequence comes from Sebastolobus alascanus, assembly GCA_916701645.2. Classification (NCBI taxonomy): domain Eukaryota; kingdom Metazoa; phylum Chordata; class Actinopteri; order Perciformes; family Sebastidae; genus Sebastolobus; species Sebastolobus alascanus. Next base: position 501,115 of record CAKAOJ020000358.1, read on the forward strand.
TAATAGATGTCACAACCTGAATGACTACCACCAATCATTTACTCTGCTCCAACTCTCTGAGCGGCCATATTGAGGCCCCCACGTTTAGATGTTTAGATGTCAGACACATTTTGAACACATGGCTGCCCTTTTCTTATGGCAGGAAATTCAAGAACATCTGCCGCCAAAAGAAAGAAGTAACAAACCTTTTCTTAGTTTTTCCATTCTGTCTATTACTTCCATGTTTTTGTGCTTCATCTCTGCTGGAGTTGCAGCCCTCAGTCCTCAGGCTCACGAGACAAAACCACTTTGTTAGTGAGGTGTTTGTGCTGAACATACAATCAAAATGTTTGTCGCCGCAACCCGGGGCATTCAATTTCTTGAAACGAACCCACAGACTAGTTTGTCGAATAGCATTTTTACGCCAAGAATGCAGAGATACCCACTGCCTGACCACAAATGCACACACACACACAAGAGATGCCAACGCAGCCCGATGGAAAATACTGTTTGTGAATATTAGTCGTGTTCAAACCAACTTCAAGCGGCTGTCGTGCGTATTATGACAGCACTGACCAGAGAATTGGCACGGCGTCGCATCGATGCCACAAATAACTTCAGCGTTATATGAAAAGCTAATGAGAGTTGGCGTAAGAGTCTGGTCAGCATTCATGAAGACGATGCATGAAGCTGTGGAGAAGTTGAATCTTCATGAATTATCGTGTCTCGTCATGAAACCTCCTGCTTGTGTGTTATGAATGCTGTCTGTTGTAAATTAGGCTTCAGGGAGAATAAAGTGGTCTGGTCAGTGTTACTTGTCAATCTCAAGTTTATACAGGGAAAAATGTCTTTATCCAATTTTAAGAATAGAAAATAATATAAATCCCTGGTGGGTATTTTAAATTTGTGCAAGATGCAGTAGGCTAATTTTGTGTAGTGTCTTTGATATTATTTTCACTCTTAACATAGTGAATCATAATGTGTATTAAGAAAATTCTTTATATTATCCACAATCTTATTGCTCCTTCGTTGATTGTTGTTATGGTTTCACAATTGGAATATAGATGTTTTTGTTTAAAGGAACAGTGGGTAACATTAGGAGGATATATTTTACAGAAATGGAATATAATATTTATAACTATGTTTTCTTTAGTGTGTAATCACCTGAAAATAAGAATCATTGTGTTTTCGTTACCTTAGAATGAGCCGTTTATATCTACATACGGAGTGGGTCCTCTTCATGGAGCTGGCCGCCATGTTTCTACAGTAGCCCAGAAGGGACAAAGCACACACTGTCTCTAGATAGGACCATTCGCCTTTTCACGTTTTCGTGTCGGCCACCGTAGTTCTCCTAGTTGGTAGCAGTTGGTTGCAATCTGCAACCTCACTGCTAAATGCCGCCAGATCCTACACACTGCACCTTTAAGGTAAAATTAAAGTGCCAAATAGCACCACATATTGGTACACGTTGTCAGACAAGTATTTTGTAACTTAGCGCAATAGTTTTATGGTAATTTCATTGTATCGTTGTTTGTCTTATTGTATTGTTTGTGTACACATTTTATTTATTTTCTTGTTGAGTGGTGATGGGAAACAAACTGTGCAAGCTTATGTCGTAGTAATGTGTCAAAGATTTTTCAGAAACACATATGTACTAAAGAATTTTTAAAACAAAATCATGTGTATAACTTAGGGCTGCACAATTAATCTAAATTTTATCGAAATCGCAATATGACGTACTGCAATTTTAAAATCGCAGGAGGCGCAATATTTGTTAAAGGCAAAATGTGTCACAAAATACCATTTTAAATTAAATATTGTGGTGCTGCAGAGATGTCCTGGCCTACACATCATATTCTACAGACTGAAGAAAACATCTTTGTTTGGTTCAGATCCCCATAAAAATCACCCTTTAAGTATGTTTTTTCTCAATGAAAATGAGAATAATGTTGTAAAAATGATCATTCCCTCTAATATCGCAAATCATACCGCAATTGCAATATCAGCCAAGTAATCGCAATTAGATTTTTTTTCAAAATCGTTCAGCCCTAGTATAACTCATCACAAGCACTTCAAGAACAAAATAATAAGAAAATGTAAGGCTGTAAAATAAATAGTATTTACTGGGTTTACGTTTCACTTAGTCAACACTAATCTATTATAAAGCACTTAATGAAAAGTCCAAGGATCTAAAATTACATTTTAAATATGTGTCACAGGCTCAGTTGACTCTGGTGTTGAAAAAGAATAAGGGAAAGCGATGCACCATCCACTATCCAAGTGCACACGAGCCCTGTCCAAGAAGTCCACCACGAGTATTTTATGCTGCCTCACTTTCCAGACACTAAGCACTCAACTGCCGTCAGACTCAGCCAACAGAAACTTGATATTTCATGTTTTTTGGGGGGTAGATTTTTCTCCCTCCCAGCTACCAAGAGGGGGAGACACAGCGAAACTCAGACGGGTGCAAAGCAGGGACAGAAGAACAGGTGCCCACAATTTCACCTGTCTGTTCCATAACCCACACACTCGCAGCGATATTACATTTCAGCTCTAATCGTAGCCACATTTGCAGCACTTTCACAGAGATGAAACGGCAGAAGAGAAGTGGACTCCAGTTTTAGATGTGAGCTAATGTCATTGGATGTGATCATATCCTGACATGGAAAGACACAAAACACAGACAGAAGAATTAGTAACCTTCATGTGGGTTTAACACAGGAGCAATGTGGCTTCAACAAGCCATACTCCTACAAAATATTTAGCCTGCAGCAGGTAAAAAACAGGAGCTTCTAAAAATCTGTGTTTTCCAAAGTACCTGCTGGTTGTGCCGTGGCAGCGGCCAGCGAGCAGATAGACCCGTATCAGTGCTGATGATGTGGGAGGCGACTCGCAGGTCAAGAGACACAAAATAGCTCAGCAGGCACATGTGATATATTTAGTGAGGCCATTGTTTGTTTTATTTAGGGAGCGAATTGAGGATTTTCCAAACTGCAGGGCCCCTGAGGTATTTTATCAGGTGTACAGTCCACCATGTGTTACACATTAGGGCGCTGAGGGGAATGCTGGTTGCAGATACAACCTATAAAATGTTTGGAACTTCAGAGGACGGGGGGTCGACAATTGCTCTCTTCAGAGCTGGTGCATATGTGGGAAACACTTATATGCAAATGAAACTGCATCACATTACAGCCCAAATTCCCCCCTATCATTAGAGAAAATAAACCTTAGGAATCTATGGGCTAGCCAGCAGGTCATAAGAATATTAATGCATTGAAAATAAATGTTTACTGCTGCAGCCAGTGGAAATAATAAGAGGAAAAAACAGCTAATAAACTTTCTGAGGCTTCCCTGTGACTGTGCAGGAGGCGCAGGGCATTATGGGACAGAGAAGAAGCCTGACAGAAGGAGAAAGAGGCGTCTGTGCAGGTGGAAAAAAGTTTAGTGTTTCTGAATCGCGGCTCTCTATGAATATTTCATCGTGAAATGGCCATTTGTCACTTGTAGGTCTGCGACATCTCTTGGTCGTGTGTTGTCTGTGTGGTGACCTCAGTGAACACGGAGCACCTAAACTCAGTGTGGGTCGGTCAGGGAAGCTTGTAATGTGGCTCTTGGCTTCGTTCATCTATTAACAATCACATTTTGGTGCCAGCCTCTTAGTGTGTGTCTACAAGCTGCTCTGAATTCATTAATTGAGATGGAAGATAAAAAAAAGGGACACTTAGGAGGCTAATCAGGGCCAGGACAGCAAAATAAACATCTTTACATGTTATATTATTTTACATATGACTGCTATCATTTGATTTTAGTTTATTTATTTCAAAATATTAAATAGAATCTATTGTGTAACCCAGATAAGTTAAGTTCAGGCTTTAACGAGGATGATTTACGTCATTGAACGCAGCAGGCCGATATATGCTGCGTTTAAGATCACCGTGTGAGTGTCTGTGTGTATTTAAACGCCTCATCTCCTTCAAAATCTAAATTAGAAATAAATGAAAATCTATAACAATAAGAAAGAACAAATTATTTTCGCGTCTGCGCAGTAGAAAGTCAGTGGACTAGTTAGTGAGTCCGAGTCAATAAGTGCTGACTGTTCCCGATGGCGAATTGGAAATTGCTGCGTTTGGAAAACATAATCATGATGAGAGACACATCAGGGCTGCAAACGCCCCCCCCCCCCCCTCGTTATTAATAATAAAGAAAGAAACAGAATCCGAGGCTGCGATGTTTAATTTATTATTATGTAAGCTATTTGAAGGGTGATTGTATAGTAATTGCTCATTAGTCTTGTATATTTATCGCTGCACCTTATGTCAAGGCCAAGGGAATTGTGTGGGCTTCATTCTCCCGTTTCAAGGATCAATTTCAGAGGCAATTTGTGAAACAGGACAGATCAAGTTAGTCCTGACGTCGTCGGCCTACAGGTGCCACCTCAGGGGCATTTCTTTCACCCCGATGATGATGATGATGTGAGAAATAAAACTATAAAGACAACAAACTATCCAAAGCCATCCTTTTCAAAAAAGCCACTTCTCCAAGAGATTTCAGCTCGATCAATTATTGTCTTTCAGCTCTGATACGCAGCCTGTCTTCCCTCCCTCAGCCTCCATCCACATTAGTGGTGTCAGCGGACGTAATTATACCTACTAATTGCAGATTAGAGGTTTTGGGTCAGTGGGGTCACTTGATAGGACCGACTACTCTTTTCAATGGCGGATAATCATTTCAGACTAAATGTTTCATGCAGCGGGTGGGGGGGGCTTATAGGTCCAAAATGTCCAAACTGGCTCGGTCGTGAATATTTAAGGAATAATCCAACAGTTCAGGAGCTGCGATGATTTATGGAGAGTTTGGCCCCAGCTTAAAGTTTAGATAAGCGGGTCACCAAAGGTCTCCACAGCTGGCCCTTAACGCGCAGCACGGGCGTCTGGGAGAGGGATCTGATATGTGAGGGCCCACTTCACATCACATCACATCCCACACACACACACACACTGTCCGAACCGATTATATTCATGTGACCTTAGTCTCAAATTGCGCTTTAATAAGAGTCGAGATCTGAAAAGAATGGCGCGCAATAAACACATCTAAATATTAGCCAAGCTCTGTGGTTTGCAGTTTACATCATGCGCAATTCTTTTTCGATCATTTTGGATTAGGCTATTTTGACCGATAATGTAAATTAATTTCTAAAATTGCCTACTTACAAATCTATTATTTTTTTCTTATTTAAATATTCGGATGGGTGCCTTCAGAATAAGAACAGCCGCCCAGGCGACTGCGCTCTTAGTTTGGTAAATTTTGGTTTAAAATGTTATATCTCAACTTGCTTTTCTTATTCTCATATCCGCAAAAAATATTTCCACAAATTTAAAAAATAAAAAAACAGAGATATTCCCATGTTAAAAACAAACGCGTCTAAATGAATCAAACTGTGTCAGGCTCTAATGAGAAGCCGGTCCTGTCTCCTGTGTGTCCACACAGGCGCACAGAGGGGGGGAGAGTGCGCCAAATTTGTTTGCGGCGGATCAAGGCTCACCGCCTCCACTGCACTTTCTTTATCTTAATTCCAACTTGAAAAGATATAATTATCTAGTTTGAACAGGACTGCTATCAAATCCTTCTTTAGAGGCAGGGTAGGGAAAAGCTCGAGTGGATTGTGCAGCTCTGAGCCGCTCGGTGTTGCCCGAGATAGGAGTAATGAAGTTGTGGAGTCCGGAGATACAAAGGGCATTAACCTCATTAGCATGAAACCTTTTCTTCTAACTATTGTGGGACCCTTTCAGTCCTATAATCCCCCCTATTTCAAAGCTGGGTTTGTAATAAAGCTTTTAGGTTTTTTTTTCTTTTTTTTCAAAGCTAATGGTATTCTCTAAAGATTTTTATTGCTGTTATAATCTATGGGCCGATTAAGAATTCCCTATATGCCACAAAAACAGCTCCTTTTAGTTTATGAAACAATTAAACAAACACCTCGCACCAAAAAAACACTCAAGTTGTTCTGTATTCACAAGAAAAAAATAATCATAATCCAGTTTGAATTTTGCTTTTTTTTTTTTTTTTTATAGACACTGCATTGTTTTGCTGTTTGTGTGTAAACAGAGAATAATTTCCGGCTGTAAATAGCATCTTTTTAGTTTCGCCTGAAGTCCTGTAATGTTCCAGTTCAGTCCAAAGCAGCAGCTTGCAGCACGATGGAGCCTTTATAAGACAAGATTTTAAACAAAGATCCCATTTTGCGGCGCATTGCAACCTTCCCTTATCGCATCGTGAGGGGTAGTCAGATTGTACTAAATTATGTCCAACCAAGGCCCCTTGGATCCGTGGATTAAGAGATTAAAGTGGACCACTGGGCAATGCATCCCCTTTCCCCCTCATATTACTCGCATGATAATTGCCCAAACTGATTTGCACTTTCACAAAAGCTTGCAGGGACTCTTTGTAGCCGGAGCGGAGCAGACGCTGCAGCCCCTCAGAAATAAAACTGCCGTCTACATCAGACTGAGAAACAAATGCAGAGCTGAGGACAACAAACTGCAGCATTGATGAAACTCCTCAGCAAACCTCAATGTATCCAAATGATTCAGTTTGATGGCACCAAATAAGAATAATCGCTCTAAAAGCTTCATTTTTTTTTTGTCAGAGGCCTCCATTCAGCTGCTGCGCATAATCAAACGTCTATTCTCTTACTGCGCGCAACATATTGATAAAACTTTATTGACAAAATATTGACAATTACATACTTCTTGGAAGTATACTTTGTGTTAAAATTGTAGCAAACTTAACACAAACACAAAAATTATTTACATTCTGTAAAAGAGGGTTTAACAGAAACATTAACTTTTAGCATTTCTGTACATGGAATACGCTCAGTGCTTGTTTTTTTACTCTCAATTCTTGCGTTTAGTCCTTCTTGGCAACTTTCACTGGAGGGTCAAGTCCTGACAGAAGGCTGCATGGGGCCGCAGCGACACATTGGTAAAGCTTTAGGTTAAAGGAATGTCCTGATACCTTCCCTTTATTTATCTGGAGTCTGATTCACTTTTTTTTTTAGAAAGGTTTTGTTTTTTTCAATCGAATTTTTTTTGTTCTATTTTCTTAAAAAAAAAAAACACTATAGCGCAGCACCGCTACTTCATATGTTTTCACAATCACTTTTACACGAGAATCATTAATTAAAGACTGCACACTTTGTAAAAAGGAAGAAGCACGACATCTCTGTTTGAAAATAGAGTTAAAAACAAAATTGTTTTTTTTCTTGGTTTGAGAAAACTTGTCAAATTAAAACAACTACCAGGAAAAAAAACTAGACCATGCAATTCAAGTTTTACAAAAGCAGTTTGGTGTTTTGGTATCTTGAGTGGAAACGTTTTTGTTTTTTAACAAAAAAAAAAAATCTGAAGTGCAAACGTCCAATGTGAATTGGAGAAAAAAAATCGATGGGAGATTGTAGTGGTGGTGGTTGGTGTGGAAGGGTTCAGGTGGACTGAGACACTCAGACCTGGGTCGTTTGGATTAACAGACCCACACGGTGACAGCAGAGCCACCAGTCGGGTTTCTCTCACCCTCAGCTGCCGATCTCCGGAGATCTGAAATGTGACATTGGCTTTTTACCGCCTCACTGTCTCTACACGGCATCCGTTATCCATGTCCTCCTTCACTCAGACGCTTATATAGTCTCTTTCGTTTTAATCGTCCGAAGTGACATCAATTTCCTCTGGGCTCCCCCCCTGTTTAGTCGCCATCCTCCACCGGTTTATGTGATGCGATCCTTTCTTCTTCTGCTGAGACTCCGAGCCCTCCTCCTCCAACTTCTGTCGTTTGAACTTCGTCCTCCGGTTCTGAAACCACACTTTTACCTGAAGAGGGAAGAAAAAAAGAAAAAGAAAAGAAAAAAAACGGATCAGTATCACGAGATAAACCGCTATTGGCCAGTGCGTAAAACCACGCGTAAAAGGGACACATTGTTTTTGGACAGCAGCGCTGAATACAAGCAGGCAGCGGTGCAGTGGGAATAAGAACTGTGACCTGCAGTTGGTGATCACATAGCAAACAACATCCAGGATAAACAATTATAATCTCATTAATGCATTTAAATCCTCGAATTACAATTGTTTATCTTATATATAATATTAATTTAACGCACAAAGGGTGCCCTTTAAAAAAATAAAAATAATAAACTAAAGTATTTTTTAATGTGGGCTCAAAAACATCTGTGGTCTGGAAAAACTTTTGTCGCTTCATCTAAAGTAGGTCAAAGCATTTTTTTCACAATATGATTTTTTATGCAAGCATGTGAAAGAAATAAAGGAGTCACATATTTAACAGAGATTTTCACACACTCCTCTCAATCGACTGAGCTCTGTTAAACGGCACCGTGGGGAATTAACAACATCTAAATCGATAAATAGTCTGTTCCTTCTTTGTCACTCTGCAGCCCCCTTTTTATCTCTTTAAATGGACACTGAGGTGCGTTTAATAAGCCTTCAGTGGGCTCATTAAAGCAGGTGATGGTTCATTTCTCCCTTCAGTCCCTCCAAAGGCCCCGCTGTCCAAAGGAGACACAGCGGACAAAAGACAGCGGCTGATGGGCTCAAACAGCATCTTAAATATGGCAGAGGGAATCCACTGAACCCGCCTCGCTCTTTGTATCGCCTATCCCATAAAATGGTTAACTGGTTAATTTGCCCTCCATTTTGAAAGGCAACATTCTCCCCCCAAAACAAAGTAATTCAACCCCTCCTAAAATGAGGTTAGGCCTATACAATGGCAGTGGATCGGATCCAACAGAAAGCCTCTGTCTTCGATTGACAACATGCATTTATGGACCCTGGTGTGTAGAAACAATTTGGTAGCTGATTATTTTAAATGATTGTTTTGCTAACTATATTCTTTGTTGTCATAGACGTTAAGATGCATTTTATAGCGGCCTGGTTTTTAAAAGGCTCCATGACGCACGGTGCCACGTTGAAGAAAAAAACCCCATGGTGCACTACATCAGCCATAATGTGAAAATTAATTTTTATTATACCAATAAAAATGACTATAAAGTGCAAGCAGACCTGTTCTAACAGGCAGATCGTGACACATCACACCAAGGAGCAGCATTTACATTTCAAAATAAAACGAGCGCATTGTCCAGGTGACAGAAAATGACAGTTTAATGTTGAACAAAATGTATTATATTTCTTACCTGAGTTTCTGTGAGGCTAAGGCTGTGGGCGAGCTGTTTTCTTTCTGCTCCCACCACGTAATGGTTTTTCTCAAACGCGTGTTCGAGCCGCAGGAGTTGCGAAGGTGAAAAAGCTGTCCGGATTCTTTTGGGCTTTCTGGCCAGCGCGTTGTGCAAAAGGAAGCTCTCTGGACTCGTTTCATTACCTGCAAACGAGCAGAAAACGAGGATCCGTCATCATCTTTCTTTTATTCTATAAAATATGAACATTTCCATAACAAGCAGCAGGGCTGCGCTCAGCTATGAAACAATAGTCTACTGAGGGCAGACTGGAAATACGGCATGATAATAATAATAATGTCTGAGGAGAAGCTGGACACAAGTCAATAAATTGATCATTTATCGAACACGTATGTATTTAAAATGATTGCTTATTGTATTCGTCTGACATTTGTGAGACCACCGCATGAAGGAAAGCAGCTGTATAATCCGGGGCCTAATTAAATTAGCTCCTTTGTAAACAAAATCACAGGTAAACTGGAGGCAGCATGAAGACGTTTAAATAAACAGCAGACAAAAACACCTTAGAAATTAATTTTAAAAACATTCCTATAAAATGTGATAATTTAGCTTTTATGTGTAAGAAATAAACACACAAATATAAATACAATTAAAAGTGCGACTAAAAGCAAACATAATAAACGGAATTTTCTGAGACTAAACAGGCCAAGTCAACTTTGATAATAAAATCTAATTTACCCGAAATTTGACTCATGTCAGTCTTATAAAATTAGCAATATGCTAGTCAAATAACCACCATATTTTTTCCCTTTAAAAACAAAAATATATTTTTTTAGTTAAAATGTGAAAGAAGTCTTGGCGTAAACTTCCGAGCAGCGAGATACATTAGTTTCGTTTTTACGCATGGATATACAGGTAGGTCATATATCCAATGCTACATATAACCTGCAGGTCCAAATGTGTACAAATATGTCAACATTTATTTTTTTAGGCATGAATAGACACTCCAGGCAGCAGACAGTTATAGCCAAACCAAGGCAGCAATTGTTTTTTTTTACTCGAGTTTTTTCTTTCTTTCTTCAAAATGAAGAAATTCATAACAGGATAATTTCTTTGAGCGAAATAATGCATTAAATAAGTGTCTGTTTTGGCCTGAGAATTGGAGATGATGTGCTTTTTAACTGCTCTCCTACAGATGTTTAATTCCTTCTATACATGCTGCTGTCTGTACTGATGGAGAGAGAGAAATCACTCTCCAGCCGCTCGGCGCGTTTCGTGCGTAAAACAAAGCCAAACGAAGCATTTCGATAGCTTACCTTGAAATCTGTGACCCAAGTACCTATATCTGTGTAATAACCAGGGGTAGAAAGTTGAGGGGTCCCTTTGCTGGCTGGCAAAAAGAGGGTGCGGACTGTGTGAGGAGGAAAGCGGGTGCCCGGCCAGAGCGTGCTGCTGGGCTACCGAATGAACCGGGACGGAGTTTTGCTGATGAGAGACCGCCTCGGCGAACACCAAGTCCGGGTTAGAGTAGACGCCCCTGCCGCCGGAGTGGAAGCCGTTGAGGAAGGGGTTCATCTGGCCGGAGTTTGCATAGCTGAGCGCCGCTGGCCTGATGGGCTCCTCGGTGCGGGACACCGGTATGGGATTATCCTTCGCCACCAAAGACTCTATAGTAAAACACCTCTTGGGTGTAGGTTGAAACATGGTCTGATAGTCCAGATTCCCCAGTTTAAGTTAAAGTTGTCGAAGGCGCTCTCGCCTTTAAAAAATACTCCACACCCAAGAAAAGGAGGAAAGTTTGTGCGCAGTAAATAAGTTGGGGGGAAAAGGCGGCAGCGTCGAGAAAGCCAAAATAAAAAGTGCCCGGCTATACTCCCAGACTAATCCATGGATGTGATCGTTTTCCTCGCCGGGTTCGTGCAGGCAGATTTGTTAGTTCATGAGCCTAATTAGCGCTGCAGTCCCATAAACAGCTTCCTCTGAAGGCTGTAATGGCATGGTGATTGGTCGCTGCCGCTGCTGCTGCTCGCCTTAAGGTGGAGAAGGGGAAGACGCTTAAAAAGTGCGTCAATGGGGAAGCAGGGGCGCGGAGAGGCGGACTCGAACGCGCAACGCGGAACGGATTCGTCCAGAGAGGAGCCCCCCCACACGCGCGCGCACACACATTACTCACGCGCACATATATCTCCAGGACATTTAACACACTCATCTGAACCAGTAGAAAAAGCTCAAGGTAGCCTGCTTATTTGCATTTAGGGGCTATGGCAGCTTCAAACTGGTTTTATAAGGGTGGGGGTGGGGGGGGCGCGTGTGGTGTTAGTACTAGCAAGTGATTATTTTTTAATTACGCACAACAATGTTGCGCAAACATCACATTAGCTCTATTAAAGTCGACGCTTTGCGCGCAGATATTCAGCAGTTTAATTGGCAGTCGGCCTTCATTTATTTCTCTATTTTGTTCCTGTTTTGGGGTTTTCTAACTGGATTTTATGTAGAGAAACTGCTCGTTTTTCTTCAGATTCTATTAGGATAAGTTTCAAATTGAAGACTTAATTTCTTGCTGGATGGGATGTCTGGAGACACAAACAAGCTTTAGATTTAAAGCATTTTGTCAACTATGACTGTCAGTCTTCAAAATTCAATAACACCTTCCCCCCTGATGATGTGTCATTCAGTGTTATTAATGCAGAATGCTCAAGTGTTTATTGGAGTATCTACCTGTGAGTGCAGGCCAGGCTGTGTCAGCCCTGTGTGCGGATCAGCAGCACAAAGCTGCAGCCATGGCCGCGCACCGAGCAGGGCCTCCAGAAAGACATGATACACACTAATAACACGCCGAGTTATAGTCACTTACAACCGAATAGATGCAGCCCTGGAAACGAATGATGCTGTATGGTGTTTTAAATGTAATGTGAATACATTTTTATTTCTATTTTTTGTTTGTTTGCAGGTTATTATGACTGTCAGAAAATTAAAGTCGCCTTTGAAGGGACCACTGAATGGTAGGCTAAACATATTTATTAAAGTGTTTCTTATCATTATTATTATTATTATTATTATTATTATTATTATTATTATTGTGGTCGCTTGTCCATACACATCTTAAGGACAAGTCTACTAGATTTATTTGTGCGGGTATGTTTGGGGTCTGTGTGGAATAAAATACAAACTAAAGACTAAAATGGGTTCGCACAGCTGTTAACAGCTGTACAACACATAATGCTGCTGATTTGACGTCGTAAAAATGCGTCAATCCAGATTACATTGTTATTATCAGGAATTATTGGGAGTTAGCTGTTTTATTTGAACTGGCTTTGTCAGTTCATTAAGGTAAAGACTTTTATTTTGTAATGTCACCTAATAAATATCAGTCTTACCCCTTACGCACATTATTATTATTATTATTATTATTATTATTATTATCAGTATGACTATTATTACTATTATTAGCATCATCATTATTATAGTACATCGTAGCTATATTGGGCAACCAGATTAAAAGCCATTTGTTGTTATGAACATATATTTAAAGGAAAAGATGAGCATGGCTGAGTTTTTATTTTAACACCTCTAACATGATGTTACTGGTTCGCTAATGGTCTGCATGCTGACCACTTGCCTGCCTGAGTTTTACACCGAGTTAACTGCTGATCGTGGACATGAACCAACACGGTGAAGCGTGTCGGTCCTCTCCACGGAGCTTTACCGACCTCTAGTGGTCGGTTACATAATGGTAGGGTAATAAAATGGGACCAAAACTGGGGTCTTAGGAGCTTTAGGGTACCTTGAAAACAGAGAGATCCAGCAAGTCCTTAACAAGGTGAAGAGTGGTTAAGTTTCACTGGTGTTGCCCTATGTAATCTCACCTTGTCACCTTAGCTGTATATACTCTACTAGGTATTTGTGGGAATGCTGATTCAGCATTCCCAGTATTCCCACATATTGTTCTTCTAGGTTTTCTTAAACTTCAACTTCTTCTATGTCTTCCGTACATTTTTTGGTCTTTAACTACTTCTGCATACTTTGAGCTACAGAAACCGTTCAACTATCAAATTTGTATTTGTCAGAGTTGCTTAAAGGGTTCAGTTCTAATAATATGAACTAATACAGATACTGGAAGATATTTGTAGAATCAGCTAATCTGACATTTCAAGTCAAAAGACCCGTCATGTGTGCCGTCAGGTTTATCCTTAAGAGATCTCTTTTCTATTATTGAGTAATCTGACGACCTCTGACTGACATATTTTATGGATATTTCATATTGTATTCAATGCATAACAATAACAATACAGAACAACTGATAAACTGTACAATTAACCCAAATAGTGAATATTTTTTTTTTTTTTTAAAGTTGTCTTACACCCCTTAGACGGCCTTGCGACCCCCACGTTGGAAGCCGCCGTCTTCAGTGACTTATTTTTGTACACCAGACTTAAACTGATAAGTGTGTTGTAATCTTCTAATGGTGATACATAATTTGAGACAAAATGAAGAATTTGTTGGTAAGCAAACATCTTTATTAATAAAGGCTTTATCTGTACACGTGCAACCTGGCTTGATGCCGTTGATTGCTGCAAGATAGAAGCACATACTGGATTATCAGGCGAGGCCAATTGAATACTCTAAGCATGCACATCAAAATGTAAATTCCACTAGTTCTTTTATCGGGTTAAGCAGCACCTGAAACATTAGATGAAGAGCAGAGATCACTGAAGCAGATGACTAGTCACTGCCGTGAACAAGATCTGTGGCTTAATATAACAGCTATGCAATTATTTAATAGAGGCAGTTGGTGATGTACTTGTGTTTGCAGTGAAAGTTGGAGCAGGGATATTGAATTTTCAGTTTATTGGGTTTCACTTCTTCATGTAAGGTAATAACACTCCTAACCAGTGGGGGCAGTCATGTTTACATTGATGGTTTGCGTGAGGCCTAAGGGCACACAGGTTCATTGGTTGATGGTGTTTTGGGTGGTGAGTGAGGAGCCTCTGGTTCAAAACTGCTGAAATTCAAAATAAAAGGAAAGAAATCCCCAGAAAAACTACTGCCTACAAATATTTAATTCAAAGGAATAACGCACATGAACATCAGAAGATTGTTGTTATTAATTTACCACTGTGGCCAACTGGCTGATGGGATACTGAGTATTATTTATTTTCAAAACCAATTAATCATTAACTGAGCCGATTAGATGCAGCGGTTGTTACTCAGCGGCGGACCGTGGTCCAGCCATCATCATCTGTCTCGTTCTTGATGCGACGAGGGTTGTCTTTGTCAGTACGCCATTCCTTATCTCCTTCAGTCTCACCGTCCTGCTCACGCTCACGCCCACCCTCAACCTCACGCTCCCCATCTCCATCTCTTTCTTTGGGCCGCTCCTCACGCTTCTCTTCGCCTCCACGACGCCAAGAACCTCCTGAGGAAACAGAGATACTCATCAGAACACGTTGATTTTACAAGTACAACTCTAGTTCAGAAGTTTACATATTTATCAGACCTGGTGGGTATCTTTTTAAGGGCGCTTTCACAAGCCATAGTCCGTTTGGCTAGTCCGAATCAGAGTGAAATTGATACTTTTGGTTTGGTTTCCATTTAGTCTAGTTCGGATTCACAAATTGAAGCAGACCTAATTTAAAAAAAACTTGCTGAGAGGTGTGTACGAAGGAGCAGATTTATCTTTTTCGTCTTGAGAGCTGCCACTTCTATGCAGGGAATCATAGACTTTGATGTTGCTGTTGAAGTTTTCTCACTTTGACTCGGCACTGATCTACTGTGCGCACGAATCCCTTCCCAAGTTTATCTTGAATGACGAATAAACGTCACTATTTTTGTGGACTTTATTTAGCATATTCTGTATGATCTCTTCGGCCCAGATGTCAAGCAAACATCATGTCAGTCCTCTCCCACTCATGTTAACCTGTCGTTTACCTGTGTCCATCTCAACAAATGGCCGCACAGGCAACCTGTGTTTTGGTTCGCTTGCAAACCGGAGACCACTTGCCAGACGTTTTTTTTTTTAAGTCCGCACCAGAGTATGATTACTGCGTTCACAACCGCCCAAACGAACCACACCAGAGTTCGATTAAAACGGACTAAATGTTGGCTTGTGAAAGCACCTTAAGGCACCTGCTGTAGCAGTATTAAAGGTAAACAGCGACCTCTGCTGGCTGAATGCAACACCCCCACATAGTGTATCCAATTGTTTTGTTAGACAAAAGTGACACTTAAAAGTGATTTGTTCTGTTTGGTAACTTGGCGACTCTATTTGGAGCCTATCAGGATAATTGCTACTGCTACAATGTTTGGATCATACAGTCATTGATCTGAGGGTAAATCAGACAAATTTGAAGCCATAAACTACAGTTTAATAGGATGTTTTAGCTTAAAAACAGCTTTTATGCTGTACATGCTATACATGCTATACACGCTATACATGCCTGTAATAGTTATATCCTAAATCTCGCTCCGCTTACCAGCATCTTCATCTCTGGGTGGGGCTCGGGTGACTTCACGGTCATCCCGACGGGTGAGTTCACGGTCATCCCGACGGGTGAGTTCACGGTCATCCCGACGGGTGAGTTCACGGCGCTCACCGCCCCGCTCACCGCCGCGCTCACCGCCGCGCTCACCGCCGCGCTCACCGCCACGATCGTCGCGCTCACCACGGCGATCACTGCGGTCACTTTCCTCTTTGTTAGAGCCTCTCCAGCCGCTTCCTCCGTCCTCTGCGCCTGCTCTCCTCCAGGTATTCTCCTCTCTGTGAACAGATAGCGTCATTAACATAACTGTAACCACTCGCTAGAACTATGAAATACTCTCCATTCATTACAAAAAATAAATAGAGCAACACTCTTGGCAGAGGTCTGTCAGGCCCACCTGACTGGACGACGGTCTCTGAAGCTGTCACTGGATTTTTCTTCTCCGTCACCGTCATCTCTGTCCTCTTTGGCGTCTTCACGGGGAGGACCCCAGCTGTCCTCTCGGGCCTTCTCCCGCTCACGCCAACCACCTGCGGCTGAAGCATTTGTTCACCATCATGTTAGACATTTAAGCACAGAGCTAGAAGACATCTCTATCACTTATCAGCAGCTGGATGGCTAAAGGCTTACCGGGTCTGACCAGGGGCTTCCAGGGTTTGGGGTCGTCGTCATCATCGCCACCACGGCGTGGCCCATCATCCGCGGCTCTCCTTCCACCCCTCTCATCATCTCCTCCTCTCCTGGGACCCCAGTCGTCATCAGCCCCGCGCCTGGAACCCCTGAAGTCCTCCATGCCTCTACGGGGAGCTCTGTCGTCATCAAAACCGCGCCTGGTGCCACGGTCTTCATCGAAACCACGCCTCGGGGCGCGGTCCTCGTCTCCACCCCTCCATGGGCCGCGGTCATCATCAAAACCTCTGCGTACAGGACGCTCGTCGTCCATCCCCCTGCGTACGGGGCGGTCATCATCACCGCCACGGCGCGGGCCTCTATCGTCATCGAAGCCCCGACGGGGTGCTCTGTCATCCCTGCGAGGTGCTTCTCGCCTGAAGTTGTCTCTGTCCTCTCGGTCATCTTCACGGCCCTCCTGTCTCCACTCCCTGGAGAGAGCACGGCTATCGTTAGAGTAGCCCCTCATGGTGAGCAATAAAAAAGTACGATTAAATAAAGTTGACACCTACTTGTCAGGCACAGGACGACGCCGCTCTGATTCACCCTCTGTGCGCTTCCTCCATCCTCCTCCTCCTTCTCCTCCTCGCCCTTCCTCGTTCTCCTTCTCGGGCTCCTTCTCGCTCCCCCAATCCTGTACGAGCAAAACATATCGATCAAGATACATTACTTGCAATATGTATACTCAGGTGTAACCTTTACACATTTTACTTTTGAATGATTAAAATGCATTTCACAATGCAGTACAAGAAAAAAGCAAGTATATAGTTTTTGAAAAAGTCCTTATTTAGACTTTTCTATTCTAGGCACCTTGGTATCACAATTATCCTGGGTAAAATATGATAAAGTCTGGTATAATTACCTGCGACCCCCACCCCTTCTGTCGGGCTCTGACCATCAATTTAAAAAAAAAAGGCTAATTTGTACCTTGGCTTTCTCCTCTGGAGGGGCCCTTTTCTCCTCGTCACGACGGCGTTCTCGCTCTTCGATCTCCTGTTGACGAGCACGCTGTTTCCGTTCCTGCTCCTCGAGTTTGCGCAGTTTCTCCTGGTACTCTCTCTCCTCCTCCTCTCGCTGCTCGTTTTCAACGCGCTCAGCCTCCTCGCGCTCTGTAACAAAACCAGGAAAATGAAAACTTCCTGTGGTACTAATGCCCCTCAAAACAACCACTTTAACCACAACTGATAACATTTCTACCACACTTTATCCTCCTTTACCATGACTGTTCCAGCGCACAGGTGCAAACAGAAATGAGTTACCTTTCTTGAGCGACTCCTCGTGGATCCGCTGTGCCTCTTCCTCTTTCTGGCGGTAGAAAGTGTTACGCCTGTCCTCTTTGCGCTGCTTCTTCCTTTCTTCCAGGCGCTTCTTCCTCTCTTCCACCAAGCGCTCCTGGAAAGCTTTCAGTTTTTCCTTCAAAGACAGAACAGTGACTTTGAAACCACCGCGACAGTCATACGCTTGCATATTATACCTTTACGTTGGTAGAAGGACTGAATGGTCTTACCTCATAAATGAAGCTACGGGCAGCAGTTATTTTGGACAAGAAGCTTTCTTTGTCCTCCATCATCCTGGACATGCGCTGCTTGTGCTCCAGAGCCTTCTCCCGCTCAACTTTCATGTTACTGATCTACAACAAAAAGAAAAAACAAAATCTTACATTCTAGATACTCACGTGGGTGTATTAAATTTCCTCCTCCTATGCGTGTAATTTTGAATCAGTGTTTTGTTTTACATACCCTGTCCTCCTCCTGGAGCTCCCATAGTTCCATGTCCTTGATGCGCTGCTCCTCATAAGCCTGTTTGATGAGAGGAATCTCCTCGAGACGCTTTGCCCTCTCAAAGTAGTCAATCTGGAGAGAAAGAAAGATTAGTGTCCAATTCACACCTAAGTGACTGATATTTCACTGATGGATCACTCAGTTACCTTCTTCTCCTGGTTCTTCAGACGCTCCTGAAGTTCCCTCTTCTCCTTCTCCAGCTGCTCCACCTGTTTGGCCATGATGAAGTCGGGATCCAGCTCCTCGAGGTCCTGCACAAAACAAATTTGTTAGTCTAACCTTTCAACTTCATATTACAATGAATATGGAGTTCAACCCTAATGCATCAATCTACATTTTACCTCGATATCAATATCCTTGAAGGCCTTGGCTCCAAGTTCAGTCTTCTTGATCTGCTCCAGCCGCTCACGGACCGTCTTCTTCTTGATCTGCTCGTGCTCCTGCATGATGCGCTCCTTCTCCCTCTCTTTGGCCTCCTGGCGCAGACGCTCCTCCTCAGCCTTACGGACCTTCTGCATCTCAGCTTCCCGCTGCTCCAGCTCCTCCTTCTCACGCTGGATGTTCAGGCTCTCCAGCTTTTCCTTACGCTCTTCGATGGTCTGTCTGCGAGCCAGGATGCGCTGGTGATCCTTGCGGGCATTTTTCAGATAGGCAGCGATGGCCTGCTGGCTCTGCTCCTCACGCTCTTGCTGAGAGGGGACAAAAACATCAAAATGGAGTTTAGAGTTGAAGAATAAAGCAGAGTGTATTGTGCCAAAAGACACTAATCACGAATTAAGAGTTTAGTACCACATGAAGATACCTGAATGTGTGTTAGTATTATGTGCATGCATGTAAAAAACTACTGTTGGTCACTGATCAGGTGTCTCTGTGTATCTACATAGGAGAGAGTGAACTCACCAGGATGGAGGCAGGCTTGATGATCTGGATGGCCTTGGCCAAAGAAGCAGACATGGCAGTCAGCTGGTTCCTTATCTGCTCTGAGGGCATGTTCTGCAGGAACGGACCAACGGGGGCGTCCTCTTTGGTCGAGTAGTTCAGGTCAGAGCCGAAGCTCAGCGTTCGAGAGCTGTGGTCTATACGGACCTACAGGGGAAAAGGAAATGTTAGAGAAGTAGTGTAAAACAGTATGATAAACTCTCTTAAATGTAATAACATGTTTGTTGGTTTATCAGTAGTTCATTTAATGCCTAATCTCTCCTCCTTACCTGCAGATCACAGTGCCGGGCAGCATCCACAATGGAGCGCTCCAGCTGGAAGGCGTCCACAAATGGAACCAGGGAGGCCAGACGGGTGAACTCGATGCTTTGATAGATCTGTGCAACCTGATACAATGGATGAAGAATAATGAGAGAGATTTCTACCATTGCATTGTAGGTGTGAATTAGGACAGAGGAAGAAGAGAATTACCTGCTGCAGGAGCCTCAGGATGGTATTACTCTGCAGGTGAGGGACATACTGCTGCAGATCAGCCTCCTTCTCAGCCTGGTCTCTCACCCAGTTCAGCACCTAGCGGGAAGAGTAGGTTTGTTAGAAATGACCAGCTACAAATGAATATTAGATAAACCGCAACTCAAACTACGAAGATGGATTGTATGTTTTCAGATCGTTTACCTTGGTCACTCTCCCGCTCAGCTTCAGAGGATGAAAGTCGACTTCAAGCCAGTTGTAAAGTTCTTTTATATCAGGTACGACATACTGCAGCAAGTTAAATCTCACCTAGAATGCAAACATTGAAATATAATGATGTGTCAAAACATCTTTAAGCAAATATTAAGCAACAGTTTTACAAGATCAGGTTAAAAGCTAAATTTCAAACTAAACAATCAAGTTACTAAAAAAGTATTTAGGGGGACTGTTGAAACCTAAAAGACCTCACAAAGCTTTCTAATGCAGATAATGTACCATGTCATTGATGAGACTCTGCCGGGTTGGTGGAGACTGCAGGCCCAGGAGGGTGGCCAACCTGCGGTGCTTTTCTACAATGATGCCATCCATGTCCAGCAGCCGAGCGATGTCAGTGCGCTCGGGGGTGATGGGAATGGACAGTGTGGCCAGGAGGACTCTGGTGGACATCCTGAAGATGATCAAAAGTAAGCATCATTAACCATTTTGGTCACTACCAGAGTAAAACATGTGCACTTATGTATAGACGGTGAATACCTCTGCATCTCATCTTGGGTCAGATTCTTGCGCATCTCCCTTGAAAGGTGATAGAGGCGATGGAGGGTGCAGGCGTGGAAGAGAGCATTTCCAGATTTCCAGAACACAGTAGACACCTTGTTGTAGTAGTTGGCCATCAACTGGGGTTTGGGAGGCTTCTTGGAAAGAGCAAACAGGCCATGGATGTCTTCAACAGCCTTGAATGCTTCCTGGAAAAAGACAAACAGTACTACGTTAGTAACAATATCATCTTCACTTTGACCACGTGTCACATATTTAGTTACACCAGAGTACGATACTTGTGTTTAGTTTTTCTACAGGTCGTACATTGCGTTGTACATTGCTGTTGACTACTTTCTGAAAACGTTTTATACATTTAAATGTTTAGTAAGTAGATTTAAAGGTGCATGCACGCTGATATCGTCCTTTGAGAGATTTAGTGTTTAGGTGGACAGACCTGCCAGAGCTCCATGCTAATGGCGCTGTCCAGCTGCACCAGACGCGTCTCCAGGTGCATAGACTGACTTTCGGGGTTGTTCAGGTTGATAGCGGTGCTCTGGTTGTGGTGGCGCTGGATCTGACCCAGATGCATACGCAGGTTGTCACACAGCTTGCGAAATTCCGCTTTACGGGTGTACTGGAGGCAGAACTTGAAAGCTGCAGAAAAGAAGACCAGATATTATTTACAGCATTTAATATGCAACATTCAACAGCTGAATTTAAATTTATTGAATTATTTTCTGTGTGACTTGACTTTAATGATGCACACGGTATTATCTTATCGAAATTCGGTAAAGATATAGCAATATTTACACTAAATTATATATATATATTTTTTGATGGGGTCTATTAAAACATTAATTCTTGGCAAAATTGGCTGAAAATGACAGTATTTTTAATTTTTTTTAAAATGGGCCACTGCCATGTTCTGATCATTCAGTAACAGCTACCTACACGAAAACAGACAAATATAAAACATTTTGTTGTCAGTGACTTTTAGGCAGCCTCGAAAAGTATCAGAGATTAAATGAATACAAAACGTTCTCTATAAGGTATTCTGTGTGTGTCGTTACCTTGCTGGGCAATGTCATGGTACAGGCGCTCCACCTTGGAGTTGTTCCGCAGCAGGTCCAGGCATTGGCGGTAGGACTCCCACAGGAACTTCACCCAGGGAGTGAGCAGCAGGCGGTCGGTACGATCCTGAGTGTCCTCTCCACTCACAGCACTCAGGAGAACACTAAAGAGAGCTCAATGTTAATAATCCATCTTAAAAATTATCAAGCACATGCTATTACCTTGTAAACTCAGCTGTGACATCAGTATGCTGTATAACACACCTGACGACAATAAGACATCAGTTTAGACTATTTATCAAGTTAAAGGAAATCCAACAACATATATGTGGACACTTTTTAATGCTGCAAAGAAACATCGTCTAAGGCCGTGTTCAGACCTGGTATTAACACGAGTCCTTAGTGATCGGATCACAAGTGGACAGCTTTAAGTACAGGTGTGAACCCACTCAAGACGCACTGAGATCGGATCAGGCCACATATCACCACATTATTTTAGTAGTGTGTATGTGTATGTGTCCCGGGCCACATTAAGGACCGCCTACTCAACTGCGTCCCGCTGGGATCTGCGGGAACACTGCGCTCCTCATGTGAATAGACAGGCGGACGTGAGACTTGCGGCATGGAAACAGCTCCTGTGCTCTACTGTATCCCGTAGGTACAGCTGTATTGTATTAAAAATATATCTTATTTATAGGCTACATTTCTACAGACTATAAGACTAGGCACGCAAAGTGCATTATTATCACACTGTCGGAGATGTGTCGGTGTTTTTGTTCCGGTGCTTTGTACGGAGCTGACACTCGCCCTCCCTCTCTCTCTCATCCCTGGCTCTCTGAAGCTCTGTACCCCGCTGTTGCCTGGCAAAGGTGGCGGCGCGGAGGTCTCCGGGGACTGCCGGTACAATAACCTTTTATTTTGATGTTAATAAAATGTCACGAACATGTAGGATATTACTGCTGACATTCATGTAATATTATGTCACGTCTGCTGTATTAGCCATGTGTTTACTACTGCGGGGAAGTGAGATCCGATCACAAATGGTCACTGGAGACACATTCGGAGATGCATTCTAATGCCAGGTGTGAACAGACGTACTTAAAACTGACCACTTGTGATCGGATCACACGGGACGCATGTTAATGCCAGGTCTGAATAGCCCCTAACATTTGAGCATCCTCACCTTTCAGGAGTCTGGATGTTGTCCAGATCCTCAATGTCCAGGACCATCTGCTGGGACTCCCCCTTGGCTGTCTCCGTCTTCTCCTCAGCCAGCTTCAGGTAAGCCCTCACCACATCCTCCAGAGATTTGATGTTCACCTGAAAAGCAAAGACACACACATTACACTCTGACTCCAAAACAACTACCCCGATCTGTGCAAAAACATCCCAGATGTCTCCTCACAAACCTGCTGGCAGATGTTCTTGTACTGGTAGAGCCCCTCCTTGGCCAGGTGGCTCTTTCGCAGATCCACGCACAGCTCCAGGTACTTGAGCATGATGGGCTCGTGGATCTTCTGCCATGTTCGATGTTTCTTGCTCTTGATGACATCGTACAAAACATCCAAAGCTGGCTGCTTCTTGCCGACCTCGAGAAACTCTGTGTAAACACAACGAGAAAATAGACCAACATAAGCTCCATCACAGGTCAATAGTAACCGTATACCATTAAAAGTTAGCAGATCGCACCAACCCCCACCGTGGTTATCGATCTGGCCGACATTGTTAGGCCTAGTGTGCTCGGTGAACAGAACGTTAGCATTAGGCTACAAGAATGGAACACACTAACAATCGAACAGTTGCTAAGATACATTGTTATAACGTTTCAAAGCTGTCATGAGTGCTAACGGGGCATCTAACAGCACACCTAAGCTACATTTCAATACTCTGTAGTAACGTTACCTTAGCTTAATACTAACGTAGTCGTAAGAAAGCGACATGGCTTCCCCCGCCATTGAAGCTAGCTTAGCAGTTAGCCCCGGCTCTATGTAGTGACGATGAGTTCGACTGCTAACAGGCAGCTAACGTTAGCTGCTCTTAGCATTCGAATCTGGGACATTCTAGAACATCAAGATGTAATTCTACTCACCGTTCGCTCGTTTCAGAGCATTCTCTGGCCGTTGAAAATACGCCGGCATGTTGGCGCTCTAAGTGAAAAACCTCAAATTGACTGATTTTGAGTAAATTTTTGACGAATTTCACCAGTCCATCCACGCCACGCACTCACCCGTCTGCTACGGTGCTGGCTGAGAAAGGAAGGACCTCGTGAGCGGCCTGGCTAGGGGTTGCCAGCCGCGTCACGGACCATCCCCCTATCACAGTGTCTACCTCCACTGAATAAACCGTGAAGGTGAAAAACTCAGTGCGAAGAAATTTAGTTCTGTCTCAACCAAAAAATTACAATAAATATTAAAAGGTTATGTAACAGTATTCAGGGTTTCAATTTAGTTATTTTTAGACTGTTCAAATCTTAATATACTATAGATTACTAAATATATATACTATATATATATAGATATACTATTGTATTGTATATATTGTATCATAGGCCAACATTTCGAGTTACATATATAACTTATATATATATATATATATTTACTTTTCTTTTTAGATATATATATATTTACTTATTTTATAGTAGTTTAGGTTAAACTTCTTTTATACTGTAAGTTATGCGTGATTGCACCATCAGGACTGCTTCAAATTTCGCTGTACTCTGTGTAGTGACAATAAAGGAATCTTGAATCTTGAATCTTGAATTATATTTAGGGCTGTCAAAGTTAACGCAATAATAACACTGTAACTTGTGATTTTTAGGTTGCAGCGGACTCACTTTTAAAGCTAGATTGAAGATAGTGGTATTATATGAAACTAGAAAACCTAAGGAATCCATTGGTTCCATGTCATACTGGCTTGTTGCGAAGATGTTGAATAACGCTCCAAACTTACGCTAAATTATTTTCATTAACTATTAATCTGTTGATTATTTTCTCAATTAATCGATTAGTTGTTTGGTCTATAAAATGTCAGAAAATGGTGGAAAATGTTGATCGGTGTTTCCCAAAGCCCAAGATGGCGTCCTCAAATGTCTTGTTTTGTCCACAACTCAAAGATATTCAGTTTACTGTCACAGAGGAGAAAAGAAACCAGAAAATACTCACATTTGAGAAGTTGGAAGCAGAGAGTTTTTTTTGTTTAAAAAAAGACTCAAACCCTTTTAATTATCAAAATAGTTGGCGATTAATTTAATAGTTGACAACTAATCGATTGACCTATTATTAGTAATTTTGCTGCCATATATCATCTGTAACTCACTGATATGTGACTGTGGGTGTTAATTTAAAAGTATCAAATAATAAAAGTGTGTGCAATAAGGTATTGAGAACTGTTCTGAGTAGCCTGATTCTATATATGATTTATTTTGAATAAATGTTTGATTTGACTGGAGCATTATAAAATGGAAAACAGCGTTACAAAACCTAAAAACGGGGGGTTTTCAACAAACCTGGCAGCTCTGGGTTTATAAAGTTCCCGTATGCGCTCCGCTGATGGTGTGTTCAGGTAACTCTCGTTAATTATCAATTATATCAAACTATGTAGGCTTCATTTAACTGCAAATTAGTCTATCAGTAGTCGATACTTGATATTAAAGGATCGAGTTAAAATAAGCATGGTCAGGACATTCCTACTTTTGACTGAGCTTGTGTTATTCACATGAGAAAACGCTTTCCAACATAATAGTCATCATTTGTATGCAATTCACGACGTTTTCAGTAACCACGAACGCACCACTATCTCCAGCTATCTGATTGGTTGTCAGCAGCGAGTCTCCTCCCACACAATCCTCCTCTCCCGGAAGAAGGAAGAGATTTCGCAAAGAGAGAGAAAGTCTGTTGACAGAAGAAATCACACCCAGGCCACTGACGAGTTATAACACATTTACTGTCTTATTAAACCCCTCCAGCGTCGCTTTCAGCTCTTTGGACGTAGCAGGAGCTCTCAAGGTACTTCACAGTGACATTAGTGTCCACAGAGGCATGTGTTTGGTGTTTTCTCTCCAGCTATAACTTGTGGCTCTGAACTCTTGCAGGTATGGAATATGGCAGCGACTGAAACGCAGTTTATGTTAAGCGTCGGATTAATCGGTAAGTCTCAGCTCGCAGCTCTTGGTTTTTTCTTGTTTCAAGCGAAGTTGTCGCCTCAGTACGTGCAGGAGACTCACATGATATCAGTGTGACCCAAAAGTGTCTCATCAGCAGGGCTCCATGTCCCTCATTGGTTCTCTGCTCCTGCATGTTAGATAGATAGATAGATAGATAGATAGATAGATAGATAGTAACTTTATTGATCCCGAGGGAAATTCAAGTTTCCAGCATCACAGTTCCATAGTGCAAACATATTAGTAAAAAACGTCACAGGTAAGTAGTACACATGTTAGTAAAAAAGTCACAGGTGAGTAGTACACATATTAGTAAAACGACACAAGTAGTAACAAGACACATGTAAGTAATACAGAGTATAAAACAAAATATGCAATATGCAGAAGAACTGTTAAAAATGAATATAGTGCAGGGAAAACAACTGAGATACAGGACTATTTAAAGAAAAAGTGAATGTAGTGCAGAAAGTGATATAGTGCTGGGTGATTAAGTATAGGTGATATAGATATTAAGAAATGTCAGATATGGAATATAATGCAGGATAAGAACTGAGGTAGAGAAGTTTTTTGTAGTGTGCGGAATTAAAGTGGCTCAGTCTATTAAAGTGCATTAACTGTCCTGCAGACCGTCCTCCTTCTTTGTCCCCCTCCTCCCCATAGAGGTGTTGTACAGTTTGATGGCTCGGGGGACAAAGGATTTCCTGAGTCTGTCTGTGGAGCACTTGGGGAGCAGCAGCCTACATTCTGTTAGGCAGTATACATGGACATGGATGGGTTCCTGAACGCACCCAATAACACAGACTACCCTGTGATAAAGATTTGGTGCAAAAGAGCCCTGTCTGATATGTCTTTTTTACCCTCTGAGACCCACAATAGACCCGTTTTTGTCTTTTTTAGGGGGGTATAGGGGGTCTTTAGGGGGAGATAGCATGTCAACAGTAGATGTCACATAGAAGTGGTGTACATCATCTGAAAGCTGGGAACCTGAAGATTAATTAGAGATGCAGCTCAGCACTGTGTGTCAAGTTGTTCTAGTCATAAATCAGAAATAGTGGTTAATAATAATGGTTTTATGATATATATTGCACGTCCTAAATCAAATATTTGCATATATTTCATATTTTTTATATTCTCATTTTCCTATTTTTAATTTGAGTACTTATATTTCTTTACATTACTTTGTTTATATTGTAGCATTATGTACATAATGTACATGTTAGATACTCCTTTATTTATATTTTCTTACATTTCTTATGTTTATTTCCCCCCGGGTATCAACAAAGTATCTGTAGATAGGCACATTTTAATGATACGGCATAATTTTATCATTTATAGCAAATTATTACACAGACCCACTTTGAGAATCACTGTTCTCTAATATGTTAAGATTCATATATGATGTCGGTTTTACTTTCCCTCTGCCCAGAGAAAGATGTGAATGGAGACACACTGTGGGTGTGGTGCTATCCCTCTGTGGGCTCAGACCTGAGGCAAGTCCTGCTCAGCAAGTGCTGTCTGACACAGGACGGCCGGGATTTCCACACCTTTGTGTTTGGTCAGTTCTGTCGCACCTGGTACTACATCACCACAGTGGAGGTGCAGGAACCCACAGCACTAAACAAGGTACAATGTCCAGACACTCTGCTGACATTACAATCTTGAATAAGGAACAATGAGAGTGCAGCATTTCTATCTAATATTTGAGTTTTATTTCTTTTCTCCCTTCAAGGTCACTCATTTTTCAATAGTTGTTACAGCAAAAGACTTCAACCCTGAGAAGTATGCTGCACTCAGTAGAATACTCTGCAGGTACGGTGTTCAGCTCACATAACACTGTTTATTTCTTTAAAGAGTGTTGTTGTTTTTTTTATTATTTGAGTGGTGTGTTTTTGTCTGTTATCCAGGATGTACATCAAACATGGCAGCCCAGTGAAGATGATGGAGGCTTATGTCACCGTCCTCACCAAAGGAATTTGCCAGAGTGATGAAAACGGCTCATTTCTTATTAAGGACTACGATGTTCGGAAAGCGTACTTGGCTGGTTCAGTCAAAGGTAAGAAGACGTCACAGTCGTTAAACAGGAACACTA
Source organism: Sebastolobus alascanus (assembly GCA_916701645.2). NCBI lineage: Eukaryota > Metazoa > Chordata > Actinopteri > Perciformes > Sebastidae > Sebastolobus > Sebastolobus alascanus. Next base: position 528,703 of record CAKAOJ020000358.1, read on the forward strand.
ACAAATATTTACCTTTTGCAGAGGTGGGACCAAGTCATTATTTTGCAAGACACAAGTAAGTCTCTAAGTCTTTGCACTCAAAGTCCCAAGTCCTAAACTTAGAGTTTTGAGTCCTACACAAGTCATAATATGTTCTTCACCAAATGTAATGCCATTTGTGTCTCTGTAATTTTCGACCCACACGTTTTGCATATTGCAATTTGTTTTTTGTTGACCACCGCGTAGTTTTTGTACGTGAAGGAAATTAACTTTGGTATATTTTTTCCAACTGACGCTCAGTAACGCAACGTTAGTTCTTCATGGTGGATGCTGTCGGATCGGTTCAAACAAAGTGGATCTGGGGAATTAAGTGTCGTCTTGCTGGGAATGAATAGTGTTAATATTGGTTGATCCAGGAAATGAACTGACACTTTTTAGATAACATACCTTTTAATCTTTGGGCTTGGGGGAAGGTATCAAGTATTTTCAAGTAATTTCAAGTCGAATCATTGGTGCTAAAGTCCAAGATTGATTGATTGATTGATTGTGTTAAGTGGAGTCTGATGTCATCAAATTTGTGACCGGAGTCCACACCTCTGCCTGTTGGTGACATGTCTGGTTTTCCTGCAGCAATTCCTTTGAATCCAAGACAAGTTTCTGTTTTGAGAGACCATGAAAGCAACCTTTAAATAAACAGGTTCTACAAGGAAGCTCTATATGCAAATGTAGTTAGCCGGTCATGGACGTGTTGTTATCACTTGTTTACAGTGATAAATGGTGATGTAATGCTAAAAGACAGCAGAAAAAAAACAACTGAAATTGATTGTGGTTCATAAAAATTCCCTTGAAACTAGGCATGGGATGATATGACAATTTCATGTCACAATTATCCTGGCCAAAATAATTGCGATTCATGATATTATCCCAATAATCATCAAAATGTGCTTAAAATCTTAAAATGGCACTAAAACATACTGGAATCATTTTACTTTACATTTTGTTGTGAAACCAGTACAATAATATCATCTATTTTTTAAGTGAGAAACACAATCAAGCAATATTAAATAAGGTAATCATAAATCATAAGGTCCTTCTGCATAAATAATGGATTAAAAGAAACAAAACAAATAGCAACATTGTGCGATTCTGTTCTTTCTTACGTGATGATTCCTGTATTTTTTAAATCAGGCTCTATTTTCCATTTCTGTACATGATAGCAAGCTAGGCAGTTTTTTTAAGTCACTCATGTGAGGATACTCTCGATTATCCCAACAACGGAAATTCACCACCATCAACTTATTGTCCGTTTTTTTTTTTTATTGTGATCTGCGATAAAATCCTATATCGACCCATCCCTGCTTGAAACACAATCTAGATTCCTTCAGAGTAAAAGTGGGTCATCCAGGTACTTCCATATTTCTTCTCTATCTCTATCTATAGATGTGGTGTCTCAGTTTGGTATGGAGACGATCATCCTGTATACCGCTCTCATGCTGAAGAAGAGGATCATTGTCCATCACCCTCGGATCGAAGCATTGTTGGAGTTTACGAGGTGCATTTAAGACTTAAATTTTAAATATTTGGACACTCTGTAGTGGAGAATATTGTCGTCTGTGGGTAACTCCTTGTCTGTTTCCCCTCAGAGTTCTGCCGACTCTGACATGGCACAGGAAAGACTGGTCCATCGTGCACCCGTATGTGCACCTGACTGATACTGAACTAGAGGATCTCAAGAAATGCCCCGGTGAGGCTGCCTCCTGCTTTATTTACTCTAATTCCTCCTCCTCATGGTTGGTGATCAGCCACCATCTGCACTGTAAATTTATTATTTATGCACCAATATGTTTGTTTTCTCCACAGGATATGTAGCAGGGTTTGTAGATCCGGAAGTGAGCAACAGATCGGACTTGTTTGATGTGTATGTGAACCTCCCAGACAGCGTCATCACAGTATCCCAGAGCGCCAAAGGTGCAGTATGTTCAAAGAGGAAGCAGCATGTTTCTAAGAACGCTTTGATTCTTGAGAGTAGGTCTGTGCAATTAATCAAATTTCAATTTCAAGTACGATTTTGATGATTATGAAAACAAGATAATCTAATTATTGCTCCACATTCCGTTGCGGGGAAGGACGGAGCTCCCTGCTCTCAAAGTGCTCCAGATTGATGCATTTAACTTTAAATATAGGCTACAAAATGTTCTTCATAAATGCATGATGTTTCCAAAGTAATCGAGTTAAATAATCGTAATCTCAATATTGACCAAAATGATCGTGATGATGACTTTTGCCACAATCGAGCAGCTCTACTTGAGAGAGTAGGACAGCATTTCCCTCAGACTGATGTTAAGTCTCCCACCACAGAGGCCATGGCGATGGGGAAGTTGCACAAGGACATTGGCCACCTCATCGTCCAGTCTGCAGAGGACGCTGAGAGGTCAGATAGTCAGGTCATTAAGGTGAGAGTTCCCTCAGAGCACAAATGTCTTTATTCAGTCCACAGTTGTAAGAAATGTCGTCCTGAATCTAACATGACAACCGCACATTAATCCACAGGATATTTCTGTCAAGACAAAAGAGATCCTTGCCAACTTGGTGGCCCTGGCCGACGAGTGTGAAGACTCTAAAATCACACTGGAAGGTTTAAAGCAGCGTCATTTCCCTCCGGCGACGGAGAACTTCCTCTTTCATTTGGCAGCTGCCGAGCAGCTCTTACGGATATAAACCTGTTTTTAGACGGACTCTGGCTGTGCTGCTCTGTATATGTTGCGATAATTGAAATGAAAGGCTTGTGCATACTCTCACTGTTATCATGAGAGTGTGCACAAGGCACTTTCCCACAGTAATCTTTACGTTAGGTAGGAAAGTGTCACTACCACTGTTGTGCTAATATGTGACATGACTCACATGTTGTACCAATACCAGGATGTTTTTTATTGCCAACAAATCCCACGAAAGGACCAAAAACAACAATGAATTGATCCTACTAAGGAGCAGGAACGTGGGCACTGTAGTTCATTTTGAGTCAGTTCTGCTGCCATAAACACTCACTACAGCACCGATTGTGTATTAATCCGCAGCTGAAAATAGTCCCCAAAAAATGCACTATTTACACCAGTTTGAGATGAAGTTCGTTAAACATTACAGTGCCCAGCTGTTTTAGGAAATTGCCTTTCTTTTAAATGAAAGTATATATTTGTGACTTGTTTTTAAAGACGTACGTATTTAGCAGGAACTTCGTGGGCTTGGTGCGCAGTGCCACAGACAGTAGGAAAGTCAGAGAGTATTTAAAGGGCGGGTCCATCTGCGTTCTTTTCTGTTTTTTGTAAAATGGAAACGCCCACTCAGCCGATAGAAAAAAGCAGTGACGATCATCAACAAGGTTATGAATAATGTGAACCCTAGCACTGGCTGAGTCAAAGTTAGCTCTGCTAAGTTAGGAAATAACAGAAGGGGTTAGTTCGGATTTTTTGAGATGGGGTTGTATGCAACGCTATACTCCTACCTTCTGTGAGGTAAAATTACTGTTTTTGTGAATGTAGTCTGGTGGCTTTAAAGAGAGCGATACAACGGCTTCAGTTATCCGTCAGAAAGGGCTGTCTGACGGTGAAGTAAAGCGGCTGTGGACGGGAAAACATATTTTAGCCACAATGTAAGCTTTATTTAGAATATTTTAACAGCTTTACCTCGCCGTCAGACGGCCCTTTCTGACGGGGAACTGAAGCTGTTATATCGCTCTCTTTAAAGTCACCAGACTACATTCACAAAAAAAACAGTAATTTTACCTCTAAAAACACAGGAGTTTCTTGTCTACCGCTGCATCGATACTGTACATGTAGCAGCGTCATCATGCAGAAACCTACGTCAGGTCAGGTGGGAAGAAGTTTATAGAAGGACTTGGGATAATAGCATTTTGACACTAAAACATACATACTTAGACCAACCTTTGAATGTTTGGAATTGAATACATAAAGAACACCACTGGGAAGCTACAGAATGATATAAAAACCTAAAAAAAAGCCTAAAAATAAAGGACTTGCCCTTTAAAGACGGACTAACTTGCTTGATTTTGGTCTTTCCATAGGATTTGGTGACAATACAACACAACGACACACAAGTCTTGTTCCTGGTCCGAAATATTTGGTTGTTGCTGTGAAGAGTCCGACCCCAGATATAAATATATATACGCAGCAGCAACAGCAGCTGAAATGGCTCCAATGTAACGAGCAGTTATTATATTATTATTAATGAGTTTACTGATAGAAACGTCATTATATGTGGTTATCAGATCACAACTGCAATAGACATTGCACAACGTGAGTTTATTTCAGTTTTTTTTTTAACATTGTCACATTTTGTATTTTACTAATGACTTAAATACTAGTAAGTTGTGTCGAATGAGGCTTTTTCAAACTGTTTTATAAAAAGATGATCGGTAGAAAAAGAGCTATTCCTCATCAGTCAGCAACTGATCAAATAACGATAGGTGCTTCCATGTCCACATTGATTTATTCTGCATTATGTGTGTCTTACTGTCTGTTTTTTAAATGTATAATCAGCGCTGTTATTTTACAGGTGAGTATATTTTCAAGCACATTGCCAAGATGATGGTTTTGTGCCTCAGTATTTCCGAGAAGACACAGATTGCAATACATAGAGATGCTCATGTAACTTTGAAAACTAAATGTATTTTCATGAATTGATGTAATATTTCCTATCTATGAAAACACTTAATATTCCAGCTAAATAAATTTACTATCAAAAAGTAGCTTCTTGCCTGTTTAAATGTGTTTTAAACAAAATATTTCCCATGAAAACTGGGAGAAAAGGCTCACATGCATTGTACATTTTCAGCTGCATGACGTTAAAGAAGACATTTATTATCATGCGATTCAGTAATGACAACATGTTGTGGTTGATTTTGTATCTACAGCTCCTCAGAGTCCTCTATGGTAATATAACTGTCCATCCCCCGCTGCAGCTTGTAGCTGCTCCTCCACGTTTTCCTTCTTTATCTGTAAAACAAGGTCAATGTCAGCGGAGTTCATCACAAGGAAAACACCACAGCACCGGAGGATCGTCGTGAATCTCACCGTTCCCAGTTGTGGAAAGAGACTGAACGAGACGGGGATCATCAAGCCCAGAACAAACGCAACGCTGATGTGACGGAGAGGAGCGGCCAGCAGAGAGTTCCTTTGGAAAAGTCTTGTCCTGTAAAGGGGAAAATCTATTTGGTAAAGTCTGACGTTTTAACCAGGTAAGTAGAACTAAATGTAAAAGTGACTGACCTCTTTAAGAGCAACATTAGGAGATTAGGAACAGCAGCTGTTGTACCAAACAGTGCCGCTCTTGACAACGCAGTTTCCCTCACAGCCTGAACAAAAACATAAAAATGTGTAACACTGCAAGTTTCCAATGAGAAGACTTATTTTTGTCCATTTGTTCTTGCATTTTATTTTATTTTTTTACCTTTTCTCCTGCTGCTTTAGAGAGGCCGACAGGATTTCCACTGGAATCAAACACTTGGATCCCATTTTCTGACTCCTCACTTCTGACAGTCAACACATTGAAGAAGGCCAGAGCAGCTGGAGAGAGTTAACACAACATGTAAGTTTAAAAAGTCCAACCTGTTATTACTGGATCCACAGCAGCAAATCAAAAGAAAATAAGCAAATTATGTCACATTTTGTGTCGACCTTGGTGAATTTATAATGGAGCTACATACAATTTTCATAACTTCACATATTTCATGTTGCCACACATTTATTCTGTTAAAGGACCAGTGTGTGACATTTCTGGGGATCTATTAGCAGAAATGGAAAATAATATTCATAACCATGTTTTCTTTAGTGTATAATCACCTGAAACTACGAATGGTTGTGTTTTCGTTACCTTAGAATGAGTCCTTCATATCTACATAGGGAGCGGGTCCTCTTCACGGAATCTGCGATGTTGCTCCGCCATGTTATTACAGTATCCCAGAACGGACAAACCAAACACTGGCTCTAAAGAGAGCCTTTCAGGTTTTTACGTTACCATTGACTTCCATTGCTCCTAAAGTAGTGTTATTATGGTAAGGGTGGCCTCTGAGCGAGGTGAACGGCGTTACCATGGTTATGCACTCGCCGGCTCACATTACCGCAGTCTTGGAAAGGGAGGAGTGAGCGGAGGGGTACTCGGTTGGTTGCAATCTGCAAACACACCACTAGATGTCATCAAATCCTACACACTGGACCTTTAATAGGGTATCTCCTTGATTTCCATAAGAGACCATTTCAAAATAATAGCCAAGAAAGAAATGTATTTCAGCTTTTATTTACTAGAACACATTTTCAGTGAAATGATCTCTTACCCTATTGACTTAAAACAATAAATGTATTGTAACTTGAAATATGTAGTGTTAATTATATGGCCTCGACTGTATCTACTACCTGAAAAAAAAGTATTCAGATTTATGGTACAATACTATTTATGCTACAGTATTTAAGTACATATTTACCTGAAAGAGGGATTGGTAATATCGACCTAAAGAATGTCTGAATTAGTGCGCTTCTTACACCAAGTCGGTTAATGACAATTTGAGGAAGGGCCTGAAACAAAAGAAAGTGGGGAAAAAAGCTTAAAGAATACAACTTTTTTAAAAAACCTTAAAGTTTTCTTGTAACATTACAATCAACATGCTACTGGTACAATCAGGTCATACACACCCCTGCACATGTTGCATAGGAAACTGTTCCAGTGATCAACAGAAGCTGCTTCAGAGACATTTTCTTACTCTGGTGGTGAGAGATAAACACAGATAACGTGAGGCAGAAACAGGGAGGACAGACTGAAGATTAACAATTCATATTTATACTGTATATTCATATATATTACCTGCTCTGATGAAGAATTTCTGTTTGCATAGTTGAACCCAGCACCGTAACTCTGCAGCAAAAACTGAAATAATGCATTTTTTTTAATCATTAATGTACACTGTGTTATAGCCACATGTAATATTTTTATAAATATGATGAATGTGCTTCATTACCTGCCAAAACAGAGCGGGTTTGACATTGCAGTGTGGCAAAAAGCTGGCAACGACCTAAAGAAAAAGACGTTTGTTCGTTTCACAACCGTTATCAAGAACAAAGTGTCAGATTATATTATTATATTATTATTATTGGATGACAAACGTACCAGAGGTGCTGATATTGGCAACAGTGCTAGAAAGGAAATGACAGAAGAGAAGGCATCAGCATCTCTTTGTCAAATTATAGTACAGTGTACATTGTAGTGACACAATTAGTAGTTTAACAAATTTAATTTGAGATGTTTAAAGACTTGATTTACTGCCATGTTACATGACATGAATGCACAACAAGTTCATTTTAATAATGGATGGAAACTATTAGAGATTTGTAGAAGTCTAGATTTTATTGTACCTGCAGGGCGGAAAACTAGTGGAAGAACAGCACCAGAATCAGCGTGGACAGACGACTGTAAACAGCAGTTTTTTACAAAAAGCAGCACATTAAACAACATCTGGACACCACAGCATCCAGAAGATAAAACATCTGGAAACATTCAAAGATATAAACAAAGTAGAAAAAGTTCTGCTTGTGCAAACGTTTAAATCTAAATGTGTTTTTCCAAAAAGCCAAAATATGACACACATCTACTCAACAATATCAAACCCTGTTTGCTGAACAAACAGGAAGATCGGGCAGTCATTACAGCGGTGGATGTTTATGTAGACATACAGTATATAAGTGAATTCTGATTTATTCAGAGACAAAGTTTGTTATTTGCAGAGTTTCTTGCCAGACTTACAAGTGAGAGGGTCGGTGCTTGTCCATCCTAGAGGAAGAAACAGATTTAAATAAATCTACGGCAGCTGACTGACTGACCACTGTGCAGTTAAGACTCTTAAACATAATCTGACCTTTTCATTTAGTTTCTCTCCACTTCCAAGAAGACTGTGGGCCTTCTCTATTTCAGCCTGAGGAGAGTAGTATCACTAGTTAGTTAAACATCATATATTTTCTACTCATCTCACAGAATAAGATCACTGTAGTGAGTGTTACTTACATCAGAGGAAAGCAGGATAGTTGGATCAAGGAGATTAACCCAGATCTGTAGTCGGCTGAAGAAAGACTGAAAAAGAGGAAAAGAACAGTTCAACACTAAGATGTAAACACAATTTCATTGTAACTGACATATATAATATAATGAATCCTCATCACTGATGATGCTCTGCATGTTAAAACACTGCTGTGTGCACAGTTACCTGTCCCTGGCTTTTCCAATACAACAGATTAGGATCCATTAGAACAACGAGTACATTTACTTCTCTTAAATTAAATAACTTACAATAATACTACTACAGTACACATTTTACCAGTATGTATTTCGTGCTATTGAGGTCAAATTCTATTTGGAAACTACTTCCGCCTTCAACCACGTGTTCAGCTGTGGGCGGGTCGGTGCTACATTCAGGGACATCGAAAATATCGGATGTTACAATTCTGTCACATCCAAGTTGTCTATGGTTGTGTTGAGTTTATTGAGGAGGGAGCACAGGGGCCGTGCTTATAGTTGATGCTAAACATTTGGGGGTATAAATAACGCAGAATTTCACAATATGTTTTAAAAAAAACAATTAACCAGACTAAACTAAAAATGATTTGAGGGACTTTTGAGATATAATTCTCATCATATTATTATTTTTTTTCCATTGCTGTGAAAAAATCTGCTATTTCCTAGGTCAGTAATGAACCTTCAAGCCATCATAATAATAAAATTAATAATAATAACAATAACAGTAATAACAACAATGATAATAACAGTAACAGCAATGACAATAATAATAATAATAATAACAGTGATAATAATAATAATAATAATAATAATAATATATTATTTATAATATACCTTTCAGGACACCCAAGGACACCTTACAAAGATAAAATAAATACTCGAACAGATAAAAACAGCCAAACATGACGAAAACACCAATAGAGCAAACATAACAAGCGGCAGACACGTATGAGGGGGAATAAAACAGTAACAATGTTGAGATAATAATACCGTAACGATGTTGATAATTAAAAATAAAAAATAATAATGAAATACCTGAGGAGTTCAGGAGCACCTGAAGGCAGCTTGATAGCTTCTATATTTGTGTTTTTAGGGCATCATTTGTACCAGTAACCGTCTTCCATCACTGTTTTTGGTGCAGATTCTGCAGAATATCATACAAGTGAATAATTTTATATTTATATATATATATATATATATATTTTTTTTTTCAGAGTACAGGTTTGCGTCGAACACGTGCGTAAGTGACGCCATAACCTGTTCACGTCTGACATAATCCAAAATGGCAGCCACCATCGGGAGACTACTTGGGACCTCTGTAAGTAAAACTTTATCACACACAACATCGCTTTACATATCGACACTCTCTCATTAGTTTGGTATTTATTAACCAGTGATTAACTGGTGTTGATAGCATGTAATGATGAAGAATTCAGCTCCACACTGAGGAGATGTCGCACATTTAAACCTGATCTGGATCAAGTGACGCTGTGGTTACAAACCTCTGGTCCGCGGGCTCTGGTTGGGACCAATATGTCAAAGAAATACTCACTTAATAGTGTTTAAAGCTATTTAACAGAGTGGCCTAATGAAGGGTTTCCTTCTAAACCTCTAACAACACAAAGTAGCTTTGCATGCTAGGTTACTCAATATTGTTATATTAATCATATTAAATGCATTGTGCATGCAAATAATCACAATGTTAATCAATAACTTTCAGTGTATCTGTGATAGTTAATATTGTTGAGTCACCAACTCATGATTTTAGGATGTTTTTTTTATCTGCTGTGTCATAGTGATGTTGCATTGCATTACATCATTCCATACAATGGACCTCACTGCACATTGTGCTCTGTCGTAGCAGGAAAAGCACCAGTGTTTTGACATGAATTAATGCTGTGCTTTTTTTGTAAACATATTGATTTTATACTTTTAACACCTTATGCATACAAGAATTCTCTCCAATTTGAACATATGGCATTATATAAAATAAAAATACAACAAATTTAAACAAATTCCACATAAATAAATACCTTAAAAAAAGTATTAAAGGTGAAACTTTGCAGTTAACAATTAGATATAAAAATAATTGAAAATTCAATAAAAATGCAGTCACACATATGACAGAACTGGTTTGTTGAGAATCCACAGTCTGCAGTAGCATCATAATAACACAGGGGGCACTTTCGCTCAAGTAACTCCAAAACTACACATGGACATAAATTAATAGTATACAATAACTATAATTCAAACTTAATTATTCCAAACTTACGTTGTAAGAAAAGTTGCTTTACAAAACTAAAATGTCGTGGATGTGCTGTTGTTTTTTAAATATATTACGTATAAGTATATACTTTAGAGCAATAATAATGTATATCTTTTTTAAATTAAAACGGAATATTTCTATCCACAGATATTCAATATGTAAAATAGGATTAAAACGCCCCAGTCTCATATAGTAAGTAAATCAATAATTATCAGAGCTGCAGCTCTTGAATGAGGTTTCAACATATCATTCATTTTTGGTACAGGATGTGGTCTGGTTCAGCCTGGAGAACCTGTTGGTATCAAACCTGATGATATCCTGTCTACTGTATCACCTCATCCACTGCTTCACTTACAGCTCATAAAACAATCTCACATTCATTCACGTTTCCTGATGAGCACGTTAAGACCTTTGCTCACTCGACTCTGAAGTTGTATCGGCAAAAAGAAAGCTACGGAAGATAATAGAGGAAGGACGTCTTTTCCCTTCATGGAGGACAAATTACACAGTTTTATTATCGTTTAGGCCTCATGTTGAAAAAACAAAAATGGCTAGTTTGAACTATAAACGTAAGTGTTGTTAACCAAAATAGTTTAGGGTTTTTTTCAGTGTATTTGTGGATTATTCATGCTGAATTGATGTTTTTTTTTCAAGGCAAGAGTTGCAGCAGGAGTGTTGAAAGTCACAGCAGCCTGTCAACATGGAGCATCTGCAGCTGCAAGAATCCTCACCGCTCCGTCACTTCAGAGAGCCTGTTTCTCTACCAGTACGTACAAAACCGACGTCAGAGACTATCAAGGCTGAAACTAACGATTATTTTCATTGTTGATTATTTTCTCGATTAATCGATTAGTTGTTTGGTGTATAAAATGTCAGAAAATTGTGAAAAATGTCAATCAGTGTTTCCCAAAGCCCAAGATGACGTCCTCAAATGTCTTGTTTTGTCCACAACTCAACGATATTCAGTTTACTGTCATAGAAGAGTAAAGAAAGAAACCAGAAAATATTCACATTTAAGAAGCTGGAATCAGAGTTTTGCCTTTTTTTCTTCTTAAAAAATTCCTCAAACCGATTAATTGATCATCAAAATAGTTGTCGATTAATTTAACACTGATAGACATTTCTCACTATTTTCTGACATTTTATAGAACAAACAACTAATCGATTAATCAAGAAAATAATCAGCATATTAATCGACGATGAAAATAATTGTTAGTTGCAGCCTTAAATAACTCCCATGTACCATTAATGTTCACTTTAGATGTAAAGTGACAGTATGTGGACTTCTCAGTATGACGTCTCTGTACTTCACTCTGTAAGTCACCTTGGTTTTACTAAGCAAATATGAATGAATAAATTGTGTTTGTCTTTTCTATTTCAGGCTCTTCCAGATGGAGCCCTGCTGTCACTCAGCCTGCTCCTGCTTTTAAGGCCACAGCTGTCCACGACGGGGAGTTCAAGGAGATGAGCCTCGCTGATTTCAAGGGCAAATACCTGGTTCTCTTCTTCTACCCGCTGGACTTGTGAGTGTTTGTGACATGAACAAAGAGAACAACATGATGGCTTTTCCTACCTTTGATTGAAATGCACATTGAATCAGATTTTTAAGTACCTCTCTGCTGATGACCAGTATAAATATGATCAAGTCCCACAGGCCCCAGCCCTCCCATCACTTTGCTTTGTGACTGAGGCATCTCATCAATCCAAACATTTTACTCACAGAGCTTTTTATTTCTCTGTTTGTCATCTTGCAGCACCTTTGTGTGTCCAACGGAGATCATCTCATTCAGCGACAAGGCCAGCGAGTTCCACGACATCAACTGTGCGGTGGTGGGCGTGTCTGTGGACTCTCACTTCACCCACCTGGCATGGATCAACACGCCACGCAAGGTACTCTCCCTCAGTTCAATGATTATTCAGTAACAAACACATGGTGCAAAGTTCAACTCAGTCAAATCCTTTGATGTGGGCCATAAAGGAGCTTTTAGTAAATAACTGACCTGCTAATACTGCATGACTGAAATGCGTATTAGCAGCAGTAATTCACCCTTCGCTAAGCCCCTCCCCCCTTGGTTACTGTTGCTAAGCCTGTCAAACTTTTGCACCCGGCATGTCAATATGGCGTTTTCAATTACATCAGTGAGAGATATACCAAAGGAAATAATGGCAGATTTCTGGAATAATCGTTCTGAAATATCAGAGAGCAGTAGACAGAAAGGACCAAAATATGCATTCGAGCTACATTCACAGTATAATTTGTCGTTGGAGTATTGATGGATTCAGCTGTGAGTGAGGTCTTCCACACGGTTTAATCCATATCAGACATCGCTCCTCTTTGAGTTCTTGACTTCGGAAAAGCAAAAAATACGACACTGTACCCTCTAAAGTTTGACGATATCCGCTGTCGGACTTCCATACAGACAGCTGAAAGCTTGACAGGCCTCCTGCGCCTAGTTACGGTTGCTAACATAGGATTGGACAGTGGCCGTTCTAGGGAGGGGCTTAGCGAAGGGTCAGTTGTGTCGGTGTTAATCTAACAGGTATTGTTTCATGGTGTTTTGTCAGACTGGAGGCTTGGGCCACATCCACATCCCCCTACTGTCTGACCTCACCAAGCAGATCTCTAGAGACTATGGGGTGCTGCTGGAGAGTCCAGGCATTGCACTCAGGTACGCTCATTATGTATAATCTATGCACAGCTGCCATTAGAGGCAATGGAAGTGTCAGGATTTATCAAAATTTTATTTCCAACACAATTTACAGTTATATCATTGTCTTTAGTACGTATTTAGTGGTGTAGTTTATTTGCACAGTGATGCAGAGTTTTACATTTACATCTACATTTTTTGTCCGTTTGATCTTGATTACGTTTTTTTCCTGTTTGTTTGTGTGTGTTATAGAGAAGTTCATGAATGTTGTTTGGAAAGATGCTTGATAATTAATAATGTGTGTTATTGTCCTTCAGGGGCCTGTTTGTCATTGATCCAAACGGTGTGGTGAGACACATGAGTGTGAACGACCTTCCAGTGGGCCGTAGTGTAGAAGAGACGCTTCGTTTGGTGAAGGCGTTCCAGTTTGTGGAGACGCACGGTGAGGTGTGTCCGGCCAGCTGGACCCCCGAGTCCCCAACGGTGAGTCCTTTCAATCTCTGATACCATCTCTGAGTGCTCCCCAAAAAGAGGGTCTAAACTTTTAAATGTCAATATACAACCACAACAATAGATTGCGCCAAATATCTGTAAAAGTGTCCCAGCTCCTCCAGTCCACATGTCGAAGTGTCCTTGGGCAAGATACTGAACCCCAAAGTGCTCCTGAAGGCTGTCCGTCAAGGTGTGTGAATGAGTATTTAGATTAGATCCTGATGGGCAGGTTGGCACCTTGTATGGCAGCCATCAGTGTATGAATGTGTGAATGTTGGCATGTAGTGTAAAGCGCTTGTGGTGGATGGAAGACTAGAAAGGTGCTATATATATACTGTATAACTGCAAGTCCATTTACCATTTTCAACCAATTCAGTACTGAAACTGAAACTTTTTATTTCTGTTACAGACTCAATATGTTGTCAACCGTCTTTATTAAAGTTTATTCTGTGTAACTGTTTGTTTTTCAGATCAAACCAACCCCAGAGGGATCCAAGGAGTACTTTGAAAAAGTCAACTGAAGAACACAAAGTTCTCAACACCTAAAAATAAATGTACGCTCTCAGTTACAGTTTATACAGTCAGTTGTCTTTGCTCATACACAGCTTGATACACCAATAAATATATTCTTTATAAATGGCAGCTCTTTGTTTTGATTAATGTGCCAGATAGTGGTCTATATTTTAAGCAGGAGTTCAGGATTCCTGACGTGAAACTTGTTTTATTCATGGCTGTTTATTTTCCTGATGGATTAACCTGAATTTAATTCACCTTAAACTCTGCATAAATATATTCAGTGTGACTGTAATACACATCCAAGGGCGTAGTTTACGGAGGGGACGGTTGTCAAAGCGGGGAGCGAAAGAACGAGCAAGACCTGTTGCTCGTGTGAGCACATCCCAGTACGAAACCCACTGAAACCCACTCTCTTTTTTTAATATGATACAATTGGCCACAAAGTCTATTATTCCTATAATTGTAGGCAGATGCCAGATCCCAATGTCACAGAAATAGGTCAGGTAGACATGTTCGTTTGATTGTAAAGTGTTGTGTGTGTATATGTATGTGTATATATATATATATATATATATATATATGTATATATATATATATATATATATATATATATATATATATATATATATATATATATATATATATATATATATATGTATATATATATATATATATATATATATATATATATATATATATATATATATGTATATATATATATATATATATATATATATATGTATATATATATATATATATATATATATTTTTTTTTTTATACCTCTATCAACATATAACCCCATCATTTATTACATCTTAAACTGCGCAATACTGACTTAACAGTACAATAATTAATTAAATAATTCAGCTGTGCAATAATCTGGTTTACTCTGGCATTAACACTGCATTTATTTATACAGTACATTTAAACAAAAATATTCTTATTTATATTACTACAAACTTAATGAGAGATCCTATTTTTCAGCATTATTTGCACTGTTGCTACACATATTTCTAATTTACACATAATTATATTTATATATATTTTTATTCTAAAATGGGAGAAAAACTTCACTCAATTTCCTCGTGAGTGACTTTGTGGGAGGAGAGACTGGAGTGATTACACCTGAGAGGATGAAGTGGCTGCACCTGTGGGAGGGAGTGTCTCAGAGTACCAACCAGAGTAGTATGGAGAGAGCAGAGCAAAGGGTCGTGTGTGTCTGTGGGGAGCGGATCGAGCTCAGTGGGATAGAGGAGAGGCTTTTGGTGCTGAAGCTCTCCTGCTGCCGGTGGAGATGCCTCTCCGCTCTGGACCGGCGGTCTTCCCCCACACCTGTAACCTTAAAGCCGGGCAACGCCGAAGCTCAGTCCCCGGTGGAGGGAACACCACGAGAGTTAAGTGACCTTTTAAAGACTTTTTCATTTTTTGATATTTTGTCTTTGTCGAGGGGGCTTATGTTGTTATTGATAATTGTTTTTGTTTTTTTAAATGAACAGCCGCAGTGCCAGGGTGGGGAAAACAGCTAAGTGGGCTAGATTGATCCTGGTGTGTTCTCTCGCGAGATATTTTTGTAGGCCAATCAGGAAGTTAGCATCGCCCTGGTTCCCTGGACAGAAAGCAAATGGGAATTTTCCATTGGATTTTGGATTATTGCAGAAAATAAGCTCTGTGGTAAACAAACGTTTATGACACTTGCACGTTTTGTTCCGTAGAATAACCTTAACAAATGTCCACTAGGGGTGTAAGAAAATATCGATACACATGAGTATCGTGATATTATGTGTTGTGATACTGTATCGATTTTGATCTATTTTTAGTTCTGATGTCGGACCGTTTTTGTGTCAAAATATTGATTTCTTCAGTAAGTAGCTGCTAGCAGGTCATTGTTGTGAAAGAAACCCCTCCAGGGCGATGAGAGACCGCTCCGCTTCGTGTTGGGGTCCACAGTCGGGGTGCGACATCGCCCTGTCGGGGTTTTTTCACAACAATGACCGGCTCGCTGTACATTATCTCTTACTTAATTAACCGCTTAAAAATCTGATAGCTTATATGAAACTAGAAAACCCAAGGAATCCATTGCTACCAACCATGTCATACTAGCGAATGAGGCTAAATAACGCTCCAAAGTTTGGTTAAATCTTGGCGAGGAAAAACTGGCATGGCCATTTTCAGAGGGGTCCCTTGACCTCTGACCTCAAGATATGTGAATGAAAATGGGTTCTATGGGTACCAACGAGTCTCCCCTTTACAGACATGCCCACCTCATGATAATCACATGCAGTTTTGGGCAAAAACCATGCAGTTTTTTGCATGCAGTATAATTTAGTTAGTTCATTTTGCCTATTCTAAAAATGGTTTATTTCTGATGTGTCTTTATACTATGACAGTTTTCCTAAAATTAGATTTAAATAAATCGCAATATATCACCTTGCGTACAGTATCACAATATATCACATTTTATTACACGGCTGTGTTGAATGTTCAATCACGACGTTCTGCAGTCTGTAATTTCTTTATAGCAGACCGTTGCTATGGACGCAGTTCTAATGTCGGACTCTGGCGGACCGTTTTTGTGTCAAATTATTGATTTCTTAAGTAAGTAGCCATTAAGTAAGCGGGATAATGTACAGCTAGCGGGTCATTGTTGTGAAAGAATCCCCTTCGCGTCGGGTTGCAGCATCTTTCACAACAATGACTGGCTCGCTGTACATGATCCCTTACTCCCCCACTTTTCAGTGTAGTCATCTTCTTCTTCTTTGCGTTTTTTGGCCGATTGCAATACCAACTTTTAGGTGCATTCTGCCACACACTGTACCATACCGGAGTATGTAGAAAAGGGTCTAGTTTACATTAGTCTGTAATGCACTTTCCAGTGTCAGTGCTAACTGTAAATATAACTCTAAATTCTATTAAAGTGTGTTATTGTTGTATGATTTTTACTTTAACTGTCAGTTGTGTTGCATGTTAAGACAGATGCTTTTATTTCTCACACACTTGTAGATACGCAGCCTCAATGGATGACATCTGGGAAGAAGAGGAAAGTTATACAGACCAACTGAGACAACATCTTCTCTGTGCTGAAGCTCTGAGGTAGGATATTTTTCTCATTTCCAGCTGTGTTCTGTTTAATGTTGTTGTATATTGAAACCATACAAATGTCAAAAAGTCATAGTATGGTATGTCGAAAAAGTCATTAAACAGTATGTCGAAAAAAATCATAAATTACTCATAGTATAGTATGTCGGAAAAAAGTAATAAAAAATCATGGTATGATATGTTGAAAAAAGTCATAAAAAATTCATACTTTAGTATGTTGTAAAAAGTTATTAAAAAGTCATAGCATAGTATGTCGAAAAATGTCATAAAATAATCATAGTAAAGCATGACGAAAAATATCATAAAGTCTTTTTATAGTATGTCGAAAAAAGACAGTCCAATAGGTAAAAAAAAAGTCACAAAAAAGTCATTGTATAGGATGTCAAAAAAAGTCAGTATAGTACGTCGAAAAAAGTCATAGTATATTATGTCGACAAATTTTATGACAAATAAGTCATAGTAAAGTATGTCGATAAATTTAATGAAAAAAAAAAGTCATAGTATAGTATGTCGATACATTTTATGACAAATAAAGTCATAGTATAGTATGTCGATAAATTTCATGAAAAAAAAGTCATGTCGATAAATTTTATGAAAAAAGTCATAGTATAGTATGTTCAAAAAATGTAATTAAAAAAAATCATAGTATAGTATGTCAATAAATTTCATGAAAAAAAGTCATAGTATATTATGTCGAACATTTTAAAAAAAAGTCATAGTATAATATGTCGATAAATTTCATGAAAAAAAGTCATAGCATAGTATTTCGAACTTTTTTTGAAAAAAAGTCATATTATAGTATGTCAAAAAAAAATTGGAAAAAAAGTCATAGTATAGTATGTCGAAATTTTTTTGAAAAAAAGTCATGATATATTATGTCGAAATATTTTTGAAAAAAGTCATAGTATAGTATGTCAAATTCTTTTTTTGAAAAAAAGCCATAGTATGTCGAAAAATGTCATGAAAAAAAGTCATAGTATAGTACGTCGGTAAATTTAATGAAAAAAAAAAGTCATAGTATAGGATGTCGAAATTTTTTTTGGCAAAAAAGTCATACTATAGTATCTTGAAAAAGTTTAGAAAAAAAAGTCGTGGTATAGTATGTCGAAAAATTTCATGAAAAAAAGTCATAGTAAAGTATGTCGAAAAATGTTTGAAAAAAAAGTCATAGTATAGTATGTCGAATTTTTTTGAAAAAAAGTCATAGTATAGTATGTCGAAAATCTTTTTGAAAAAAGTCATAGTATAGTATGTCGAAATTTTTTTGAAAAAAAACGCCATAGTATAGTAGGTCGAAAAAATTTAATGAAAACAAGTCATAGTATAGTATGTCGAATTTTTTTGAAAAAAAGTCATAGTATAGCATGTCGAAATTATTTTTGAAAAAAAAGTCAGTTTGGTATGTCGAAAGATTTCATGAAAAAAAGTCATAGTATAGTATTTCGAAAGATTTCATGAAAAAAAGTCATAGTACAGTATGTCGAAATTGTTTTGAAAAAAAGTCATAGTATAGTATGGCATTTTTTTTTTTTATTTTTTTTTTTAAAGTCATAGAATAGTATGTCTACATTTGTTTTGAAAAAAAAGTCATAGTATAGTATGTCGACATTTGTTTTGAAAAAAAAGTCATAGTATAGTATGTCGAAAAATTTCATGAAAAAAAGTCATAGTATAGTATGTCGATATTTTTTTGAAAAAAAGTCATAGTACTGAATGTCGAAAAATTTCATGAAAAAAAGTCATAGTACTGTATGTCGAATTTTTTTGACAAAAAGTCATAGTATAGTATGTCGAAAATCTTTTTGAAAAAAAAGTCATAGTATAGTATGTCGAAAAATTTCATGAAAAAAGTCATAGTATTGTGTCATTTATTTTTTTTAAAAAAAGTCATAGTATAGCATGTCGAAATTATTTTTGAAAAAAAAAAGTCATAGTATAGTATGTCGAAATTTTTTTGAAAAAAGGTCATAGTATAGCATGTCGAAATTATTTTTGAAAAAAAAGTCATAGTATAGTATGTCGAAAATTTTTGAAAAAAAGTCATAGTATAGTATGTCGAAAATTTTCATGAAAAAAAAGTCATGGTTTAGTATGTCGCCTTTTTTTTGAAAAAAAAGTCATAGTATAATAAGTCGAAAATTTTCATGAAAAAATGTCATAGCATAGCATGTCGAAATTTTTTTCAAAAAAAGTCATAGTATAGAATGTCGATTTTTTTTTTTTTTTTTTTTTTTTTTTTTTTTTTTTTTTTTTTTTAAAAGTCATAGTATAGTATGTCGAAAAATTTCATGAAAAAAAGTCATAGTATAGCATGTCTATATTATTTTTGAAAAAAAAGTCAGTTTGGATGTCGAAAATTTTTGAATAAAAAGTCAGTTTGGTATGTCGAAAATTTTTGAAAAAAAAGTCATAGTATAGTACGTCGAAAGATTTCATGAAAAAAAAGTCATAGTAGAGTATGTCGAAAATTTCTGAAAAAAAGTCATAGTATTGTATGTAGAATTTTTTTTGAAAAAAAGTCATAGTATAGTATGTCGAAATTCTTTTTGAAAAAAAACTCATAGTATAATATGTCCACATTTTTTTTGAAAAAAAAGTCATAGTATAGTACGTCAAGATTTCATGAAAAAAAAGTCATAATACAGTATGTCGAAAAATTTCATTAAAAAAAGTCATGGAATAGTATGTCGAAATTTTTTTGAAAAAAAGTCATAGTATAGTATGGCGATATTTTTTTTTTTTTTTTTTTTTTTTTTTTTAAAAGTCATAGTATAGTATGTCGAAAAATTTCATGAAAAAAAGTCAAAGTATAGTTTGTCAATTTTTTTTGACAAAAAGTCATAATAGAGTACGTCAAAAAATTTCAGGAAAAAAAGTCATAGTACTGTATGTCGAAATTTTTTTGAAAAAGTCATAGTATAGCATGTCGAAATTATTTTTGAAAAAAAAGTCATAGTATAGTATGTCGAAATTGTTTTGAAAAAAAGTCATAGTATAGCATGTCAATTATTTTTGAAAAAAAAAAGTCATAGTATAGTATGTCGAAAATTTTTGAAAAAAGTCATAGTATAGTATGTCAATGTTAGAAAAGGTATCCGCACACTTAGATCTATGCAGTGTTACAATTTATTCTGAGCTTTCGGTCTGTCAGACCTTCATCAGAGCATACATCGTACATACATATGCTCTGATGAAGGTCTGACAGACCGAAAGCTCAGAATAAATTGTAACACTGCATAGATCTAAGTGTGCGGATACCTTTTCTAACATTTATGTACTAATTTTTCCAGCACCTTAGCAAAGTTTTTTTTTTTTAGACAGGTTGAGCGGTTGTCCTCCTGCATAGTATAGTATGTCGAAAAATTTCATGAAAAAAAGTCATAGTATAGCATGTCGAAATTATTTTTGAAAAAAAAGTCATAGTATAGTGTGTCGAAAATTTTTGAAAAAAAAGTCATAGTATAGTACGTCGAAAGATTTCATGAAAAAAAAGTCATAGTACAGTATGTCGAAAATTTCTGAAAAAAAAGTCATAGTATTGTATGTCGAAATTTTTTTTGAAAAAAAAGTCATAGTATAGTATGTCGAAAAATTTCATGAAAAAAAGTCATAGAATAGTATGTCGAAATTATTTTTGAAAAAAAAGTCATAGTATAGTATGTCGACATTTTTTTGAAAAAAAGTCATAGTATAGCATGTCGAAATTATTTTTGGAAAAAAAAGTCATAGTATAGTATGTCGAAGATTTCTGAAAAAAAAGTCATAGTATTGTATGTCGAAATTTTTTTTGAAAAAAAGTCATGGTATAGAATGTCGACATGTTTTTTGAAAAAAAAGTCATAGTATAGTACGTCGCCTTTTTTTTGAAAAAAAATTCATAGTATAATATGTCGAAAAATTTCATGAAAAAATGTCATAGAATAGTATGTCGAAATTTTTTTCAAAAAAAGTCAGTATAGTATGTCGAAAAATTTCATGAAAAAAAGTCATAGTACTGTATGCCGAAATTTTTTTGAAAAAAAAGTCATAGTATAGCATGTCGAAATTATTTTTGAAAAAAAGTCGTGGTATAGTATGTCGACATTTTTTTTGAAAAAAAAGTCATGGTATAGTATGTGGCCTTTTTTTTTCAAAAAAAGTCATAGTATAATATGTCGAAAATTTCATGAAAAAATGTCATAGCATAGTATGTCGAAATTTTTTTCAAAAAAAGTCATAGTATAGTATGTCGAAAAATTTCATGAAAAAAAGTCATAGTATAGTATGTCGAAAATCTTTTTGAAAAAAAAGTTATAGTATAGTATGTCGAATTTTTTTTGAAAAAAACGCCATAGTATAGTATGTCGAAAAAATTTAATGAAAAAAAGTCATAGTACAGTATGTCGAAGATTTCTGAAAAAAAAGTCATAGTATAGCATGTCGAAATTATTTTTGAAAAAAAAGTCATAGTATAGTATGTCGAAAATTTCTGAAAAAAAAGTCATAGTATTGTATGTCGAAATTTTTTTTGAAAAAAAAGTCATAGTATAGTATGTCGAAAAATTTCATGAAAAAAAGTCATAGAATAGTATGTCGAAATTATTTTTGAAAAAAAGTCATAGTATAGTATGTCGACATTTTTTTGAAAAAAAGTCATAGTATAGCATGTCGAAATTATTTTTGGAAAAAAAAGTCATAGTATAGTATGTCGAAGATTTCTGAAAAAAAAGTCATAGTATTGTATGTCGAAATTTTTTTTGAAAAAAAGTCATGGTATAGAATGTCGACATGTTTTTTGAAAAAAAAGTCATAGTATAGTACGTCGCCTTTTTTTTGAAAAAAAATTCATAGTATAATATGTCGAAAAATTTCATGAAAAAATGTCATAGAATAGTATGTCGAAATTTTTTTCAAAAAAAGTCAGTATAGTATGTCGAAAAATTTCATGAAAAAAAGTCATAGTACTGTATGTCGAAATTTTTTTGAAAAAAAAGTCATAGTATAGCATGTCGAAATTATTTTTGAAAAAAAGTCATGGTATAGTATGTCGACATTTTTTTTGAAAAAAAAGTCATGGTATAGTATGTGGCCTTTTTTTTTCAAAAAAAGTCATAGTATAATATGTCGAAAAATTTCATGAAAAAATGTCATAGCATAGTATGTCGAAATTTTTTTCAAAAAAGTCATAGTATAGTATGTCGAAAAATTTCATGAAAAAAAGTCATAGTATAGTATGTCGAAAATCTTTTTGAAAAAAAAGTTATAGTATAGTATGTCGAATTTTTTTTGAAAAAAACGCCATAGTATAGTATGTCGAAAAAATTTAATGAAAAAAAGTCAAAGTACAGTATGTCGAAGATTTCTGAAAAAAATGTCAGTATAGCATGTCGAAATTATTTTTGAAAAAAAAAAGTCATAGTACTGTATGTCGAAAATTTTTGAAAAAAAAGTCATAGTATAGTATGTCAATTTTTTTGAAAAAAGGTCATAGTATAGTATGTCGAAATTTTTTTTGAAAAAAAAGTCATAGTATAGTATGTCGAAATTATTTTGAAAAAAAGTCATAGTATAGTATGGCAATTTTTTTTTTTTTTTTTTTTTTTAAAGTCATAGTATAGTATGTCGAAATTTTTTTTGAAAAAAAAGTCATAGTATAGTATGTCAATTTCATGAAAAAAAGTCATAGAATAGTATGTCGACATTTTTTTGAAAAAAAGTCATAGTATAGCATGTCGAAATTATTTTTTGAAAAAAAAGTCATAGTATAGTATGTAGAAAATTTTTGAAAAAAAAGTAATCGTATAGTATGTCGAAAGATTTCATGAAAAAAAAGTCATAGTACAGTATGTCGAAGATTTCTGAAAAAAAAGTCAGTATTGTACGTCGAAATTTTTTTTGAAAAAAAAAAGTCATAGTATAGTATGTCGAAAATTTCTGAAAAAAAGTCATAGTACTGTATGTCGAAAATTTTTGAAAAAAAAGTCACAGTATAGTATGTCAATTTTTTGGAAAAAAAGTCATAGTATAGCATGTCGAAATTATTTTTGAAAAAAAAGTCATAGTATAGTATGTCGAAAATTTTTGAAAAAAAAGTCATAGTATAGTACGTCGAAAGATTTCATGAAAAAAAGTCATAGTACTGTATGTCGAAATTTTTTTGAAAAAAAGTCATAGTATAGCATGTCGAAATTATTTTTGAAAAAAAAGTCATAGTATAGTATGTCGAAAATTTTTGAAAAAAAGTCATAGTATAGTATGTCGAAAATTTTCATGAAAAAAAAGTCATGGTTTAGTATGTCGCCTTTTTTTTGAAAAAAAAGTCATAGTATAATAAGTCGAAAATTTTCATGAAAAAATGTCATAGCATAGCATGTCGAAATTTTTTTTTAAAAAAGTCATAGTATAGAATGTCGAAAAATTTCATGAAAAAAAGTCATAGTATAGCATGTCTATATTATTTTTGAAAAAAAAGTCAGTTTGGTATGTCGAAAATTTTTGAAAAAAAAGTTATAGTATAGTACGTCGAAAGATTTCATGAAAAAAAAGTCATAGTAGAGTATGTCGAAAATTTCTGAAAAAAAGTCATAGTATTGTATGTAGAATTTTTTTTGAAAAAAAGTCATAGTATAGTATGTCGAAATGTTTTTTGAAAAAAAACTCATACTATAGTATGTCCACATTTTTTTTGAAAAAAAAGTCATAGTATAGTACGTCGAAAAATTTCATTAAAAAAAGTCATGGAATAGTATGTCGAAATTTTTTTGAAAAAAAGTCATAGTATAGTATGGCGATATTTTTTTTTTTTTTTTTTTTTTTTTTTTTTTAAAAGTCATAGTATAGTATGTCGAAAAATTTCATGAAAAAAAGTCAAAGTATAGTTTGTCAATTTTTTTTGACAAAAAGTCATAATAGAGTACGTCAAAAAATTTCAGGAAAAAAAGTCATAGTACTGTATGTCGAAATTTTTTTGAAAAAGTCATAGTATAGCATGTCGAAATTATTTTTGAAAAAAAAGTCATAGTATAGTATGTCGAAATTGTTTTGAAAAAAATTCGTAGTATAGCATGTCAATTATTTTTGAAAAAAAAAGGTCATAGTATAGTATGTCGAAAATTTTTGAAAAAAAAGTCATAGTATAGTATGTCGAAAAATTTCATGAAAAAAAGTCATAGTATAGTATGTCAATTTTTTTGAAAAAAGGTCATAGTATAGCATGTCGAAATTATTTTTTAAAAAAAAGTCATAGTATAGTTTGTCGAAAATTTTTGAAAAAAAAGTCATAGTATAGCATGTCGAAATTATTTTTGAAAAAAAAGTCATAGTATAGTATGTCGAAAATTTTTGAAAAAAAACTCATAGTATTGTATGTCGAAATTTTTTTTGAAAAAAAAGTCATAGTATAGTATGTCTAAAAATTTCATGAAAAAAAGTCATAGAATAGTATGTCGAAATTTTTTTGAAAAAAGGTCATAGTATAGCATGTCGAAATTATTTTTGAAAAAAAAGTCATAGTATAGTATGTCGACATTTTTTTGAAAAAAAGTCATAGTATAGCATGTCGAAATTATTTTTGGAAAAAAAAGTCATAGTATAGTATGTCGAAAATTTTGGAAAAAAAAGTCATAGTATAGTATGTCAAAATTTCATGAAAAAAAGTCATAGTATAGTATGTCAAAAAATTTCATGAAAAAAAGTCATAGTATAGTATGTCAATTTTTTTGAAAAAAGGTCATAGTATAGCATGTCGAAAATTTTTGAAAAAAAAAGTCATAGTATAGTACGTCGAAAGATTTCATGAAAAAAAAGTCATAGTACAGTATGTCGAAAGATTTCATGAAAAAAAAGTCATAGTACAGTATGTCGAAGATTTCTGAAAAAAAAAGTCATAGTATTGTATGTCGAAATTTTTTTTGAAAAAAAGTCATGGTATAGTATGTCGACATTTTTTTTGAAAAAAAAGTCATGGTATAGTATGTCGCCTTCTTTTTGAAAAAAAAGTCATAGTATAATATGTCGAAAAATTTCATGAAAAAGTCATAGTATAGTATGTGAATTTTTTTGAAAAAAGGTCATAGTATAGCATGTCGAAATTATTTTTGAAAAAAAAGTCATAGTATAGTTTGTCGAAAATTTTTGAAAAAAAAGTCATAGTATAGTATGTCGAAAAATTTCATGAAAAAAGTCATAGTATTGTCATTTTTTTTTTTTTTAAAAAAAGTCATAGTATAGCATGTCGAAATTATTTTTGAAAAAAAAAAGTCATAGTATAGTATGTCGAAAATTTTTGAAAAAAAAGTCATAGTATAGTATGTCGAAAAATTTCATGAAAAAAAGTCATAGTATAGTATGTCAATTTTTTTGAAAAAAGGTCATAGTATAGCATGTCGAAATTATTTTTGAAAAAAAAGTCATAGTATAGTTTGTCGAAAATTTTTGAAAAAAAAGTCATAGTATAGCATGTCGAAATTATTTTTGAAAAAAAAGTCATAGTATAGTATGTCGAACATTTTTGAAAAAAAAGTCATAGTATTGTATGTCGAAATTTTTTTTGAAAAAAAAGTCATAGTATAGTATGTCGAAAAATTTCATGAAAAAGAGTCATAGAATAGTATGGCGAAATTTTTTTGAAAAAAGGTCATAGTATAGCATGTCGAAATTATTTTTGAAAAAAAAGTCATAGTATAGTATGTCGACAATTTTTGAAAAAAAAGTCATAGTATAGTATGTCGAAATTATTTTGGGAAAAAAGTCATAGCATACTATGTCTAAAAAATGTATGAAATAAAAGTCATAGTATAGTATGTCAAAAAATTTCATGAAAAAAAGTCATAGTATAGTATGTCAATTTTTTTAAAAAAGGTCATAGTATAGGCATGTCGAACATTTTTTGGAAAAAAAATCATAGTATAGTACGTCGAAAGATTTCATGAAAAAAAAAGTCATAGTACAGTATGTCGAAAGATTTCATGAAAAAAAAGTCATTAGTACAGATGTCGAAGATTCTGAAAAAAAAGGTCACTTAGTTATTGTATGTCGAAAGTTTTTTTTGAAAAAAAAGTTCATGTATAGTATGTCGACATGTTTTTTGAAAAAAAAAGTTTGTATCGTATGTCGCCTTCTTTTGAAAAAAGTCAGGACATTTTTTTGAAAAAAAGTCATAGTATAGCATGTCGAAATTATTTTTGAAAAAAAAGTCATAGTATAGTATGTCGAAAATTTTTGGAAAAAAAGTCATAGTATAGTATGTCAAAAATTTCATGAAAAAAAGTCATAGTATAGTATGTCAATTTTTTGAAAAAAAGGTCATAGTATAGCATGTCGAAAATTTTTTGAAAAAAAAAGTCATAGTATAATACGTCGAAATTTCATGAAAAAAAAGTCAAAGTACAGTATGTCGAAAGATTTCATGAAAAAAAAGTCATAGTATAGATGTAAATTTTTTTTGAAAAAAAATCATAGTTAGTATGTCAAAATTTTGAAAAAAATATAGATAGTATCAAAAATTTCATGAAAAAAAGTCATAGTATAGTATGTAAAATTTTTTGAAAAAAAAGTCATAGTATGTATGGAAATTATTTTTGAAAAAAAAGTCATAGTATAGTATGTCAATATTTATAATTTTGTAAAAAAGTCATAGTATAGTATGTCAAAATTTATGAAAAAAAGTCATAGTATAGTATGTCGAAATTTTTTTGAAAAAAAGTCATAGTATAGTATGTCGAAAAATTTCATGAAAAAAAGTCATAGTATAGTATGTCGATTTTTAAAAAATATTAATTTTTTTGAAAAAAAAGTCATAGTAGATATGTCGAAAAATTTCATGAAAAAAAGTCATAGTAAGTATGTCGAATTTTTTTTGAAAAAAGTCATAGTATAGTATGTCGAAAATTTTTTGAAAAAAAAGTCATAGTATAGTATGTCGAAAATTTCATGAAAAAAAAGTCATAGTATAGTATGTCGAAAAATTTCATGAGAAAAAAGTCATAGTATAGTATGTCGAATTTTTTTGAAAAAAAGTCATAGTATAGTATGTCGAAAATATTTTGAAAAAAAAAGTCATAGTATAGTATGTCGAAAATTTTTGCGGAAAAAAAAAGTCATAGTATAGTATGTCGAAAAATTTCATGAAAAAAAGTCATAGTATAGCATGTCAATTTTCGGGAAAAAATGTCATAGTATAGAATGTCGAAATATTTTTGAAAAAAAAAGTCATAGTATAGTATGTCGAAAATGTTTTGCAAAAAAAGTCATAGTATAGTATGTCAAAATTTCATGAAAAAAAGTCATAGTATAGTATGTCGAAAATTTCTGAAAAAAAGTCATAGTATGTCGAACATTTTTGAAAAAAAAGTCATAGTATAGTATGTCGAAATTTTTTTGAAAAAAAGTCATAGTATAGTATGTCGAATTTTTTTGAAAAAAAAGTCATAGTATAGTATGTCGAAAATTTTTGAAAAAAGTCATAGTATAGTATGTCGAATTTTTTTGAAAAAAAAGTCATAGTATAGTATGTCGAAATATTTTTGAAAAAAAAGTCATAGTATATTATGTCGAAAATTTCATGGAAAAAAGTCACCGTGTAGTATGACGAAATTTTTTTGAAAAAAAGTCATAGTATGTTGTCGAAATATTTTTTAAAAAAAAGTCATAGTATAGTATGTCGAAAAATTTTAGAAAAAAAAGTCATAGTATAGTATGTCGAAAATTTCTGAAAAAAAGTCATAGTATGTCGAAAATGTTTGAAAAAAAGGTCATAATATAGTATGTCGAAATTTTTTTGAAAAAAAAGTCATAGTATAGTATGTCGAAATATTTTTGAAAAAAAAGTCATAGTATAGTATGTCGAAAAATTTTTGAAAAAAAGTCATAGTATAGTATGTCGAAAATTTCTTGAAAAAAAGTCATAGTATAGTATGTCGAATATTTTTGAAAAAAAGTCATAGTATTGTATGTCGAAATTTTTTTTGAAAAAAAAGTCATAGTATAGTATGTCGAAAAATTTCATGAAAAAAGAGTCATAGAATAGTATGGCGAAATTTTTTTGAAAAAAGGTCATAGTATAGCATGTCGAAATTATTTTTGAAAAAAAGTCATAGTATAGTATGTCGACATTTTTTTGAAAAAAAGTCATAGTATAGCATGTCGAAATTATTTTTGGAAAAAAAAGTCATAGTATAGTATGTCGAAAATTTTGGAAAAAAAGTCATAGTATAGTATGTCAAAAATTTCATGAAAAAAAGTCATAGTATAGTATGTCAATTTTTTTTAAAAAAGGTCATAGTATAGCATGTCGAAAATTTTTGAAAAAAAATCATAGTATAGTACGTCGAAAGATTTCATGAAAAAAACGTCATAGTACAGTATGTCGAAAGATTTCATGAAAAAAAAGTCATAGTACAGTATGTCGAAGATTTCTGAAAAAAAAAGTCATAGTATTGTATGTCGAAATTTTTTTTGAAAAAAAGTCATGGTATAGTATGTCGACATTTTTTTTGAAAAAAAAGTCATGGTATAGTATGTCGCCTTTTTTTTGAAAAAAAAGTCAAGTATAATATGTCGAAAAATTTCATGAAAAAGTAATAGTATAGTATGTGAATTTTTTTGAAAAAAGGTCATAGTATAGCATGTCGAAATTATTTTTGAAAAAAAAGTCATAGTATAGTTTGTCGAAAATTTTTGAAAAAAAAGTCATAGTATAGCATGTCGAAATTATTTTTGAAAAAAAAGTCATAGTATAGTATGTCGAAAATTTTTGAAAAAAAAGTCATAGTATAGTACGTCGAAAGATTTCATGAAAAAAAAGTCATAGTACAGTGTCGAAAATTTCTGAAAAAAAAGTCATAGTATTGTATGTCGAAATTTTTTTTGAAAAAAAAGTCATAGTATAGTATGTCGAAAAATTTCATGAAAAAAAGTCATAGAATAGTATGTCGAAATTTTTTTGAAAAAAGGTCATAGTATAGCATGTCGAAATTATTTTTGAAAAAAAAGTCATAGTATAGTATGTCGACATTTTTTTGAAAAAAAGTCATAGTATAGCATGTCGAAATTATTTTTGGAAAAAAAGTCATAGTATAGTATGTCGAAAATTTTGGGAAAAAAAGTCATAGTATAGTATGTCAAAATTTCATGAAAAAAAGTCATAGTATAGTATGTCAATTTTTTTGAAAAAAGGTCATAGTATAGCATGTCGAAAATTTTTGAAAAAAAAGTCATAGTATGGTACGTCGAAAGATTTCATGAAAAAAAAGTCATAGTACAGTATGTCGAAAGATTTCATGAAAAAAAGTCATAGTACAGTATGTCGAAGATTTCTGAAAAAAAAAGTCATAGTATTGTATGTCGAAATTTTTTTTGAAAAAAAGTCATGGTATAGTATGTCGACATTTTTTTTGAAAAAAAAGTCATGGTATAGTATGTCGCCTTCTTTTTGAAAAAAAAGTCATAGTATAATATGTCGAAAAATTTCATGAAAAAGTCATAGTATAGTATGTGAATTTTTTTGAAAAAAGGTCATAGTATAGCATGTCGAAATTATTTTTGAAAAAAAAGTCATAGTATAGTTTGTCGAAAATTTTTGAAAAAAAAGTCATAGTATAGCATGTCGAAATTATTTTTGAAAGAAAAGTCATAGTATAGTATGTCGAAAATTTTTGAAAAAAAAGTCATAGTATAGTACGTCGAAAGATTTCATGAAAAAAAAGTCATAGTACAGTATGTCGAAAATTTCTGAAAAAAAAGTCATAGTATTGTATGTCGAAATTTTTTTTGAAAAAAAAGTCATAGTATAGTATGTCGAAAAATTTCATGAAAAAAAGTCATAGTATAGTATGTCGATATTTTTTTGAAAAAAAGTCATAGTACTGAATGTCGAAAAATTTCATGAAAAAAAGTCATAGTACTGTATGTCGAATTTTTTTTGACAAAAAGTCATAGTATAGTATGTCGAAAATCTTTTTGAAAAAAAAGTCATAGTATAGTATGTCGAAATTTTTTTGAAAAAAAAAACCATAGTATAGTATGTCGAAAAATTTCATGAAAAAAGTCATAGTATTGTGTCATTTATTTTTTTTTTAAAAAAAGTCATAGTATAGCATGTCGAAATTATTTTTGAAAAAAAAAAGTCATAGTATAGTATGTCGAAAATTTTTGAAAAAAAAGTCATAGTATAGTATGTCGAAAAATTTCATGAAAAAGTCATAGTATAGTATTTCAATTTTTTTGAAAAAAGGTCATAGTATAGCATGTCGAAATTATTTTTGAAAAAAAAGTCATAGTATAGTTTGTCGAAAATTTTTGAAAAAAAAGTCATAGTATAGCATGTCGAACATTTTTGAAAAAAAAGTCATAGTATTGTATGTCGAAATTTTTTTTGAAAAAAAAGTCATAGTATAGTATGTCGAAAAATTTCATGAAAAAAAGTCATAGAATAGTATGTCGAAATTTTTTTGAAAAAAGGTCATAGTATAGCATGTCGAAATTATTTTTGAAAAAAAAGTCATAGTATAGTATGTCGACATTTTTTTGAAAAAAAGTCATAGTATAGCATGTCGAAATTATTTTTGGAAAAAAAAGTCATAGTATAGTATGTCGAAAATTTTGGAAAAAAAAGTCATAGTATAGTATGTCAAAATTTCATGAAAAAAAGTCATAGTATAGTATGTCAATTTTTTTGAAAAAAGGTCATAGTATAGCATGTCGAAAATTTTTGAAAAAAAAGTCATAGTATAGTACGTCGAAAGATTTCATGAAAAAAAAGTCATAGTACAGTATGTCGAAAGATTTCATGAAAAAAAAGTCATAGTACAGTATGTCGAAGATTTCTGAAAAAAAAGTCATAGTATTGTATGTCGAAATTTTTTTTGAAAAAAAGTCATGGTATAGTATGTCGACATTTTTTTTGAAAAAAAAGTCATGGTATAGTATGTCGCCTTCTTTTTGAAAAAAAAGTCATAGTATAATATGTCGAAAAATTTCATGAAAAAGTCATAGTATAGTATGTGAATTTTTTTGAAAAAAGGTCATAGTATAGCATGTCGAAATTATTTTTGAAAAAAAAGTCATAGTATAGTATGTCGAAATTTTTTTGAAAAAAAAAACCATAGTATAGTATGTCGAAAAATTTCATGAAAGAAGTCATAGTATTGTGTCATTTATTTTTTTTTTAAAAAAAGTCATAGTATAGCATGTCGAAATTATTTTTGAAAAAAAAAAGTCATGGTATAGTATGTCGAAAATTTTTGAAAAAAAAGTCATAGTATAGTATGTGGAAAAATTTCATGAAAAAAAGTCATAGTATAGTATGTCAATTTTTTTGAAAAAAGGTCATAGTATAGCATGTCGAAATTATTTTTGAAAAAAAAGTCAGTATAGTTTGTCGAAAATTTTTGAAAAAAAAGTCATAGTATAGCATGTCGAAATTATTTTTGAAAAAAAAGTCATAGTATAGTATGTCGAAAAATTTCATGAAAAAAAGTCATAGAATAGTATGTCGAAATTTTTTTGAAAAAAGGTCATAGTATAGCATGTCGAAATTATTTTTGAAAAAAAAGTCATAGTATAGTATGTCGACATTTTTTTGAAAAAAAGTCATAGTATAGCATGTCGAAATTATTTTTGGAAAAAAAAGTCATAGTATAGTATGTCGAAAATTTTGGAAAAAAAAGTCATAGTATAGTATGTCAAAAAATTTCATGAAAAAAAGTCATAGTATAGTATGTCAATTTTTTTGAAAAAAGGTCATAGTATAGCATGTCGAAAGATTTCATGAAAAAAAAGTCATAGTACAGTATGTCGAAAGATTTCATGAAAAAAAAGTCATAGTACAGTATGTCGAAGATTTCTGAAAAAAAAAGTCATAGTATTGTATGTCGAAATTTTTTTTGAAAAAAAGTCATGGTATAGTATGTCGACATTTTTTTTTAAAAAAAAGTCATGGTATAGTATGTCGCCTTCTTTTTGAAAAAAAAGTCATAGTATAATATGTCGAAAAATTTCATGAAAAAGTCATAGTATAGTATGTGAATTTTTTTGAAAAAAGGTCATAGTATAGCATGTCGAAATTATTTTTGAAAAAAAAGTCATAGTATAGTTTGTCGAAAATTTTTGAAAAAAAAGTCATAGTATAGCATGTCGAAATTATTTTTGAAAAAAAAGTCATAGTATAGTATGTCGAAATTTTTTGAAAAAAAAGTCATAGTATAGTACGTCGAAAGATTTCATGAAAAAAAAGTCATAGTACAGTGTCGAAAATTTCTGAAAAAAAAGTCATAGTATTGTATGTCGAAATTTTTTTTGAAAAAAAAGTCATAGTATAGTATGTCGAAAAATTTCATGAAAAAAAGTCATAGAATAGTATGTCGAAATTTTTTTGAAAAAAGCTCATAGTATAGCATGTCGAAATTATTTTTGAAAAAAAAGTCATAGTATAGTATGTCGACATTTTTTTGAAAAAAAGTCATAGTATAGCATGTCGAAATTATTTTTGGAAAAAAAGTCATAGTATAGTATGTCGAAAATTTTGGGAAAAAAAGTCATAGTATAGTATGTCAAAAAATTTCATGAAAAAAAGTCATAGTATAGTATGTCAATTTTTTTGAAAAAAGGTCATAGTATAGCATGTCGAAAATTTTTGAAAAAAAAGTCATAGTATGGTACGTCGAAAGATTTCATGAAAAAAAAGTCATAGTACAGTATGTCGAAAGATTTCATGAAAAAAAAGTCATAGTACAGTATGTCGAAGATTTCTGAAAAAAAAAGTCATAGTATTGTATGTCGAAATTTTTTTTGAAAAAAAGTCATGGTATAGTATGTCGACATTTTTTTTGAAAAAAAAGTCATGGTATAGTATGTCGCCTTCTTTTTGAAAAAAAAAGTCATAGTATAATATGTCGAAAAATTTCATGAAAAAGTCATAGTATAGTATGTGAATTTTTTTGAAAAAAGGTCATAGTATAGCATGTCGAAATTATTTTTGAAAAAAAAGTCATATTATAGTTTGTCGAAAATTTTTGAAAAAAAAGTCATAGTATAGCATGTCGAAATTATTTTTGAAAGAAAAGTCATAGTATAGTATGTCGAAAATTTTTGAAAAAAAAGTCATAGTATAGTACGTCGAAAGATTTCATGAAAAAAAAGTCATAGTACAGTATGTCGAAAATTTCTGAAAAAAAAGTC
This sequence comes from Sebastolobus alascanus, assembly GCA_916701645.2. Lineage (NCBI taxonomy): Eukaryota > Metazoa > Chordata > Actinopteri > Perciformes > Sebastidae > Sebastolobus > Sebastolobus alascanus. The sequence goes on from CAKAOJ020000358.1 coordinate 561,929, forward strand.
ATAGTATTGTATGTCGAAAGTTTTTTTTGAAAAAAAAGTCATAGTATAGTATGTCGAAAAATTTCATGAAAAAAAGTCATAGAATAGTATGTCGAAATTATTTTTGAAAAAAAAGTCATAGTATAGCATGTCGAAATTATTTTTGGAAAAAAAAGTCATAGTATAGTATGTCGACATTTTTTTGAAAAAAAGTCATAGTATAGCATGTCGAAATTATTTTTGGAAAAAAGTCATAGTATAGTATGTCGAAAATTTTGGAAAAAAAAGTCATAGTATAGTATGTCAAAAAATTTCATGAAAAAAAGTCATAGTATAGTATGTCAATTTTTTTGAAAAAAGGTCATAGTATAGCATGTCGAAAGATTTCATGAAAAAAAAGTCATAGTACAGTATGTCGAAGATTTCTGAAAAAAAAGTCATAGTATTGTATGTCGAAATTTTTTTTTGAAAAAAAGTCATGGTATAGTATGTCGACATTTTTTTTGAAAAAAAAGTCATGGTATAGTATGTCGCCTTTTTTTTGAAAAAAAAGTCATAGTATAATATGTAGAAAAATTTCATGAAAAAAAGTCATAGTATAGTATGTCAATTTTTTGAAAAAATGTCATAGTATAGCATATCGAAATTATTTTTTAAAAAAAAGTCATAGTATAGTATGTCGAAAATTTTTGAAAAAAAAGTCATAGTATAGTACGTCGAAAGATTTCATGAAAAAAAAGTCATAGTACAGTATGTCGAAAATTTTTGAAAAAAAAGTCATAGTATAGTACGTCGAAAGATTTCATGAAAAAAAGTCATAGTACAGTATGTCGAAAATTTCTGAAAAAAAAGTCATAGAATAGTATGTCGAAAATTTCATGAAAAAAGTCATAGTATAGTATGTCAATTTTTTTGAAAAAAGGTCATAGTATAGCATATCGAAATTATTTTTGAAAAGAAAGTCATAGTATAGTATGTCGAAAATTTTTGAAAAAAAGTCATAGTATAGTACGTCGAAAGATTTCTGAAAAAAAAGTCATAGTACAGTATGTCGAAAATTTTTTGAAAAAAAGTCATAGTATAGTTGTCGAAAGATTTCATGAAAAAAAGTCATAGTAAAGTATGTCGAAAATTTCTGAAAAAAAAGTCATAGTATAGTATGTCGAAAATTTCATGAAAAAAAGTCATAGTATAGTATGTCGAAATTTTTTTGAAAAAAGGTCATAGTATAGCATGTCGAAATATTTCTTGAAAAAAAAGTCATAGTATAGTATGTCGAAAATTTCATGAAAAAAAGTCATGTACTGTATGTCGAAATGTTTTTGAAAAAAAGTCATAGTATAGTATGTCGAATTTTTTTTGAAAAAAGTCATAATATAGTATTTGAAAAAGTCATAGTATAATATGTCGAAAAATTTCATGAAAAAAAGTCATAGTATAGTATGTCAATTTTTTTGAAAAAAGGTCATAGTATAGCATATCGAAATTATTTTTGAAAAGAAAGTCATAGTATAGTATGTCGAAAATTTTTGAAAAAAAAGTCATAGTATAGTACGTCGAAAGATTTCATGAAAAAAAAGTCATAGTACAGTATGTCGAAAATTTTTGAAAAAAAAGTCATAGTATAGTACGTCGAAAGATTTCATGAAAAAAAAGTCATAGTACAGTATGTCGAAAATTTCTGAAAAAAAAGTCATAGAATAGTATGTCGAAAAATTTCATGAAAAAAAGTCATAGAATAGTATGTCGAAATTTTTTTGAAAAAAGGTCATAGTATAGCATGTCGAAATTATTTTTGAAAAAAAAGTCATAGTATAGTATGTCGAAAAATTTCATGAAAAAAAGTCATGGTACTGTATGTCGAAATGTTTTTGAAAAAAAGTCATAGTATAGTATGTCGAAATTTTTTTTGAAAAAAGTCATAATATAGTATGTTGAAAAATTTCATGAAAAAGTCATAGTAAAGTATGTCGAAAAATTTAATGAAAAAAAGTCATAGTATTGTTTGTCGAAATTTTTTTGAAAAAAAGTCATAGTATAGCATGTCGAAATTATTTTTGAAAAAAAAGTCGTAGTATAGTATGTCGAAAAATTTCAT